>CM028132.1:440282500-440582500 GCA_016271365.2 Neoceratodus forsteri | reverse complement strand
TGATCGGCTTCTTACCCCTTCTGGAGATTCTGGATCGAAGGGTTCCTCCGGAGCCTTCCAGTGGCTGAGGCTATTGTGGGCCCAGCCTTGGAGCTATGGCGGCGGCCTACTTCTTGCCCTGCGCCTTTGGCCAGGGTAGCTCGGAGGTATCCTATCCCGGTCGGTTCTCTGCCCGGTTTCTCGGAGCACCCCTCGGCTGAAGGGGTAATTACCGACGACGTTTTCCAATGTCTTGGAAACGCCGGGGATGTGGACAGACCCCCCGACAAGGAGTCCAGAAGGATGGACTATGTCGGGCGTAAGGTTTACGCTGCGTCCTCCCTAGGCCTCCGTCAGGCCAGCTCGTTTGCACTGATGGCACATTTCTCTCTCACCCTTTTGGGCTCCCTGGACGAGGTTCTCCCTCATCTCCCAGGTGACCTACGGACCACGGTTCGACAGGTGCGGGACCAGGGTAGGGGCGGTGGCGAAGCAGCAGCTCCAGACGGCTCTGGATCTAGGCGACTCCTGTGCCCAGATCGGTGGCGGCCGCAGTGGCCATGCGCCGCGGGCGTGGCTGAGTTAACATCCTTCTCCTTGGAAACCCAGCACGAGTTGGCGGACATCCCCTTCTTGGGACTGACCTTTTCGGCCCTGGGTGGAGGGATACATCCATGGGCCCGAGAAGTCCGATGCCACTCTGGACTCTGTCACTCTCGCCCACGGGGTCAAGGGCAGCCGTCAGCCTTTGTGTAAGCCCCTTTGCCCCCTGAGCCCTGGGGCCCCCTCTGGCCCAGCATGAGGGCCAGCAGGCATGCGCTGGGTGGCCTGTTGCCAAACCAGCGTCTTCCTCCAAAAGGAAGCGGAGAGGCAGGAAACCGAGGGGCTCCTCGGCTCTCTCCCCCTCTAAGCCTGCTCAGTGACGGGCCAAGGGGCATTGCTCTGGCTCCGTAGTCCCAGCCCGGGTTTTCCCATGGGGGGACGGCTCCGCATCTCGTTCTGGAGGTATCTAGGGTGGATCCTGTAAGCAAGTTAATGCGGGATCCCCTTTGAGCCGTTGCCCACGCGAATTTGAGGTTCACTGCCCCTGTGTCAGTAATCCGACATGCCTGGCTCTCTGTTAGAGATGATCAGGAAGGCCGTGGCCCCCATTCAACCCTGGGTTTGTGTCCAGGTATTCCTGGTCTCTGAGACGGGGCTGCGCCCATCCTCCCTGCACGCCTGGATGGTCTCTCTTCTGCAGACATTCCATCCTCAGAGCGTGGCGTGTAGCTGTTTCCTGGTCTCCAGGATGTACCTACTCCTCGTTCACGTCCGTTTTAGGCGGCTCACCTTCTTGCGGGGGAGCTGCTTAGAGTTCTAACACTTCCTTGCTTAGCAGTCTCTGCGGCATGGAAGGGATCCGGATGTCACCCACCTGGAAGGCAGACTGGTCTCCGTTTCAGGGCGAGTGAGAACTTCGTATCTTAGCGGTGAAGCCTCTTGCGGACTAAGCTCGACTTTGAGTCGAGCTCGGCTCAGGCGAGGCAGGGCGAGTTCTTCCTCCTTTGCCGGTCGGTTGGCGGGGAATTAGTCCTGCCAGGACCTCCTGCTCCTCCTGGGCCTCAGGGTGGCCTTCCCTTAGTGGGAGGGGCCAGCCAGGAGATCTGGCTATGTCCCATGGACCAGTTCGTGACTTACAGCCCAGGAGTTAGAACGCTCCCTTGGACTGTTCTAACTTCGGCAGGAGACTATCCTGCTTGTTCGCCCTTAGTTGCCGGTCTTCTCCGACTGATGCTTCTCGGATGGGTGGGGTGCCCATCTTGGGGAATGCAGAGTGCGTCGCCTCTGGTCCTCTTGTGAGTCCCAATGTCCTTCCCGCTCGCTGGAGACAGACGGTCCGATTAGCCGGCACCGCTCTCTCTGCTTGTACGGGGTCTAGTGGTCTAAGTCCAAGTTGGATTATTCCAAGACCATGTGCTACCTACTCCGCCAGGTTTGGTCTATCCCCTTGTCTTGGTGCAAGGAGGTTCTCCGCATTGGGCGGTTGCGCAGTCGAGGCTTCCTAGTCATTTCATGGCAGGAGCCCAATTCCCTGGCTGTGGCCCTGAGCCGGGCATAGGCTGCGCCTCATGAGTGTCTCCTCTGCTGGGGGTAGCACAGGATTTTCTCCCTTTTCCCTCCGGGGAGAATACTAGGCCGAGACTGTTTTTTTTTTTTTTTTTTTTTTGCCCGCCCCTCAGCAAGGCTTGCTGTAAGGGATGCCATCGGGGCCACGGACCCCGGGCCCCTCCGTGCCTCTCCCCCATTTCCCTTGACCTACGGGCAAGGCGAGGAGGGATTTGGCGCAGGTGATGCTGGTAGCCCCAGACTGGATTGCCAGTGCTGGTATCCAGCTCTCCTCAGTCTCAGCCTCCCGAGACTGTCTCTAGTCCGCCGGTCCTGTCTTTCCTTTTCAGGGGAAGGTTATCCATCCGGACCTTCAATCCCTGCACCTGTTGGCCGTCCCCTGTGCGGCTAGGGGCCAGGCCTAGGGTCTTTCGACAAGGTCCTCGACCTTCGAGGCGTCCTGCTAAGAAATCGGCCAAGATGCTTGTCCTTTGGGAGAAGTTTTCCTTCTTCCGATGATGGGATAGGGCGGTGCCCTTCCCTGTCCCTGGGCATAGCATTCCGGACCATTTACGGTCCATCCTTAGACCAGGGCTTGATCGACGACCCTCTGGGTGCTTCTCGGTCACCACTGTATTCCGACGAGCAGGAGGGTAGCTGGTGATGCGGAGAAGGTGGTCCAGCACTTCTGAGCCTCGACCATGCCTCCCCTTTGGGAGAGTATCCCGTTTCACGGGATCCTTGCTGGTATGGGCTTAGCTCATGAGAAGCCATCCGAACCTTTGCACAGGTGCGTTTTCCCCCACCTGTTGTGGAAGAACACCTTCTTGGGGCCACTCCGCCATCCAGAAGGCTGGGAGAGTTCAGCTCCTTTACCTCCCTATCCGGTCTTCCATAGGGACTGGTTGTCCTGCTCCACCGAAGTTCCTCCAGAGGCGGTGGTGGAGTCTTTCGCCGGGGTTTTGCCTCTGCGGGGTTTATCCCCATTCACACCTCGGAGGCCGTATTCAGGTTCCGTGGGAACTGTTTTACGCTCACCTCATGAGGCGTAGAGCTTAAGTCGGGAGGTTTGCCAGCTGTCCATCACCTTCGCTGAAGCCGCATCTGGCAGATTGCAGCCCAGTGGAAGGCGGCGGGTCACCTGCAAGGTCTCCACTTTAGGCGGGCGGGCATGGAGCCTCCCTGAGGGATAGCGCTCTTTTAACCCGTCCTTCGCTGCATCAATGGCTGCTTCCAGAGACACTCCGGTCCAGGATATCGCCAGGGGCTTCTGCCGGAAGCAGGCTTACTGTTCCCCTCCACATCGACCTTGGGTCGGCGCCAGGAGTGCTGGTCGGGGCCTCGGTTCTCAGTCTTTCTACCTAAGTAGGGTGTGCGCCTTGCCACCCTCCTCCCGGAGAACTACTAGGAGTCTGCCAATAAGTGTGGATGAACAACATATCCATGTCCTAGAAATACAGGTTACTCACCTGTAACAGGAGTTCTAGGAATGGTATATGTTGTTCATCCTATGTTCACGACCTCCCCGGCTCCGACGCACAACCTGGCTTCCAGCGGGCTAGATCTGGCGTCATGGGGCGGAGCTGAGAGTTTTACCACCCGGGTGGGTGGGAGGAGCCAGCTTGAAGACCTTCCGGCAAGATTTAAAGCGGCAAGGGACCTGCCAATAAGTGTGGATGAACAACATATACCATTCCTAGAACTCCTGTTACAGGTGAGTAACCTGTATTTACTGCTTAGGGCCTTGCACTCCAGTCTGAGCACATGTCTAGCTCTTCCAGTTTGTATGAGTAACGCGTTTCTCCTACTGCATACATGAGCTTTTTATCACCTAAAACTTCAAAGTACACATCAGAATTCTGTGCTGTAGCTAGAAAACCTAGAAGTGCCTTCTTGAATGAAGATGAAGACGGGGATCCAGCAAAGTCTCTTGGTCAGCTTTGGTCATGACCAGTTAGCAGGCAGGTATCTGGGGACCCTCACAGAGGGCGCCAAAGGGAGGACAGTCTCGGAAGTAGGCAGATGGCTGGGGCAGGACAGAAGGAAGCAAGAGGGGAGGTGGATCAGACCTTAAGCTCAGTAACCACTTCAGTTCTCTTCTGCTTGAGGATTGGGGGGTGAGGTAGCCATAGCAGGGGCTGTTGGAGATGGAAAGGGAGTGGAGGGCAGGAGGCAGGGGCCGGATAGTTGGAAGAACAGGGGGGAACTTGGAATGTGGGAAAATGGGGGAGCGGTGGATCAGAGCAGGAGGGAGGGTAGAGAGAAGAAAGTGCAAGGAGAGGGACCGGAAGTACGAGGATACAGTAAAGGCAGCTGAGGGTTTATGGCAGGGGAGCGCGACAGGCAAGGAGGGGCTGAACAGAGATGGGAAGGAAGGGAGGACGAGCCAGGCAAGTTTAGCAGACGCTGGGAGGACCAGTCGCGAGCAGCGACGAGGGGGATAGCGGGGTAGACAAGGATACTCTGGAGGAGGAGGAGGCATAGGATCAGAGGGAGGGGTGGCCAGGGTAAATTAGGGAGAGTGCGACAGGGGCACCCAGATAGGGGGAGGAGTGAGGAGCCAGCGGGGGAGGCCGTAGAAAGGATGAGGGACATGGAAGGGGGCATGGAGGAAAGGGTGGTCAGAATGATCCTGTTGGATGAGTCCATGATCGGGGTATCAAATGGGATAGGCAGAGGGAAGCCTGTCTGGTTAGAACAAAATGCTTCTCTGGACTAACGGTGCACAGGGCCAAGCATGAGGTATATCAGCTGGCAAAGGATCGTGGAGGTTCCCCGGTTATACTGGTCCACCTGGGTACCAATGACATTGAGGGAAATGGTAAGCTAGAGATGCAGGCAAGGTTCAGGGAGCTTGCCAGGGTCTGTCATGATATAGGATGTGCGATTTCTTCCTCGGAAATCCTGCTGGTGCCAAGGGCTAGTGGGGAACACAAGAGGAAGGTTAGGGAGATAAACCAGTGGCTCAGGGAGTGGGGTGGGGCCAGAGGGTGTGGGTTGATGGGGGATTGAGGGGGAGACCTGGGCGGATAAGGGACTATATGCCAGAGATAGGTTCCATCTCCATTTGGAGGGGAAGGAAATGCTTAAGTTGAAAATGGAGGGGTTCGTTGGTGAAAGGTGAGGTTTAAACTTGTGAAAGAGGGAGGGATGGGAGAGAAGGCTGTCAGGGAGGAGGGTCCGATAAAGGAGCGACTCGGTCTCCACCCCCCTGGGGAGCTGGAGGAATGCAGGAAAAGGCCAACTGGTAAGGTGCTGACCAGGGGAAGACTGAATCCCCGTGGAAACGCGAGCAGGGGAAATGGAAGTATACGGAAAGGGTGGAAGGTAGTCTTGCTAAATGCCAGGATTTGGGGCAATAAAATGCCTGAGCTCCAGGTGATGCTTACTGAGGGAGAGGCGGATGTGGCAGTGGTCACTGAGACCTGGGCCACCGCAGGGCATGATTGGGACCTGAACCTGGAGGGTTACACCATGTTCAGGAAGGACAGGGGGGGAAGGAAGGGGAGGAGAGTTAGCAATAATAGTCAAAAACTGCATTGGCATAGGAGGAGGAGGTGGAGGAAACTTTGGAGGCGATTTTGGGTCTCCTTGATAACAAATGGGGGCAATAGAATAAAAATAAGAGTGGTGTATAGACTCCTGCGCTGGCAGAGGAGCTGGAGGAGAGTCTGGTGGCAGATGTTGGGAGATGCTGCAAATTGAGCAGGGGTAGGGTGGTGGTGTTGGGGAACTTAAACATGCCAGGAATGGCCTGGGAGACTGACATCCTCGGTGGCCAGGGGAACAGAGGTTGTTGGATGTCTTTCAGAATGCGTTCCTAACTCAGCAGGTGGGGGAACCGACCAGGAAGGCGCAGATACTGGATGTGGTCCTGGCAGACAGTGACCAGATTGGGGGCCTGGAGGTAAGGGACCCATTGGCAGGGAGTGGCCATGCCACAGTCAGGTTTTGCCTGGACCTAGGAGGGGTAGAAGGCTGTACTAAGATGAAGGTAACTGACTTCAGGGGGGTGGATTGCAAGGAAATGAGAAGGATCCCTAAGAAGCATTTGGATGGGATTGGGCCAGACATGGACGCTGACAGTAGGTGGGAAATAATCAGGAGGGGGGGTGCAGGATGCTACCAGCACCTGTGCAAGAGTAAGATGAAAATGCGATAGGGCCCGAAAACCCTGCTTGTGGATCAGGGAGGTTCAGGAGGTGGTGAGGGGAAAGAAAGCGGCCTATAGGCAATTAAAGTGCTCAAGGAGTGAAAGGGACCGAGGGGAGTGCAAACTGATGGCCAGAAGGGCTACTAGGGTGGTGAGGGCGGCTAAGGCAAGGAAGGAGCAGAACCTGGCCAGGGAAATTAAGAGAGGGAACAAGGGTTCTTTAGATGCATTGGGGAAAAACTAAGGGTGAAGGGCAGATTAGCAGGATTAAAACAGGGGGAGGGAGGGAGGGATGGGCACAAGACCTGGGGAGTAGGCTGAGGTACTAAATGAGTACTTTGCCTCAGTTTTCACTGTGGGGGCTGCATCATACATGGAAGGAGACTGTGAAGACTGAGGAGGGACCCTTACAGATTGGCGGGTCGGGGGGCATCACTGGCAGGTGGGGAAGGCAAAGCAGGGGGACCAGGTAGCAGAGGTGGAAGTCATGGTAGAGAGAGCTAGGGAAGCCCTCGGGTCCCTTAAGACAGAGAAATCAGCAGGGCTGGATAAATTACATCCCAGAGTGCTGAAGGAACTTGCGGATGTCCTGGCGAAACCCTTGGTGGAGCTCTTCAACATCTCTCTGAGGACAGGGTGGGTGCCGCAGGACTGGAAGGTGGCACATATAGTACCTATCCACAAGGGGGGAATGAAGGGAGGTGGCAGGGAACTACAGGACTGTCATCCTGACATCAGTGGTGGGCAAGGTGATGGAGAGCATTGTCATGGAGAGACTGGGGGGACCTGGAAAAGTTGGGGTGCCTGGGTGATAGACAGCATGGATTCGTTCCAGGGAAATCGTGTCAGACAAACCTTGTGGAGTTCTATGACTGGGTGATGAGTGCCTTTTACCTGGGTAGACCAGTGGACGTCCTCTTTCTTGACTTCACAAGGTGTTTGACTCTGTTCCTCACGGGGGGCTGTTGGATAATCTGGGAGAAATGGGGGTGGGGAACCAAATGGTTAGATGGATAGGCAAGTGGCTCCAGAACCAGGCCCAGAGGGTCGTGGTTGGCGAGGTAGTCTCATTCCCAAGGAGGGTCATGAGTCGAGTCCCCCGGGGATCGGTCCTTGGGCCCCTCCTGTTTAACGCCCTCGTCTCTGACATAAGGAAGAGTATCAGGCGTGAGATGAGTCTCTTTGCAGATGACTCAAAACTTGGGGCAGTGTTGGATGGGGAGGAGGGGAGGGTGCCTCTACAGGGGGACCTAGAGGCTCTGGAAAGGTGGTCTAGAAAGTGGTAGCTGAGATTCAGTGCAGGGAAATGCAAGGTACTGTACCTGGGAGCCAGAAACCCGTGCTAAGTGTACACGGGGGATGCTACAAGTCTCTATGGCAGAGAGGGACTTGGGGGTGGTGGTGGATGTCAAGATGAAAAACTCTGAGACTTGTAGGAGGGCAGCGACAAAGGCCAACAGGATGCTTGGCTGCATCGCTAGGGGGTTCACCTCCAGAAGGAGGGAAGTGATATTTCCTCTGTATAACTGCTTGGTGAGGCCGCACCTAGAGTACTGCATGCAGTTTTGGAGGCCGCATTTGAAGAGGGACATTGAACTATTGGAGGGGGTTCAGAGGAGGGCAACCAAAATGATTTGGGGCTTGGAAGATGGGACCTATGGGGAGAGGCTCGAAGAACTAAATATATACACACTGGAAGGGAGTCGGGGGACATGATGGAGGTTTTCAGGTTCATGAAGGGGATAAATAGGGGAGTAGCAGTCAGGGTGCCCTGAAGAAAGGATGGGGGCAACTAGAGGACATGGGCAGAAGCTGGAGGGGGAGGAGATTCAGGGAAGAAAGGAGGAGGTACTACTTCACTGAGAGGGTGGTGGAGCCATGGAATGCGCTGCCCTGGGGGCTGGTGGAGGGGGTTCAAGAGGGAGTGGGACAGGTACAGGGGAAGGGTTCTGGAAGCAAAAACCAGTGCAGTGAGAGTTTCGGGACTGGGAAGGGAGAAGCCTTGGGGGCAGCAAGGTAAGCTCCCAGGGTGGAGGCTGACCAAGCGAGCAGACATGAAAGACCGTTTAGCCTATTCAGCTGGCATTTTAGTGTGTTAGATCACTTTTGCTTACTGTATTTCTGTAATAAATCACAACATTTCTGTGTTTGGAGCAGATGTTGCATTGCAGTGTCATGAGAACAACACTAACAGTTGCAAAAAAAAAAAAACTGTGCCGACATTCAACTTCTATATTATAATATGGTTTCTAGGGACATGGATATGTTGTTCATCCGCACTGTCTGGCAGGTTCCTTGCCACTTTAAATCTTGCCGGAAGGTCTTCAAGCTGGCTCCTCCCACCCACCCGGGTGGTAAAACTCTCTGCTCCGCCCCATGACGCCAGATCTTCCTTGCCGCTAGGAAGCTCAGGTTCCCTCCTTAACACTCTGCGTGACGGACTGGATCCTAATTCTTCGGTTTGCCCGAAACTCATTTTAAAATTTTCAAGACTTCTGTCATCTTTCTCCCTTGTGGCTGCGATGGACAGATCGACTCCTGGATTTCGGTGGTGCCCTTATGGGCAGAAGATGTCCAGGACGGATCCGCACTTCACGTGCGTCTACTGCCTCAGCCTAGAACACGACCCGCAGGCCTGCGAGTCATGCTGCCGTTCTCGGCCAAGCGTCCGGGAGGACCGCTGCTGCGGTTAAAAGCTAGGGCGCACGAAAGCGCTACCCGCCGGTTAAGTCGAAGGAGGCCTGTTGGGCGGTTACCGTGGCGGCTGGGTCTGCTGAGCAGCTCCAGTAGTTGATTGCCCTCGAGGAGGCCCAGGCCGCATCTTCCTCTTCCTCGGTCGCGGCTTTTATCCCACTCTCTTTAGGTACCTCGTATTCAGCTTTGTTTAAGGAGCTTTGCCAATCCCTTTTCACGAAGGGAGAGGGGCCATCGGGACTTACCCTTAGAATCCTTCATTTTGGATTAAGAGGAAAGTCCTCTCTAGCACACTGCACTGACAGTATAAGCATACACATTGTATAATATATATATTTCTATATAACAAACCAATCACAAACACACACACACACACGGAAAAAAGTAGATAAACATGTGGGGAGTAGTGCAATGTAATGGCTGTGGGGCAGCATTCTTCCGGGAGTCTTCTGGAGGCTGAGATGCTGCCCTATTTGCAGACAACTCTCTGCCCTGAGGGAGGAACTTGCCTGTCTTCAGGCCACACTGGACAGTAGGAAGGGAACCTCCCCCATTCAGGGAACACCAGAGCCACCACCACTACCTTAGAGGTTGCGAAGAAAGCACAGCAGTTGGACCACAGTGGGCTCAGGGAGGATGAGGATGGTGGAACAGAGGCACACCGTCGTTCCACTCCACAATCCATACACCATTCTGGGGGAGCATAGCTCCCCTATGGATACACCTGCAGAGGAGACTATGGAGGCTCAGGACAACTGTCACAAGGGAGGCCCACAGGAAGGAGGCAGAGGACACTACAGGGAAAGGAAGCAGCTCCTGGTGGGGGACTCGGTTATTAGGAGGATAGAACTGGGGGGGGGGCAGGGAAAACTGAAGTAAGGTGCTTGCCTGGTGCCATGGCTTGGAGGGACAGGAAGCGCATCCTCAGGATCACGAGAACAGCTGCATGGGAGTCTGAGCAGAACGTCATTGTCCACCTAGGGACAAATGACTTGGCTCGTCATGAGATTAGAGCAGTGCAGGAGGACTTTGTAGAGTTGGGGTGGGGCCTAAGACAAGTAGCACACACAGTATCCTTCTCAGAGGTGCTGCCTGTCAATGGCATGGGGGAGGCGAGGGTACTTTGCACCATGCAGTTTAATGAATGATTGGAAAAAATGGTGTGGAGCACAGGGGTTTGGCTTCATTGGGGACTGGGGTTCCACTTGGAGGGACACCAGCCTGTACTGGCAGGGTGGTCTGCATCTGTCCAGGAAGGGAGCAAGTCTTTTGAGCAGTCGGTTTAAATGCTTAATTGGCAAGCCTTTAAACTAGTCAAAGGGGGAGGCACTGATAAGCAGCAGGAAAATACCAGCCTCTCCCTACAAAACAGGGTACTAAATGAGAAAAAGACAGAGGTAGAAAGGTCAGTGGGGGATGCTGCAACAGAAGGTAAAGCCATCAAAAAATGGAGAACAATGAGTACCAATGCCTGTAGTCTGGGTAACAAGCTTCATGAATTAGTGGCCTTGATGGAGGAGGAACATCTGGATATCGTGGCAGTCTCAGAAACATGGTACACACAAAACCATGACTGGGACGTAAACATACCAGGATACACTATCTACAGAAGGGACAGGGAGGGTAAAAGAAGAGGTGGAGTAGTTCTTAACATAAGGGAAGGAATCAAAGCAACAGAACGAAAGGGTAAACGAGGAGAAGCACTGTGGGTAAATTTGGAGACAGGCAATTGCACCACAATCTGCACATGGGTTGTATATAGACCCTCTTCTCAGGGGGGAGGAAATGGACAAGGAAATGATAGAAAGTATACTTAGAATGGCAGAAAAAGGGGAGTTCTAGGGACATGGATATGTTGTTCATCCACACTGTCTAGCAGGTATCCTTGCTGCTTTAAAACTTGCCGGAAGGTCTTCAAGCTGGCTCCTCCCACCCACCCGGGTGGTAAAACTCTCGGCTCCGCCCCATGACGCCAGATCTTCCTTGCCGCTTGGAAGCTCAGGTTCCCTCCTTAACGCTCTGCGTATAAGACTGGTTCCTAATTTTGAATTTTGAAATCAAAGTTCTTTATTAAAAGACTAGGTCTTCTCTCCTCGCAGCTCACGATGGACAAATCGACTCCCGTTTTCCGGAGATGCCCTTGCGGGCAGAAGATGTCTCGGACGGATCTGCACTCCACGTGCGTTTACTGCTTGGGCCTTGAGCATGACCCGCAGGCTTGCGACCTGTGCTTTTCTTTTTCGGCCTACGTCCTCGAAGACCGTGCTGCCAGTTTACAGCTGGGGCGTCCCGTGAAGAGATTTCCTCCGGTTAAATCTAAAGAGGCCCGGTTGGCGGTGTCCAGCGGTGGGCTCGGCGGATCAGCTCGAGCAGATGATCGCCCTCGAAGAGGAGGCGGCGCGGGCCGCTTCTACCTCAGCTGCGGCATTTGTCCGCTCTCTCGGTGCCTCGTATTCGGCTTCTTTTAAGGAGCTCTGTCTGACCCTCTCGACGAAAGGTGAGGGTCCAACTTCTTCTGGACCTTTTTCTCGGTCCAAAAAGAGCAAAAGTAAGTCTCACCGTCGACGCTCTTGGGAGCGGGAAAGATCCCCCTCCCCTGGTCGACAGTCTACTTTGGTTGACCCATCAGCTTCGGCCACTGGCTTCACGGTGTCCCCGTCAGGCCAGTTGACCGAGACTCCCGCCGACGTGGTCGAGATTTTTCTCGACCCGTTAGACGGGTTGTCTGCTGGAGAAGCTGAGAATCCCCTCTCCCCGGTTCCCCCGGTGGGAGTTGAGGATCCCGTCGGCTCGTCTGTGCCTCCGGTTCCGGAGCCTTTAGTGGAATCGTCCGAACTGAGGGGAGTGCCGATTCCCGACACCTCCCCGCACCGTCCTCGGCCTAGCCGAGATTCTCGGTCTCTGACATCTTCGCGGTCCAGCCGGTCCCGCTGTCATAGGCGGTCTCGGTCTCGGCACCACGGCAAGCGGTGCCGCCGCTCTTCCTCCTCCTTGGATGAGGGGAGGCTTCGGCGCAAGTTGCATCGGAGGTATGAGGAACTCGTGTGGCAACAGCTCCTTCTGACTGGGAATAAGCCGACCCAGTCGTCTTCCCCGGCCATTAAGTGGCTGTCACCGAAGCGGCCGAAACAACCCCTCATTGTAGCCGAGGAGCCTGTTCCCAGACCGGTTGTTCGGCCAATTCCAGCTGCCCCACTGATTTTGGTGGAACCTCCGCCTCCACAGTCGTTAGTTGGGGCTCCGACCAAAAGTTCTCTGTCGGCTCAGGGTTTGCCCCATAGGCTGTCTGTCACCCTCACTCCCGATAGACCTCGGCAGGTGGAGGGTGGCTCAGGCCCGAGGCAGCTCTTTGAGGACTCTTCCAAGTCCGAGGATGATTCCTCCCTTTTCTCCAAGCGAATAGACTTGGAGTCCTCAGGAGGACAGTCAGTGGACGATAGCCCTTCGTCCTTCTTAGGGTTGCTTGGCTCATCTTGAGTCCACGGGATGAAGCTCGAACCCATTCTAAGCGGGCCAGGTATCCCTCACGGAGATTCTGGACCGGGGATTCCCACGAGGCCTTTCGGTGGCCGAGGCCATAGTGGGTCAGCCTTGGAGCTTTGGCAGCGCCTGCTTCCTGCCCTGCGCCTTGGCCCAGGATGGCCAGGAAGTGTCTGGTCCCTACCCGGTTCCCTGTCCGGTTTTCGGAACACCCTCTGCTGAGGGGTTGGTTACCGACAGCGTTTTCCGGCGCGCCGGGAATGCCAGGGATGTGGACAAACCTCCCGACAAGGAATCCAAGAAATTGGATTATGCCGGGCGAAAAGTCTATGCTGCGTCCTCTCTCGGCCTTCGTCGGGCCAGTTCGGCCGTCCTCATGGCACATTTTTCTCATGCCCTGTTGGGATCCCTGGATGAGGTCGTCCATCATCTTCCCGTGGATCTGCAGACTACGGTCAGGCAGGTGCGGGACCAGGGCAGGGCAGTGGCCAAACAGCAGCTCCAGACTGCTTTAGACATTGGGGACTCATGTGCCAGGTCTGTGGCGGCCACAGTGGCCATGCGTCGTCGGGCTTGGCTGAGGATATCCACCTTTACCTCGGATACCCAACACAAGTTGACGGATGTTCCCTTTTTGGGAACTGACCTCTTCGGCCCTGGGGTGGAAGGTCACCTGCAGAGGATCGAGAAGTCCAATGCTACCTTGGACTCGGTCTCTCCCGCTCAGAAGGACAAAGGCCGCAAGCCACAGCCTAAGCCCTTTTGTCCTTCTGCGCCTGCGATGCGCCTGGCCCAGCAACGTCAGGGCCAGCAGGCTCGGGCTTGGCATCCCAAACCCAAGCCGTCGGCTTCCTCCAACAGGAAGCAGGGAGGTAAAGGCCCAGAAGGTCCCTCGGCTGGTCCCTTCTCCAAGCCTGCCCAGTGACGGGCTGAGGGGTGTCGCCCCCATCCAAGTCACCTCACCCCTGGTTCCCCCCGTGGGGGGACAGCTCAGACACTTCCTTTCCGCCTGGTCCACTATTACCACGGACAAGTGGGTACTGGAGGTGGTGGGAAAAGGCCTGCCTCTAGAATTTGAGCAGGCCCCGGCCTTCAGAGCCGTCGCACGTCGGGGGGCCTCAGGGTCCGGAAGCTCACTGTCGGGCCTGCTGAGTCGACATCGCCTCCTCCTCCAAAGGAGGTGATCAGAGGTAGAGGACCCCCTTCAGACCCGGGTTCGTGTCCAGGTACTTCCTGGTTCCGAACGACGGGGCTGGCGCCCCATTCTCTACCTACACAACCTGAACAAGTTCCTAAGGTCTCGAACCTTCAGGATGGTCACTCTGGCGCAGATAATACCATCTGTGGAACACGGCGTGTGGTTCTGCTCTCTGGACCTGCAGGACGCGTTCTTTCACGTCCCTATCCGTCCGTCACATCGGAGATTCCTTTGCTTTCGAGCGGAGGGATCCCTCTTCGAGTTCCGGGCCATGCCCTTCGGCCTGTCTCCAGCTCCCAGGGTCTTCAAATGCATTGCAGTGGTGACAGCTTTCCTGCAGCGCTGAGGGGTTCGGGTGTACCCTTTCCTGGACGATTGGCTGATAGCAGCCCCCTCCAGACAGGAGGTGGAGCGGTCCAGAGATCTGGCCCTCCAGGTTTGCTCTCAAGTCGGCCTTCTCATCAAGGAGGCCAAGTCGGAACTCGAGCCAAAGCAGGCGATTCTGTTTATTGGGGCAGAGCTCGACTCTCTTCGCGCCAGAGCACAGCTCCCGGCGGACAGGGCCGAGGTTCTTGCCTCCTTTGCCCAATCATTTCTGGTTGGGCAATCGCGTCCTGCCCGGGACTTCCTGCGCCTCCTGGGTCTCATGGCGGCCTGTACCAGCGTGGTCCATTGGGCACGCTGGCACATCGCCCTTCAGTGAGGGACTGGCCAGCCAGTGGTCTGGCGCTGCGATCCATTGGACCAGCTAGTGATGGTGACCCAGGAGATGTGGGCAGCTCTCCAGTGGTGGACCGTTCTTCTTCGTCTGCAGGAGGGCATCCCGTTTGTCTGCCCGAGCCGGCGTCTCTCTATCGACCGATGCGCCTCTGATGGGTTGGGGTGCCCATCTGGGGAACACCGAGTGCGGCCTGTGGTCCCAGCGGGAGTCGATGCCACATCAACCTGCTGGAGCTCCGAGCGGTCCGCCTAGCTCTTACCGCCTTTGCTCCGTTTCTCCAGGGTCAAGTGGTCAGAGTCCAGACAGACAATACCACGACCATGTACTACCTGAACCGCTAGGGCGGGACGCGCTCCATGCTTCTATGCAAGGAAGCTCTCCACATTTGGTCACTCGTGCGCAGCCTGGAGGCGGATGATCTGGCCATTCATGTGGCAGGACCCTCCAACACCCTGGACGATGCCCTGAGCCGGATAGGGACTGCATCTCACAAGTGGTCTCTCCTGCCAGAGGTAGTACAAGATCTGTTCTCCCACTGGGGCACACCTCAGGTGGACCTGTTTGCCTCCAGGGAGAATGCGAAGCTGAGACTGTTTCATGCCCGCCCCCCCTCAGCAGGGCTCGCTGCAGGGGGATGCCTTCTCGAGGCTGTGGACCCCGGGCCTCTTTCCCCTTTCCCCATTTCCCTTGATTCACAAGGTGCTTCTCAAGGCAAGGAGGACAAGGCAGGTGATCTGATAGCCCCAGACTGGCCCACCAGTTCTGGTACCCAGATCTCCTCAGCCTCAGCTCCAGGCTCCCGAGGCAGCTTCCAGCTCACCCGGACCTGCTCTCAGTCCATCAGGGGAAGGTGTTCCATCCGGACCTTCAATCCCTGCACCTGACGGCCTGATTCCTGAGCGGCTAGAGTTCCAGGCCTTGGGTCTTTCCGATGAGGTCCTCAATGTGGTTGAGGCGTCCCGTAAGGAGTCGACCAGGAAATGCTGTGCCTTCAAATGGAAGAGATTTTCCATTTGGTGTCAGGGCAAGGGCTTGGACCCTTCCTCCTGTTCTTTGGCAAGCATTTTGGACTATTTATGGTCCCTTTCTAGTCAAGGGCTTAGGTCGATGACCCTAAAGGTGCACCTGGCAGCCATCTCTGCTTACCGGGCGCGGGCCGGGGAGCAGTCGGTGGTGCAGGAGAAGGTGGTCTGGCGCTCTTTCAAAGGCCTTGATCACATTTCCCCTCCGGTGCGAGAACCTCCACCTCCGTGGGATTTACTGCTGGTACTGGCAAAGCTCATGGGCAAGCCATTCGAACCAATGCACAGGTGTGAACTCTCACCTGTCGTGGAAGACCGCCTTCTTGGTGGCTATCACGTCAGCCAGAAGGATGGGAGAACGCCAGGCGCTCTGCATTGGGTCTCCTTACCTGGTCTTCCACAGGGACAAGGTTGTCCTCTTGCGCCCACCGAAATTCCTTTAGAAGGTGGTGTGGTTCACTTAACCAGGTGTGACCTGGCGGTGTTCTACCCCAATCCACGGGAGCCGAATACAGGCTCCATACTTTGGACCCTAGAAGAGCTCGCATATTATAAGGAGCGCAGCTGAAATCGAGGGAGAGGTTACGCCAGCTGTTTCACCCACGCTGAAGCCGCACCTGGCAGACCTGCAGCCAAGCGGACGATAGGCAGGTGGGTCACCTCCTGCATAGATCTCTGCTGTAAGTTGGTGGGCATGGAGCCTCCCAGAGGATAAGAGCTCATTCTACCGTCATACTGCTGCATCGGTGGCTGCTTCCAGGGCGTCCCTATCCAGGAAATCTGCAGGGCTGCTACCTGGAAGTCAGCACACACCTTCATCACCCATTACCACACGGCCTTGAGTCACGCCGGGATGCTGGTTTGGGGCCTCGGTTCTCCAGTCTTTATTCCCTAAGTAGGGGTGTGCCTTGCCTCCCTCCTCCCGGAGAACTGCTAGGAGTCTGCCAGACAGTGTGGATGAACAACATATCCCATGTCCTAAATACAGGTTACTCACCTGTAACAGGAGTTCTAGGAATGGTATATGTTGTTCATCCTGTTCCGACCTCCCGGCATGGCAGCACAACTTGAGCTTCCAGCGGGCCAGATCTAGCGTCATGGGGCGGAGCTGAGAGTTTTACCACCCGGGTGGGTGGGAGGAGCCAGCTTGAAGACCTTCCGGCAAGATTTAAAGCGGCAAGGATACCTGCCAGACAGTGTGGATGAACAACATATACCATTCTTAAAACTCCTGTTACAGGTGAGTAACCTGTATATATTGCTGATGGGTGATCTGAATATGCCAGATGTTAACTGGAGTGCAGTTGCAGCAGCCACTTCGAAGAGTGGGGTTATTCTAGATGCCCTACAGGGGGCATGCCTTGGACAACTAGTATTGGAGCCCACTCGAGAGGGAGCAATCTTAGACCTGGTTCTCTCAAATGGAGATGGAGAGAGGATCACCGATGTAGAAGTGGGTAGCCATGTGGGAACTAGCGACCATCGAACAGTATGGTTCACAGTAAACACAGCAATAGAGTCAAGCCATGCAAAGGCAAAAGTACTGGACTTTAGGAGGGCTGACTTTGCCAAAATGGGTGAGTGCCTAAGGAATGCACTAGCAAATGGGCAGGAAGGAGGGGTGGAAGAACAATGGGGAATAATAAAACTGCCATCACAGAGGTAACAAGCCTTTGTGAAGCAAATAAAGAAAAAACGATGTAAGAAACCACTATGATTCTCAAAGGAAGTGGCAGTGAAGGTTCAAGAGAAAAAGAAAGCATTCAGGAAGTACAAGGAATCACAGAAGGAGCAGGACAGAGAACTGTATCAGTTAAAACAGAAGGAAGCTGGGAAGGCAGTCAGAACAGCAAAGGCCCAAACCGAGGAAAAGATAGCCAACTCAGTTAAGAAGGGGCATAAAACCTTTTATAGGTACATCAGGGAGCGAAGGAAGACCAAGGGAGGGATAGTGAGGCTTAATAAAGGGGAGGGAGGGTGGACAGAGGGTGACTGTTAAAAGGCAGAGATACTAAACAAATATTTTTGCTCAGTATTTACAAGTGAAGAGGGGGAGGTACCTAAAGCAAACGGTAGAAACACTCAGGATACAGAAGTTGATAGCAGCCCATTTACGGAAGAAAGGGTTCTGAAAAGAACTCTTAAAACTGAAGGTGGACAAAGCAATGGGGCCTGATGGGATTCATCCCAGAATTCTAAAAGAACTAAGGATAGAACTAGTGACACCACTGACTACCCTCTTTAACAAATCATGGGAGGATGGGGTTGTACCCGAGGACTGGAGTAGGGCAGATGCGATACCCCTTCACAAAAGTGGGAGCAGGGCAGAAGCAGGAAACTACAGACCTTTTAGTTTAACCTCAGTGATAGGAAAATGATGGAATCACTTCTGAAGGAAAGAACTGCCGAGTATCTAGAGGCCAGAGGGTCACAGAACCCAAGGCAGCATGGATTCACAGCGGGAAGGTCATGCCAGACAAGTCTGGTAGATTTCTTTGACTGGGTGACCAAAGTAGTAGATCAGGGGGGGCTGTGGACATGGCCTACCTAGACTTTAGCAAGGCATTTGACACAGTCCCACACAAAAGATTAATATACAAGTTAGCCAGCCTGGGAGTGGGTCCCAAGGTGGCAGCCTGGATAAAGAATTGGCTGGAGAATAGGACACAGAGGGTAATAGTAAATGGAGTCCACTCTGAAGAAAGGGGGTTACTAGTGGGGTACCGCAGGGTTCAGTATTAGGACCGGTGCTCTTCAATGTCTTTAAGCGACATTGCAGAGGGACTGGAAGGAGAAGTATTTCTCTTTGCAGATGACACAAAGATCTGCAGCAGAGTTGATGCACAAGGTGGGGTGGAAAGGATGAGAAGGGACTTGGCAAGGTTAGAAGAATGGTCAAATGTATGGCAGCTTAGATTCAAACAACATGAAGTCTTGCTATATTCTGACATATGCAGCGAGTCCCAACCTTCGAACTGTCCCGGAGATGAGAGTTAACTTTCCATGCCAGGCATGGAACGCTGAGCTCGAGCTCGGTTGAGACTGTCTGTTGTTCTTCAAACTCAAACCGTCAGATTCTTTACTCCGCCTCACTGAACAGTCGCTCCGGAGATTTCTCCTTCTGCTCGGTTCAGTTTGTCGGTTAAAGTACCACTTTTCTCGGTTTTTCGACCGAATTTAAACCGCAACCTGTCGGTTCAGTCTCTGTCTGTGGTATTTGTGAGTACTAGATAGGTTTTACATTAATTCTGTTCTGTGTGGAACTTGTGAACGGTTTATTGGTTTGGTTTGAACCGATTTAAGTTGTTTTAAAAAATCTTAATCTGTGATTTAGTGTATGGTTACCGGTTCTTGTCGGTTCTAAAAAAAAAAAAAAAAAGATTTTATTACGTTTTTTTCCACGACCTGTGACATGGTTGGGAACTGATAAGAGGGTCTTACCTGGCGGATTGCCATTAACGGGTAAGTTTGGATAGGACTGGTACCATGTCTGAGTAACCCAAAAGAAAAACCGGGCCCACTGGGTTTCAACACTGTAGTGTGTGTGGGGAAGTCTTTGCCAAGGCTGATCCCCACACCACCTGTGTTTACTGTCTGGGGTTTGACCACCTCAATGCAGACTGCCAGATTTGTACAAATTGTCCTGCAGCTACCCTGTTAGAAGAGTTGGTAGGCTCAGGGAAAGGGAGGCCAAAAAGTCCGCTGAACTGGATGGCCAGCCCGGTTCGGTTCAAACCGAACCAGAAGGAATGCCCTCTGACCAGGGCGAGACTTCTTTGGGCAAAATGAGATCCGACTCTGAGGAGTCGGTTCCAGCAAAAAGGACTAGAAAATCAGCTGGTGTGGAGCCAAAACTTTCCTCTCCAACCGCTGAAGAAATAGCCAAAGTGATCAAAATTGTCCAGTTGCTTTCCCCGGTTTGACCGAACGGCACCGTCAAATGAAAGCGCTTAATTTACGGTTACACCGTTCAAGAGTATGATTTAGAGGAATATTATGAACCGGAGGAGGGGAAGAAGAGTATGAGGAGAGGAATGTGGATTTGAAAGTCTGGATGTCCCATTGACCCGGACATCTCCCCAGACAGACCTTCAGGAGTGTCTCCTCCTAGGCTTTCTGAGTCCCTCTCATTTTATGTTTTATAAAAAGTGGCTGAAACCCTCCAGCTCCCTATGGAGGAAGCTGTGGATGATCAAGAGGATCCTGACTATGTGGAAATGATGGATATCCCAGAGTCTAGGAGACTGTCTATTCCCTTGCATAAATCTTTTGGGAAACACATTTAAAATTCTAAAAACTCCTCACACTATACCTCCTGTGGATAAGAGAATGGACAAGAGGTACACATTGTCAGGCTCTGATATGGAGTTCCTTACACAACAATGCAGCCATGTTGGGGTAGTGCAGGCTGCAGCCTGTGACAAGGCAAACATTCCCTTGGCTTCACACCCCCCAGACAAGGACTCCAAGAGGATTGATGCCATGGCAAAGAAACAGTACGTGGCAGCATACGAAATTAACCAGCAGATAAAGGCCTAGAGGTCTATCAAGTCTGCCCGAATGTGCAGCTAGCACCCCTTATTCTGCAGCTGCCCCTCCCTTCCACCCTTCCCCTTCATTAACCCTCCCCCTTGTCCTGTCCCATCCTCGTTTGAAGCAGTCCACTGTTCTACTGCATACCACTTCAGCAGGTAACGCATTGCACCCAGCCACCACCCTCTCTGTAAAAGTGTCTCCTCATCTCCCTCCTGAACCTTCCTCGCTCCAGTCTCATATCATGGCCCCTGGGACTCAGACAGGCAAATTTTATCGCTTATGTTGCTAGATATCAGAAATCCAGATGGGACACTGTCATAGCTCTAGCAAAACTGGTCCCTGGCCAGCTTGCCAAGGAGCTGGAGCAGGTGGCTGCTGATGGTATTGAGGCATCCAAGATGCAATTCCATGCTGCAGTGGACTCAAATGATGTGTCATCAAGAGTCATGCTTACATCTGTGGCACTTCGAAGAATTTGGCTCAGATGTACTAGCCTGTCACAGGATACCCAGACTAAGGCCATGGATTTTCCTGTTGTGGGTAATTCCCTGTTTGGGGAGCAGAGAATTACATGAAGAAAATGGATGAGTATAGGACCACCTGTAGGAGTGCACAGGCCAAGGAAAGGCAGCTTGGCAGGGGCAGGGGCAGGCCTTTACATAGGCCTTTTTACCAAGCCCAGGCCTCCTCTTCTGCTTATGCCCAGAGGGAGTTCTTTAGAGGGAGAGGCAGACTGGGTACAAGCAGGTCTGCTTCCACCCCTCAGCCCAAAGCACCTGCCAAGCAGGCACCCTGATGGGGTTGCCAGGGCCGATTCTTGGCTACCTGTAGGGGGCAGGCTGGCTTACTTTGTCCAGGACTGGGAGTCTCTGACATCAGACAAATGGGTCCTGGAAGTAGTAAGCCAGGGACTGGTTCTCAGCTTCAAAAAGTTTCCAAAGATGAGAGCCAGATCCTTTCCACCTGCAAATCCATCAGAGGCACTTGCCTTAGAGGCAGAGGTCTCTTCCCTCCTAGCTCTCAGAGATGTGGAAAGGGTTCCACCCCTACACCAGGGCAAAAGATTGTATTCCAGGTACTTCCTTACCCCAAAAAAAACAGGAGAATGGCGACCCATCCTGGATCTCGGATAGCTAAACATGCACCTTTTAAAACCAAAATTCAAAATGGTGACTCTGGGAATTATTCTACTCTCTCTCTAAGGCCAGGGGATTGGCTAGTGTCCCTGGATCTCAAGGATGCCTACTTCCATATTCTCATCAGAAGCTCCCATCGAAAGTACCTCGGGTTCGAGCTGCCCTCAGGCCATTACCAGTTCAGAGCAATGCCCTTTGGCCTCACCTCTGCTCCAAGGGTATACACAAAATGCCTGGCAGTCGGAGTTGCTTCTGTAAGAAGGCAGAAAATTGCCATTTTCCCTTCCCTGGATGACTGGCTCATAGTAGGCCAGTCCCCAGACCAAGTCAAGTTACACTTACAGATAACTCAGCAACTGCTCACTTCTTCTTTGGGTTTCCTCCTAAATCTTTCAAAGTCCGTTCTAGAGCCTGTCCAGCTCCTCACCTTCATAGGCGCAGAGCTAGACACAGAAGGCCAGAGCCTTCCTTCCCCCTGGACAGGGCAAGGACCCTGGGTCTCTCTGGCCTGCTCATTCACTCTGCAGGTCTCTCGACCAGGAAGGCATTTTCTACAGCTTCTGGGGCACATGGCTGCTTCTACAGCAGTAATGCAGGGAGCAAGATTTCAGATGAGGGACATTCAGTTCCATTTGAGAGCCTTTTGGTCTAGAAGGAAGGACCCTCTGACCAAACTGATCCCAGTAACTCGAGCCCTGATCCAGGCCCTACAGTGGTGGCAGGATCAGAACAATTTGAGACAAGGGGTTCCCTTTGTCACCCAGTCTCACTCGTTAATCCTTACTACAGATGCCTCCCTCTTGGGGTGGGGGGCTCACATGGGTGACCTCACCACCCAGGGGTTGTGGTCCCCTCAGGAATCTCTGCTCCATATCAATCTGTTGGAACTCAGAGCAGTATTTCTAGCACTTCAAGCTTTTTCTAAATCTGTTCAGAACAAAGTTGTACAGGTCAGAACAGACAACACCACAACAATGTGGTACATCAACAAGCAAGGAGGCACTCGGGCTACGGCCTTGTGCACCGAAGCAATGAAGTTGTGGTCTCTGGCTTATTCCCTGAACACCTCCCTCACGGCAGTTCACCTACCAGGAAAGGACAATGTCCTGGCAGATGCTCTCAGCAGGATTTCCCAGGGCCATCACGAATGGTCACTGGGTCCCCTGGTCTTGGAAGTGATTTTTTTTTCCAGATGGGGCACCGCGCAGATGGATCTTTTTGCAGCCCCAGACAATCGCCAACTTCCCCTTTTTTGCTGCAGACCCCCAGTGTTGGGCTCAGTCTGCCTGGATGCCTTAGTTCCCAATTGGGAAGGGGCGTTTCTCTATGCTTTCCCCCCCTTCCCTCTCCTGTTCAAAGTGCTAGTCAAAATCAGATCTCAACCCTGCAAGATGATCCTGATTGCTCCAGACTGGGCCAGACAGCCCTGGTATCCACTCCTACTGTCCTTAGCAGTCCATCTTCCCCTGTGTCTTTCCAGGAATTACAACCTGTTAACCTGTGCTCGGGGGAGGGTTTGGTACCCGAACCTCAAATCTCTCAATCTCAAGGCCTGGTTCTTGAAGAGCTAGAGTTTGCTGACTTACACCTCTCCCAGGGTGTAATGGATATCCTGAAGGCTTCTAGAGAACCTTCCACCAGGGCTACTTATAATTCTACATGGAAAAGATTTTCCATATGGTGCTCTAGGAAGCATATTTCCCCAGAATCTGCTGATCTGCCCACAGTCCTTGATTATATGGTTCACTTAAATAGCTTGGGGCTGAGATCAGCTACACTGAAAGTGCATCTGGCAGCTGTGTCTGCTTTTATTTCAGCAGGTAAGCCCTGTTCTCTCTCAGCTCACCCCGTTTTCCCCAAGTTTTTCAAGGGATTGCTTCACACCAACCCCCCATTCAGGGACCCTACCCTTGCCTGGGACCTCAATGTTTGCATTGCTCAGCTTATGCAACCCCCTTTTGAACCTTTTATCTTCAGCAGAGCTTAAGTACTTGACTTGGAAGACTGTGTTTCTGGTAGCCATCACTTCTGCCAGACGCATAAGTGAACTACAAGCTTTGTCAGTGGAGCCTGATTTTTATCTCCTTTCATAGAGATAAGGTGGTCCTCAGGACTAACAGGAAGTTCTTGCCTAAGGTGGTTTCAGATTTCCACCTTAATCAATCTGTGTCTCTTCCTGTGTACTTCACTGACCACTCCTCCTCTGGTGAGAAGAGACTGCACAGTTTAGATGTCAAAAGAGCCCTTAGTTACTACATAGAGCATACCAAGGGTCACAGGTTTGACTCCCTCCAACTGTTCCTCACTTACGGTGAGGTTGGTAAAGGGAAACCTGCCACTAAAAGATCCATTGCCAGGTGGATTGTCTCCTGTATCCAATTTTGCTATGAAAAACTGGGTAAGGTTCCTCCCTCAGGCCTGAGGGCTCACTCTACCAGAGGTACAGGTGCTTCCCTGACTGCTGCCAGGGACATCCCTATTCTAGAGATATGTCAAGCAGCTACCTGGAAAACAGTTCACACTTTTACCAAGCATTACTCCCTGGACATCCAGGCTAGGAGTGATGCTTGGTTTGGCACAGCTGTGCTTCAGAGCCTATTTCCTAAGTAGGTTCTGTCCCTCCTCCATGGAGGTACTGCTTTGTAGTCTGAATATGTCAGAATATAGCAAGACTTCATGTTTGAAGAAACAATTACTCACCTTAGTAATGTTGTTTCTTCTAATGGAGTCTTGCTATATTCTGACCCCCTCCCCACCGCCTGCCCCTCTCAGAACCTCTGTTTTTGGGATGTGGGCGGGCAGTGCAGTGTTGGCACTTGGTAGGTTCCCACCATTTTTGTTTCACCCCTTCTTTTTGGGGCAAGTGGGTGTTGTGTTTTCATTTTTTGTGTCTCCTGACTTGAGTCTTTGTGTTGGGACCAAAAAAATGTATTTTTATGTTTAGTAGCCAGTTGGCTAGTGTAGGTTTACAGCTTCCACACAGGACCTTAGTGAGTTTAGTTCGTAAAGATCTGACGGTTTGAGTTTGAAGAACAACAGACAGAATCTCAACCGAGCTTGAGCTCAGCGTTCCATGCCTGGCATGGAAAGTTAACTCTTTCATCTCCGGGGCAGTTCGAAGGTTGGGACTCGCTGCATATGTCAGAATATAACAAGACTTCATTAAAAGAAACAACATTACTAAGGTGAGTAATTTTTTCTTCAGTGCTAAGAAGTGCAATGTAGTGCACCTGGGAAACCAAAAACCCAGGGGAAGAGTACACAATGGGGGGTGAGATACTAACAACAACAAAAATGGAAAGGGACCTGAGGGTAGTCATATCAGATGACATAAAGGTGTGCAAGCAATGTAATAGGGCAGCAAGGAGGGTTGGGGGGATACTGGGATGCATAGGGAGAGGCATCACCAGTAGAAAACGGGAAGTAGTTATCCCTCTGTACAGACAGCTGGTGAGACCCCATCTGGAGTACTGCATGCAGTTCTGGAGACCCAATCTCCGCAAAGACATAGACAGGATGGAAGCTGTCCAGAGGAGGGCAACTAAAATGGTGCAGGGTCTGCACTGGAAGACGTATGAAGAGAGACTTAAGGAGTTTAATATGTATAGCCTCGAAGAAAGGAGGACGAGGGGGGACATGATATAAACTTTCAAGTTCTTCAAGGGCATCAACAAAGTCCAAGAGGGTAGCATCTTTAAAAAAAAAAAAAAAAAAAAGGTGTGCAAGAGCAAGGGGGCACAATTTGAAGATGGGGAGGGCGGCTCAGAGGTAATTTAAGGAAGTATTTTTTCGCAGAGAGGGTTGTGGATGCATGGAACGGCCTTCCGAAGGAGGTTATGGAGTCAAAAACAGTGGTGGAATTCAAGCATGCATGGGACAGTCATAAGGCATTTCTAGGGGGTTGGGGTAGGAAGAAGAAGGCTGCTGGTTAACTAGGATCTGCAGCTTATCCATTAGGTAGGGAAATGGGCAGACTGGGTGGACCAAGCGGTCCTTATCTGCCGTCAAATTCTATGTTTCTATGCATGTCCCATCGTTGGCGTTTGTGGGAGCGGGAGAGGTCTCTTTCCCCGGACAGCCGACTGTCTACTGCGGTCGAGGTTGCGGCTAAGGCAGCTGGCTTCATGGCATCACCATCATGCTAGCCGGCCGAGACTCCAGTTGATGCGGTCGAGATTTTTCTTGACCCGTCAGACGGGCTGTGAACTGGTGAAGCCGACAACCCTTAATCACCGGTTCCCCCAGCGGAGACTGAGGATCTGCCTGCACCCCCCGGTGCAGCAGTCCCTGGTTAAGGTGTCCGAGCTGAGGGAAGAGCGGGTGTACCCCGCTCCTTCCCAGACCCATCCTCGGAAACACCAAGGATCTCTGTCTCTGACTTCTTCTTGGTCCAGCCAATCCCGCCGACATTGGCGGTCTTGGTCTGGGCACCGAGGTAAGCGGTGCCGCCGCTCGTCCTCGTCTTCCTCCTCGGAAGAGGAGAGGCTTCGGCGCAAATTGCGTCGACGCTACGAGGACCTGATGTGGCAGCAGTTACTTCTGTCTGGGAATGAGTCGATGCCAGCGCCTTCCCCAGCCATCAAGTGGCTGTCACCCGAGCGGCTGAAACAGCCCCTCGCCGTGGTCGAGATGCCCAAGCCTGGGCAGATTGTTCGGCCGAAATCTGCTGTCCCACCGATTTGTGGTGGAACCTCAGCCTCCACAACCGAAATCGGGGTCGCCGACCGTGGACTCTTGGTCGGGTCAAGGCCTGCCCCACAGGTTGTCTGTCATGCTCGCTCCTGACCGTCCTCGGCAGGTGGAGGGTGGCTCATTCCCTAGGCAACTCTTTGCGGACTCCTCTGAGTCCGACTCCTCCCTGTTCTCCAGGCCGGTTGACCTGGAGTCCTCCGGGGGCCAGTCGTTGGACGAAAGCCCATCATACTTCATGGGTTTGCTTCGGCTCGTCTCGGAGTGCACTGGGATGCAACTCGAGCCCGTATCCAAACGGGCTAAGTATCCCCTGACAGATACTGGACCGAGGGGATTCCCCCACGGAGGCCTTTCCGGTGGCTGAGGCCATTGTTGGCCCAGCCCTGGAGGTTACGTGACCTGCTTCCTGCCCTCGCCCTCTGCCAGAATCCCAGAAATATCACGGTCCCTACCGGCTCTTTGGCGGATTTTGAACATTCCTCTGCCGGGGGTTGGTCACAGGCGTTTTCTGGCGTTCCGGAAGCGCTGGGGACATGGACAAGCCCCGACAAGGTCCAAAAAGCTGGACTGCACCGGGCGCAAGGTGTGCGCTGCGTCCTCCCTTGGCCTCCGCCAGGCCAGCTTGGCCATGCTGATGGCACACTTCTCCCACGCCCTCATGGGCTCCCTGGATGAGGTGATCCCTCATCTCCCGGCCGACCTGCAGACCACGGTCCGGCAGGTTTGGGACCAGGGTAGGGCAGTGGTGAAGCAGCAGCTCCAGACAGCTCTGGACATGGAAGACTCCTGTGCCAGATCGGTTGCGGCCACGGTGGCCATGCACCGCAGAGCATGGCTGAGGATATCCACCTTCACGGCGGATACCCAGCACAGATTGGCAGACATCCCCTTCTTTGGGACCAACCTTTTCGGCCCCGGAGTGGTAGGTCACCTCCAGCAGATCGAGAATTCCAATGCCACTCCGGACTCTGTCACCTCTGGCCAGGAGGACAAAGGCCACCGACAGCAGCAGCACAAGTCCTTTCGTCCTTCTGCGCCTGCAGCACATCTGGCCCAACAGCACCAGGATCAGGCGGCTCGCACTTGGCATCCCAAACCCAAGCCCGTGGCTTCCTCTAATAGGAAGAAGTGAGGTAAAGGCCCAGGAGGTCCCTCGGCCAGTCCCTCCTCCAAGCCTGCCCAGTGACGGGTTGAGCGGTGTCGCCCCCAGCCTCGTCACTCCCCCCACCCGGTCCCCCTTGGGAGACGGATCCGCCACTTCCTTTCCACCTGGTCCGCTATCGCCATGGACTGCTGGGTGTTGGAGGTGGTAGGAAAGGGCCTGCCTCTGGAGTTCAAGCAGGCCCCGCCCTTTTGAGCCGTTGCCTCTCTGGTGGACACGAGGTCCGCAGCCTCGCTGTTGGCCCGCCGAGCCGTTATTGCCCTGCTCCTCGAAAAGGAGGTGATCAGGAAGGTGGCGGATCCTCCTCCAGACCCGGCGTTTGTGTCCAGGTATTTCCTGGTCCCAAAATGGACGGGGGGCTGGCACCCCATTCTCGACCTGCACAACCTGAACAGGTTCCTAAGGTCTCGGACCTTCAGGATGGTCACTCTGGTTCATATAATCCCATCCTTGGAATTAGGCATGTGGTTCTGTTTCCTGGACTTTCAGGACGCATTCTTTCACGTCCCAATCTGTTCGTCCCTTCAGAGATTTCTCTGCTTCAGAGCGGAGGGATTGCTTTATGAGTTCCGGGCCATGCCCTTTGGCCTCTCCCTAGCTCCCAGGGTCTTCACCAAATGTATGGCAGTGGTGACAGCATTCCTGCGGTGCCGAACGGTCTGGATGTACCCCTACCTGGACGACTGGCTGATTGCATCCCCCTCCAGAGCAGAGGTGGAGCGGTCCAGAGATCTGGCCCTCCAGGTTTGCTCTCAGATTGCCCTTCTCATCAACGAGGCCAAGTCAGAACTTGTGCCAAAGCAGGTGATACATTTCACCGGGCCGGAGCACGGCTCCCGGTGGACAGAGCCGAGGTTCTTTCCTTCTTTTGCACAGTCATTTTAGGTTGGGCAATCGCGCCCTGCCCGGGACTTCCTGTGCCTCATGGCGGCCTGCACCAGCATGGTCCGTTGTGCGCACTGGTACATGCGTCCCCTTCAATGTGGACTGGCCAGCCAATGGTCACAACACTTCGATCTGCTGGATCAGCTCGTGACAGTGACCCAGGGGACGTGGAATGCTCTCCAGTGGTGGACCGTTCCGGCACATCTGCAGGAGGGCATTCCGTTTGTCCGCCCTGAGCCGATGGTCTCTCTATCGACCGATGCCTCTCTGATGGGTTGGGGTGCCCATCTAGGGGAGCACAGAGCGCCCGGCCTCTGGTTTCCTTGGGAGTCCCAATGCCTTATCAACCTGCTGGAGCTTCGAGAGGTTCGTCTAGCCCTCACCGCCTTTGCTCCGTTTCTACGGGGTCAAGTGGTTCAGGTCCAGACTGACAATACCACGACCATGTACTACCTAAACCGCCAGTGCGGGATGTGCTACATGCCTCTGTGCAGGGAAGCTCTCTGCATATGGTCTCTCGTGTGCAGCCTGGAGGTGGATCTCCTCGTCATTCACGTGGCAGTAGCCTCCAACACCCTGGCTGATGCCCTAAGCCGGATAGGGTCTGCGTCTCGCGAGTAGTCTCTCCTGCTGGAGGTAGTACAAGATCTGTTCTCCCACTGGGGCACTCCTCAGGCGGACCTGTTTGCCTCCAGGGAGAATGTGAAGCTGAGACTGTTTCATGCCCACCCCCCTCAGCAGGGCTCGCTGCAGGGGGAGGCCTTGGACTCTGGGCCTCTTCTGCTCCCCCCAATTTCCCTTGATTCACAAGGTGCTTCTCAAGGCAAGGAGGGACAAGGCGCAGGTGATTCTGGTAGCCCCAGACTGGCCCCGCCAGTTCTGGTATCCAGATCTCCTCAGTCTCAGCTCCAGGCTCCTGAGGCGGCTTCCAGCCTGCCGGACCTGATCTCAGTCAGTCAGGGAAGGTATTCCATCCGGACCTTCAATCCCTGCACCTGACGTACTGGTTCCTGAGCGGCTAGAGTTCCAGGCCTTGGGTCTTTCCGATGAGGTCCTCAACGTTGTTGAGGCGTCCCATAAGGAGTCGACCAGAAAATGCTATGCCTTCAAATGGAAGAGATTATCTATTTGGTGTCAGGGCAAGGGCCTGAACCCTTCCTCCTGTTCCTTGGCAAGCATCCTGGACTACCTGTGGTCCCTTTCTCAGAAAGGGCTTCAGTCAACGACCTTTAAGGTGCACCTGGCAGCCATCTCTGCTTACAGGGCGTGGGCCGGGAAGCGGTCGGTGGCGCAGGAGAAGGTGATCGGGTGCTTTTTCAAAGGCCTTGATCACATATCCCCTCCGGTGCGAGAACCTCCACCTCCGTGGGATCTACTGCTGGTATTGGCCAAGCTCATGGGCAAGCCATTCGAACCGATGCACAGGTGTGACATCTCTCACCTGTCGTGGAAGACCGCCTTCTTGGTGGCTATCACGTCAGCCAGAAGGATGGGAGAGCTCCAGGCACTTTCCATCGAGTCTCCTTATCTGGTCTTCCACAGGGACAAGGTTGTCCTGCGCCCCCAACCGAAATTCCTTCCGAAGGTGGTGTCTGAGTTTCACCTTAACCAGGTGTCGACTCTGCCGGTGTTCTACCCCAGTCGTACCTCGGAGGCCGAATATAGGCTCAATACTTTGGACCCTAGAAGAGCGCTCGCTTATGATAAGGAGCAGATTGCTGAAGTTCAGGGAGAGGTTCGCCAGCTGTTTGTCACCTACGCTGAAGCCGCACCTGAGAGACCTGCAGCCAAGCGGATGATAGGCAGGTAGGTCACCTCCTGCATAGATCTCTGCTATAGGTTGGCGGGCATGGAGCCTCCCAGAGGGATAAGAGCTCATTCTACCCACCATACCGCTGTATCGATGGCTGCTTCCAGGGACATCCCTATCCAGGAAATCTGCAGGGCTTCTACCTGGAAGTCAGCACACACCTTCATCACCCACTACCACATCGACCTTGAGTCACGCGGGGATGCTGGTTTTGGGGCCTCTGTTCTCCAGTCTTTATTTGCCAAGTGGGGGGGTGTGTCTTGACTCCCTCCTCCCGGAGAACTGTTAGGAGTCTGCCAGACAGTGTGGATGAACAACATATCCATGTCCCTAGAAATACAGGTTACTCGCCTGTAACGGGAGTTCTAAGAATGGTATATGTCGTTCCTCCACCACATTTCTAACCGCACACAACCTGGCTTCAGTGGGCTAGATCTGGCGTCATGGGGCAGAGCCGAGTTTACCACCCGGGAGGGTGGGAGGAGCCAACTTGAAGATGTTCCGGCAAGATTTAAAGCGGCAAGGAACCTGCCTGACAGTGTGGATGAACAACATACAGCATTCCTATAACTCCTGTTATAGGTGAGTAACCTGTATTTTCTGAACCATACCTCTGTTACATGAAGATTGCAGTGTTCTCCGTGAAATGGTGATTTATGGTGCATGTATGTGATGCGGTACATGCTGGGTAACAATGTCACACATACATTTGCATAGCATTGTGTGTTTGAGTTTCTGATTGCATTTAACAATCACTATAAGACAGGGATTTCTGCTGCGGGTCTGTGCCGTGGGACACTGGCGGGGGCGAGTGCGGGATGTCTTCTGCATTATGTGATTATCGTGGGCATATAAGACATGAATGCACACAGTTACTTGGAGGTAAACATAACTGTGTCTGCAGCATTCCCATTTCCCATACTGACTGTTGCAGCCGTGTGGTGGTAAGGAGTGTCTATGTAGCGGGAGCAATCAGTTTTAATTACTGTGCTGTACTTTGTGTGCTGTCTACGATCACTGTGAACATCTTGGTCTGCGACTATTTCGTATTTACTCTGCAGTCTGTACTGAGTTGATGTCACTGTGAGAAATGATCGGTGTCTGCATGGTGGGTTTCTTGAGGTGCTGTCTGACTGGGGAAGCACGAGGTGCTCATGAGCAACCTTGGATTAATTCTATTAGCTGTGGATTACTAGAGAATTAATCCATGGCCCGCTGAGGGCTTTTAGCCAATGATGGCTTACTCTGCAGAGCTATTAGTCATGTTACAGATCATCATTTTCGTAGTACTGTGTGAGCCAGAGTGGCCCCCCCCCCCCCGAAATGGGTCATCGGTACCACTCTGAGTGGCAAATGCTCATTGTGATTTTTTTGAAAGCTTAATATCTCTAGATAACAAATTTTCTTGATAGCATTGTGGATTGAGTATCTTCGTGTGTTATCACACCAAATGTATACCCATCCCTGGAGAAGTTTGCCAAATACCGGAAGTGTGTAATTTTATTTTTTAATTTTTTATTTCAGTTTAGGATTAATACCTTTGAGTCCAGGACTCTCTTGCAAATGTTTCAGGTCATTGTTGTACAAACATTACTAATGTAACAGTGTTTACAGAGAACAGAAGACAGTTACACAAACATTCAAATACAAAGAAATCTTGTATATACTAACATACTAAAAAAGCCAGCAGAATAGTCCAAATGGTCTCTTGTCTGCTTGAAAACCAGCAATCTAATGGCTGCCTGCCTTACTAATCCCCCCAGCCCCCAAGAGTGTCTTCTGTAGATTGTTTTCCTATGTACCTGTCCCACCCCTTCTTGAAACCCTCCACTGTGCCCTCCTACACCAGCCTCCCGGGAAGCGCATTCCACGGCTCCACCACTCTCTCAGTGAATAAGTGCCTCTTACGTTCCTGCCGGTAATTTCCCCCTCCAACTCATGGGCCCTGGTTACTCCCACCTTCTTCAGCCTAAACAACTCCCTGGTTCCACTCCTAATTATTCCCTTTACACACTTGAAAACCTCTATCACGTCTCTCCTCCAGTGAATAAAGCACAAGCTCTTCAAGTCTCTCTTCATAAGGCTTCCCTTCCATGCCCTGAATCATCCTGGTTGCTGTCCTCTGGACCCTTTGCAGCAGCGCTATGTCCTTCAGATAAGGTTTCCAGAACTGTACACAGTACTCAAGCTGCGGCCTTACCAAGGCATTATATAGAGGGAAGATCACGTCCCTGCTTCTGGACATAGTTCCCCTGGCTATGCAACCCAATATCCTGTTTGCCTTGGTTGCAATTCTTCTTTAGTTTTCTGAGTTATTCATTTTGACATCTACTACCACCACCCTTAAATCCCTTTCTCCCAGTGTGGCTTGCAGTGTGACACCCCCGGTGTATACATGGCCTGGGTTTTGACCCCCAAATGAAGTACCTTACATTTCCCGGCATTAAATTTCAGTCCCTACCTCCTTGGCCACTCCTCCAGGGTATCCAGATCCCCCTGGACCATCTCCTTTGCTTCCTCACTATCCACCAGTGCTCTCAATTTTGAATTTTCTGCAAAGAGACTCAACCTATTCCTCACCCCCTCCCTATATCCGAGACGTAGGCATTGAACAAGAGTGGCCCCAATACTGAACCTTGAGGGACTCAACTAATCTCCTTCTTTGGGGAGGATATTCCACCCACCATTACGCTCTGTAAACGCCCCAAGAGCCAATTTTCAATCCAGTTTAGCTCCTGTCCTCCCACCCCATCTCCCCCAATTTTTGCTATTAGTCCATTATGTGGTACTGAATCAAACACCTTGCAAATCTAGGTATAGGACATCTACCGGCCTATGTCTGTCCGAGGCCCCCGTCACCCAATCATGAAACGCTACAAACTGTTTATATGCTATTATAGAGATATAGATATTTATTTATTTATTGAAAATTTCGGAATTACAACCTTTGAGTCAAGGACTCCTTTGCAAAGGCTCCACGTCAGTCATGACAGTACAATTACAACAAGACAGTATGGACAATGTTCTCAAAACAGAGAAATTACATTTCGACAAACGTTTAAAATCATAGCTTAAGTCAAAGGCTACACGTCAGTTGTAATATTGAATTTTACATAGAGACAAGGTTTGTACAGAAAATTGCCAGGACATTACAAGAGTTTAACAATCACAGTAAGGGGTATTGCCAAGTCTGAGATAATATCTGTGAGTTGCGAGCGTTCCTAACGATGTGGTGGCCCAGGTGCCTGACAATCTATGCGAAAAGATGGAAAACAGCTACAGGTCTCCATGTTGAGCAGATACTTCTTGCACTCTGTTTTGAATAGTCTTAGACTGGGGGCAAGCAAGATGGAAGATGGTAGATTGTTTAGCCAAAGTGGAGCACGGTAACGGAAAGATCTTTGCCCCAGAGAGGTTCTGCAGTGGGGAACTGCGTAGGAGGTCCCTGCCAAACGTCTAAGGGTGCCTCTATTGGGGGCTGGTTGGATGAAGCGATGCAGACAGATGGGTGCGAGTTTCATAAGGATCTTCTTGGCTTGGAGGCAGGTATGGTATTTAAGCCTCCCTTCAAAGGTTAGCCAGTCCGCTTGATAATAGAGCTGACAGGTATGTGTTTGTCTACTGCTGCTGGTGACCATGCGGCAGGCTTTGTTTAGTGCTATATTGATGCTGTGTAGGGCTGATTTGTCAGCAGCGCCGTACATAGTTATTCCATAATCGACCAATGAGAGGACCGAGCTAGTAACAGCTAAATGTAGAGCCTGAGGAGGAAGGCAGATATATAGATATATAGAGAGAAAATAAAGGATGGGGGGAGTGTGTTATGAGAATTTAATGCACACTCAAGGTGTGGGATGCTACATACGCCCGAGGGGTTTATCAAAGCATCCCACACCGAGGGTGCTCATTAAATTCTCATAGGATACACACTTCCCCATTTTTTTATTTTATATAATTTGCTGGAGAGCAATTTTTTCCAACCCTAGTGCTGTGATAAAAACATATATATATTGTCTCCCTCTCTCCTTCTCAAGAAATCCCCGTGGCAGCTTTACTGTAGTTCTCTGGGGCACCAAATGCAGCAGCTTCCTTTATATTCCCCCCCCCCCCCAACAGCAGTCCCTCTTGCCCCACATCACCCTCCAGCTCACTGTACTCGGATTCAAAAATATATATTTTTAAAATTTAACAGCTAAAACCCTGATTGCGATTAGCTCAGCTACCTGTGTCAGCCACAGACTCATTCCCACCAATGGTGTGTGTGCCTAAAGCTAGCGAACTGCAGGATCAACGGATACTTATATATATATATATATATATATATATACTTTTAAAGTAGGAGCAACAAAATAAATAAAAAGAACGATTAGGTGAGGGTGTAACCGTGGCGGCTCCTTGCTAACTAGGATATGGAGCCACCATGTTTTCAGAACTGTTTAGCCCGCCCACACAGAAAATAGGAGCCAATGAGGGAACGCTCCCTTTTGATAGACGGAGCACATGAATGCCATAATAACCAACTGGTTATTACGGCAAATATAAACTCTGTGATCCAATTGAGAAAATTGATCACCAGTATATTATAATGGTAGCATTCGTGAAACAATATTAAATGGTTCAAAAGTTATTCAAAAAACAAGTTCCCATTATGTCAATGGGAAAAGTTAACATAATGTTCGACAGTGTCGCAAATGCAGTTTTTAGTTTTGCAAATGACCTTTTTACTGTCGCAAATCTGCCATTTTGTTTTCAGTTGGTCATCAGAAAAATGCTTGGCATTTAAATTTGGGACCCTCTAGCAACCTAATTATTTTGTATTCACTAGTTGGACGCTGAGGATGCTAGGCATGTCTTTACTTTGGGGTAGAACACCCCAGAAATATGTTTTTCAGATTTCTGGAAAAAGTATTTCACAAAGGACTTTCTCACTTGCGACAGTGTGGAATGAATTTGTGAAAGTTTTCGCAAAGTTCAACAGTACTTTTTCAGGCTGTGTGAAAATGATAGCAATTCTTTGGCACCCTGCTGCAAAAGAACGGTTCTGTCCTTTTGGGTTGAAATTTGGAGGGAATGCAGCCAACATCTCACAGATGTGCCTTTCAGTGTTTCGGTGAACAAATATTACAGGACGACAAAGTTACAGCACTCCAAAATTGACGCTTTTTCCCATATGATAACATTACGGCGTCCGCCGCATTACAAGAATTTTTTGCCGCCCTGCTGCAAAATAATGGTTTGGTCTTTTGGGCTGAAATTTGGAGAGAAGAAAGCCAACATCCCACATATGTGCTTTTTACTGGTTTGGTGGAAAAAATATTACAAGGAGTGAAAGTTATGGCACTCCGAACTTCTCTTTTTTCCCCCCGTAGGATAACATTACGGCGTTCGCCACGCCTTTCAGGGCCCGTATCTCTGAAACGGTGCAAGATACGGACTTTTCATCGGAAAAATTAGCCAGGAAAGTCGTAAATCATGACTTTTAAATTTGTTTCCTACGTCGTACGGTTCCTGAGATATAAGCAATTTACTATTCCAACTCCTCATTTTCTGCTCCGAGGCCCATTATTATGCATACATTCTTTGTACTCACTGTCTTTCTTTCTTTATGCAGCTTTTGGGGAAAACTAGCCTGTGCGCTTACATTACTGTTACCCTTACCGCTTCTGCTTGCAGTTCCGTAATCATGTCATGTACTGTTCCCATCTATGGCACCATGTGCGTTACCCTTTGCGTTTCCATTTGCACTTGGGTTTGTATTATTTTAACTGTTTGTGTCTACAGTACTGTATGTTTGTGTCACCATGCACATTACAATTTGCGTTTGCGGGCACCGTGTTACTATGTGACAAGACATAACGTGGTGGGAGCGTGGGGCGCAAAGGGCGCTGTGCTCCCGCCGCCACATTACATTCACTATTTCCCATTATACTTCTCAAAAAGAAGGGAAATTGGAGGCAATAAAAACCTCTGTTTTAATACATTAGTTAGGGTTTTTCCACAGTGACAAGAGCGAGGAAATGCGGCGTTCAAACAACATGAAGTCTTGATGTAGTCTGACTATTGCAGTGATCTCCAACCTTTGAACTGCCCCGGAGAACAAAGAGTTAACTTGCCATGCAAGGCATGGAACGCTGAGCTCGAGCTCGATTGAAGCCTCTGTCTGCTGTTGTTTGAACCCCAACCGTCAGAGTCTTTACTCCGCCTCACTGAACAGTCGCTTCGGAGATTTCTCCTTCGCTCGGTTCAAAAAAGTCGGTTAAAGTGTTGTGTTTTTTTTTTTTTGCTCGGTTTCAACCGAATTTGTGCTTCTAACTTGTTGGTTTAAGTCTCTGTTGTACCGTGAGTGCTAGATAGGTTTTCTATATTAGTTTTCTGTGTGGAACTTGTAAACATTGGATCGATTCGGTTTGAACCGATCAGGTTTGTGTTATATAGATAGGTAGAGGTAGATATATAGATATAGATATAGATATAGATATAGATATAGATATAGATATAGAGAGAGAGAGATATAGATAGATAGATAGATAGATAGATAGATAGATAGATATAGAGAGAGAGATATATATAATATCTATCTATATCTCATTACGTTTTTATTCCAAGACCCGTAACATGGTCAGGAACCCATAGGGGTGTCTTGCCTGGCAGATTGCCGGAAAAAGGGTAAGTTTTGGATTAGGATTGGCCATGTCTGAGAAACCCAAGAAAAAAACCGGGCCCACTGGGTTTTAACACTTGTGTTTGTGTGTGTGTGTGTGTGTGTGTGTGTGTGTGTGTGTGTGTGTGTGTAGCCTTTGCAAAGGCTGACCTCCACACCACCTGTGTTTGTCTGGGGTTTGACCACCTCAATTCAGACTATCAAATTTGTGAAAGTTTTTCTCAAAGCTACTCTGGATAACCGGGTAGGTAGACTGAGGGAAAGGGAGGCAGAGAAGTCCGCTGACCCGGATGACCAGCCTGGTTCGGTTCCGACCTAACCAGAAGGAGTGCCCTCTGACCAGGGGCGAAACTTATTCGGGCAAAAGGAGAACCAATTCTGAGGAGTTGATTCCGGTTAAAAGAAAGAGAGAAATCATCCGGGTCTGATCCACAAGTTCTCTCTCCGACCACTGATGAGATAGCCAAAGCGATAAGGATAGTTCAGTCACTAACTTCCGTTCTGGCCAAACCGGCTCGGTTCGGTCTATTTCCCCCGGTTCCGGATTATACTTTAGAAGAATTTTATGAACCGGAGGAGGAGGGAGAGTATGAAGGTGGTGGTGGTGGTGGTGGTGGTGGTGGTGGTGGTGGTGGTGGTGGTGATTATGAAAGTCTGGATGTGCCTATTGACCCAGACATCTCCCCAGACAGACCTTCAGGCGTTTCTCCTCTTAGGCTTTCTGAGTCCCCTTCCCACTTTGTTTTACAAAAAAGTGGCTGAAACCCTCCAGCTTCCTATGGAAGAAGCAGTAGAGGATTAGGAGGAGCCTGATTTTGTTGAGATGATGGGCATCCCAGAGTCCAGGAGATTGTCTATTCCCCTCCATAAATCTTTTGGGAAACGGACATTTAAAATTCTAAAAACTCATAATTCCATATCTCCTGTGGACAGAAGAATGGACAAGAGGTGTACTCTTTCAGGCTCAGACACAGAGTTCCTTTCCCAGCAATGCAGCCCTGTTGGGGTAGTGCAGGCTGCCGCCTGTGATAAGGCAAATATTCCCTTGGCTTCACCCCCCCCACCCCGGACAAGGACTCCAGGAGGATTGATGCCATGGCAAAGAAACAGTACATGGCAGCATCTTTGGGACTCAGGCAGGCTAACTATATGGCCTACACAGCTAGATACCAGAAGTCCAGGTGGGACACTGTGATAGCTCTAGCTAAACAGGCCCCTGACCAGCTTGCCAAGGAACTGGAACGGGTGGCTGCAGATGGGATTGAGGCATCCAAGGTGCAATTTCATGCTGCTGTGGACTCCAGTGATGTTTCATCTAGAGTCATGGCTACATATGTGGCCGTTCGGAGGATGGCTAGGCTCAGATGTACTAGCCTGTCACAGGATACCCAGGCTAAGGCCATGGATTTTCCTGTCATTGGTAATTCTCTGTTTGGGGAGCAGACAGAGAATTACATGAAGAAAATGGACGAGTACAGGACCACCTACAGGAGTGCTCAGGCCAGAGAAAGGCAAGCCACTCCTCGGAGGCAGCATTCCAGGGGCAGGGGCAGGCCTTTTCATAGACCTTTTTACCAAGCCCAGGCCACCTCTTCTGCTTTTGCTTAGAGGGGGTTCTTTAGATGGAGAGGCAGACTGGGTATGAGCAGGCCTGCTTCCACCCCTTGGCCTATAGCCCCTGCCAAGCAGACACCCTGATGGGTCTGCCCATGCCTATTCTCCACTACCTGTAGGGGCAGGCTGCTTACTCTGTCCAGGACTGGAAGTCTTTAACGTCAGACAAGTGGGTCCTGGAAGTAGTAAGCCAGGGACTGGTTCTCAGCTTCAAAAAGTTTCCCAAAATGAGAACCAGATCCTTTCCACCTGCAAATCCTTCAGAGGCCCTTGCCCTAGAGCCTAGAGGCAGAGGTTTCTTCCCTCTTGGCTCTCAGCGCCATAGAAAGGGTTCCTACCCTACACAGGGGCAAAGGATTGTACTCCAGGTACTTCCTAACCCCCAAAAAGACGGGAGAATGGTGGCTCATCCTGGATCTGAGATACCTAAACAAGCACCTTTTAAGCCAAAATTCAAAATGGTGACTCTGGGAATAATTCTGCCCTCTCTAAGGCAAGGGGACTGGCTAGCCTCCCTGGACCTCAAGGATGCCTATTTTCACATTCCCATCAGGTGCTCCCACAGAAAGTACCTCAGGTTCGAGTTGCCCTCAGGCCACTATCAATTCAGAGCAATGCCCTTTGGTCTAACATCAGCCCCAAGGGTGTTCACAAAGTGCCTGGCAATAGTGGCTGCTTTCCTAAGGAGAAAAAAAGATCTCCATCTTTCCATACCTGGACGACTGGCTCATAGTAGGTCAGTCTCCAGTCCAAGTCAAGTCACATCTTCGGATAACTCAGCAACTATTCACTTCCTTAGGGTTCCTCCTAAACCTTCCAAAGTCTGTTCTAGAGCCAGTGCAGCTCCTCACTTTTATAGGGGCGGAGCTGGATGCAATAAGAGCAAAGGCCTTCCTTCCCCTGGACAGGGCAAGGACACTAATAGAACTGGCCTCTTCTTTCACCCTTCAGGTGTCTCGACCAGCAAGGCACTTCTTGCAGCTCCTGTGCCACATGGCAGCCTCTACAGCAGTGGTCCAGGGGGCAGGATTTCAGATGAGGGACTTTCAGTTCCACTTGAGAACCTTCTGGTCCCAGAGAAAGGATTCCCTGACCAAACTAGTCTCAGTGACTCGAACCCTGGTCCAGGCTTTGCAGTGGTGGCAGGATCAGGACAATTCAAGGCAAGGAGTTCCTTTTGTCACTCAGTCTCATTCTCTGATCCTCACCACAGACTCCTCCCTCTTGGGCTGGGGAGCCCACTTGGGGGATCTTACCACCCAAGGGTTGTGGTCCCCTCAAGAATCTCTGCTTCACATCAGTCTCTTGGAACTCAGAGCAGTGTTTCTGGCACTACAAGCTTTTTCCAAGTCTGTTCAGAACAAAGTAGTCCAGATCAGAACAGACAACACCACCACAATGTGGTACATCAACAAGCAAGGGGGCACTCGGTTTACGGCCTTGTGCACAGAAGCAGTGCAGTTGTGGTCTCTGGCCTATTCCCTGCAAACTTCTCTCGCAGCAGTTCACCTCCCAGGGAAGGACAATGTCTTGGCAGATGCTCTCAGCAGGATATCTCGGGGCCACCACGAATGGTCCCTAGATCCCCTAGTTTTGAAATTGATTTTCTCCAGATGGGGCACTCCTCAGAGAGATCTTTTTGCAGCCCCAGACAATCACCAACTTCCTCTTTTTTGCTGCAGACCCCCAGTATTGGGCTCAGTCCCCCTGGATGCTCTGGTACTCAATTGGGAATGGAAGTTCCTGTATGCTTCCCCCCCCCTTCCCTCTCCTGTTCCAAGTACTAGTCAAGATCAAGTCTCAACCCTGCAGAGTGATTCTGATCGCACCAGACTGTGCCAGACAGCCCTGGTACCCACTATTGCTGTTCTTAGCAATCCACCTTCCCCTGTCTCTTCCCAGGAATTACAACCGGACATCCTCTCAGGGGAGGGTTTGGTATCCGAATCTCAAATCTCTCAATCTCAAGGTTTGGCTCTTGAAGAGTTAGTTTGCTGATCCGCACCTCTCTCAAGGTGTCCTGGATATTCTAAAGGCTTCTTGAAAGCCTTCCACCAGAAAGACTTACAACTCCAAATGGAAAAGGTTCACTATTTGGTGCTCTGGTAAGCATATTTCTCCAGAATCTGCTGGGTTGCCTACAGTCCTGGACTATATGGTCCATCTCAATGGCTTGGGACTCAGACCAGCTACACTCAAAGTACATTTGGCAGCTGTTTCTGCTTTTTTGTCAGTAGGCAAGCCGTTTTCTCTTTCAGCCCATCCTGTATTTTGCAAATTCTTCAAGGGACTTTTGCACACCAATCCTCCCTTCAGGGATCCTGCTCTTGCTTTGGACCTTAATGTTTGCATTGCTTAGCTTATGCAACCCCCTTTTGAGCCTTTGTCCTCTGCAGAGCTTAAGTACTTGACTTGGAAAACTGTGTTTTTGGTAGACATTACCTCTACGAGGCTCATCAGTGAATTGCAAGCCCTGTCAGTGAAGCTTGTTTTCATCTCTTTCCATAGAGATAAAGTGGTCCTAAGAACTAACAGGAAGTTTTTGCCTATGGTGGTTTCAGATTTCCACCTTAATCAGTCTGTTTCTTCCTGTTTTCTTTGCTGACCATTCCTCCTCTGGAGAGAGGAGGCTGCACAGCCTGGATGTAAAAAGGGCCCTTAGCTACTACATAGAGTGCACCAAGGGTCACAGGTTTGACGCCCTCCACTTGTTCCTCACGGATGGAGAGGTCGGTAAGGGAAAACCTGCCACTAAAAGATCTGTTGCCAGGTGGATTGTCTCTTGTATACAATTCTGCTACGAAAAATTGGGTAGAATCCCATCCTCAGGCCTGAGGGCTCACTCTGCTAGAGGTACAGCTGCTTCCCTGGCTGCTGCCAAGGATATTCCTGTCTTCGACATTTGTCAAGCAGCCACCTGGAAAACAGTCCGTACTTTCACCAAGCATTACTCTCTGGATATCCAGGCTAGGAGTGATGCTCGGTTTGGCACAGCAGTACTTCAGAGCCTATTCCCAAAGTAGGTTCTGTCCCTCCCTCCATGGAGGTACTGCTTGGTAGTCTGCAATAGTCAGAATACAGCAAGACTTCATGTTTGAAAAAATTACTCACCTTAGTAATGTTGTTTCTTCTAATGGAGTCTTGATGTCTTCTGACCCCCCCCCTCCCTCTCAGAACCTGGTTTTTGGGATGTGGGTGGGCAGGAGCAATGTTGGCGCCTAGAGGTGCCCCTTTTTTCCTCACCCTCCTTTATTTTGGGTGTGTGCTGTGTTGTGTTTTGTTTTTTGGGTTTCCTGACTTGAGTCTTTTGCTTTGAAACTGAAAAAAAACTTCTTTTTTATCAAATTTAGTTGCCAGTTGGCTAGTGGTTTTTTTTTTTTTTTTACAGTTTTCACGCACAACTCCCAGTGAGTATAGCTTGTAAAGATCTGACTGTTTGGGTTCAAACAGCAGACAGAGGCTTCAGCTGAGCTCGAGCTCAGCGTTCCATGCCTTGCATGGAAAGTTAACTTCTTGTTCTCCGGGGCAGTTCAAAGGTTGGAGATCACTGCAATAGTCGGAATACATCAAGACTGCATTAGAAGAAACAACATTACTAAGGTGAGTAATTTTTTCTTAGGCTTGAAAGCCCACCTTGGACCCCCCCTGCCCACACCCCCAACCGGCATCGGGATGTGCATTGGGGTTGTCGGTCCTAACTCTCACCCCATTCTCCTCTGCTTCTTCACACATTTGATGGGGTAAGAGTTAGGGCAGACTACCAGTAGCGCCGCCGATACTGGTTGTAGGTGGGGGGTCCAAGGAGGGCTTTCAACCCTAACACCGAATTTCCTCACTTTTGTCGATGTGGAACAACCCTAATGCATTAAACGGAGTTTTTTGCTTTTTTATATACTACATGTAAGTATATATAACTAAAGGTTGAAGAGGGTAGGGTAAAAGGGTTCAGCCTTGTAGTTCACTATTTAGTTTCAGTCTAGCCTAAGGGGTGGTAGGGGGTCAGCCAGGGATGGCGTCGTGGTGGGGGAAGTGGTTTGTCAGCCGAGTGGGCCTCGTTTGGGGATGGGGGGTTGATGAGATGAAAAAGGGGGGGTGAAAGGGACAGGGCTGGGTGGCTGAAATTCTGCCTTATTAGTGCAGGCAAGCACAGTTCTTTTCTGCTTCAAGATGGGATGTGAGCCCAGATTTGAATATTCCAATCTTGGGTGATTCTGTGAGGTTAGCAGGTAAGTCTTTGTACCATTTTGGTCCTTGGAACAGTATTGAGTTCTGGGCGAGTTTCATCCTTTTGAAGGGAATCACCAACCTGTCTGTAGCCGTGCTTCTTGTTGTTTCGGTGGGAACTGCTGGCATAAAGAGGCAGCCCAGTGGGGGGAGCCCAAGAAGCACTTTTTTTCAGAAGTAGGCAGGTTTGGTATTGTGCCTTAAGATGAAGTGGGAGCCACCCAATTTCAGTGTAGAGCGTGCAAGTGTGGGTGTCCTGGGCAGCCTCTATGGATAGTCGACAGGCCTTATTTAGTAGTGTGCTGACCCTGTTTAGGGCAGTTTTAGTGTCTGCCCCATAGATAGGCAGCCCATAATCTATGGAAGAAGAAGCCAGAAGGGGAAGGAAGGAAACTTATTCAATTCAGTGCTTTAGAGTAACTGGTAATTGCTATTTTTCTTTTAAACTTAGATTGTGGGCTTTTAGTGACACTATACTTTCTTTGTTGTCTTTACTTATAATTGTTTTTGGGCTGTTGAAAATTTAAAACATAGTGGTGGTGTAAATCTGTGCTGTCTTTAATTGCTGCAAATTTTCACCCCCCAACTCTTAATTATATGCCCTGTTAAATCTGATTGACAGGAGCTAAACACAGGGTATAGTAAGGGGTGTGAAGTAGGAGGGGCATAAGGGGGAAGAAGCCCACCCTCAGCACAAGTGTTTTGACTCATTTATTTATTGGTTTCTTTTTCTTTATAAAAAAAAAAAAATCTGAGGATCAGTGGCAGGATTTTTAGTACAGTAAATTAATAAAAAGGGAACTAGGAGAGCTTCAGTAGCAGACAAGTAGTGGAATTGCAGTATAATGTGGGGAGTGGTGCAATGCAGTGGCTGTGGGGCAGCCATATTCAGGCAGACCTTCTGGACACTGAGGTGCTGCCCTATCTGCATGCATCTCTCTGGACGGGCGGGATGAGGTAGCCAGACTCAGGCGAAGTAAACTGGGTCAGGAGTACAATCACCCCTATCCAGGGACCACCCAGTCCAATGCAACTGCCTCAAAGGATGCCGAGACGAGGAGCACTTGGATGACAGTGGGCTCAGGGAGGGTTAGAGCAGTCAGGCAGAGGCACATCCCAGATCCTATTCCACTCAAGAACTCATATGCCACACTGGAAAATGAGGGCAACCAAATAGAGGTACCCAGAGAAGTGGAAGGAAAGGATGTGGAGGTTAGCCAAGGAGGTGACCTCAGCGGGGAAAGCAGTGGACCCCAGAGGAGGAGGAAGCGAATCCTGGTGGGGGACTCCATCATAAGAGGGATCCAGCTAGGAACACAGGAGGGGGAGGACAGGGAGGTGAGGTGCCTAGCAGGTGCCACGGCATGGAGGGATGGAAGGAAGATCCTGGGGATCACTGGGAAGGCAAGACGGGAGGGTGAGCTGGATGTCATTATCCACCTAGGTACTAATGACCTGGCAAATGGGGAGCCAAAGGAAGTTCAGGAAGAGTTTAGGAAACTGGGGAAGGGTCTCAAGCAAGTAGCTACTTCTGTCACTTTCTCAGAAGTATTACCTGTGAGAGGCAAGGGAGAGCATAGGGTGCATGCACCAGGAACTTTAACTCATGGTTGAAGAACTGGTGCTGTGAGGAAGGGTTTGGATTCATTGGTGACTGGGGACCCACCTGGAGGGATGGAGGTTTGTTCAAGCCTGACGGCCTGCATCCATCCTGGAGGGGAATCCAAGCACTCAATGATAAGTTTAAATGCTACATTGACAAGCATTTAAACTAGCAAAGGGCGGTGGCAGGCCAGCAAGGAGGGTACCTACCTGCTCACCCCCCACAGCTAGCAGTGGAACCAGTGAACCAGAGGAGTGGCTATCTCTGCAAAGCAGTGTGCAAAAGATGGAGATTAGTGCCCAAGAGGTGGATAACCAGAAAAGGGGCAAAATTCAGCAGAATTGCAGACAGCAAGGAGAACCAGGGATAAATGACAATCAAGGAAGGGGCTGGAGTAGAACAGTGAAACAGTCTAGGGAGGTCAAATCATGGAAAGCCATGTGTGCAAATGCCACGAGCCTTAGCAACAAGATGGAAGATCTGGAGGCTGTCATGGTACAGTAAGACCTGGACATTGTGGCCATCACTGAAACCTGGTGTAATGATAACCACGACTGGGAGATGGCCATACCTGGTTGCAACATATTCAGAAGAGACAGAGCAGGCAGGAAGGGAGGAGGAGTGGCACTGTATGTGAAAAATGACATAAGGGCCACAGAGATCCAGGAGGAACAAATGGGGGAGAGATACTGTGGGTTAAGCTGGAAAGGAAAATGGGGACAGCCATCCACAGAGGTGTGGTCTATAGACCATCAGCCCAGGAGGAAGAAACAGATAGGGAGTTGTTGCTAGCCATCCAAAGGATGGCAGACAAGGGTGAGGTAGTACTGGTTGGAGACTTCAATATTCCAGACGTGGACTGGAGCATCCCAGCAGCAGCATCAACTAGGAGCAGATTTATCCTGGACTCCCTTCAGGGTTCCTTCCTCAAGCAACTGGTCATGAAACCAACTCGGCAGAAGGCAATACTGGACCTTGTGCTCACAAACAGGGACAGTGTGATGGGGGTAACAGTGGGGGAGCACCTGGGAAACAGTGACCACCAGTCATTGTGGTTTGAAATCACAGAAAGAGCAGAACCAAACCACACAAAAACACGTATCCTGGATTTTAAGGGGGCAGACTTTGGGAAAATGGGGAGATACTTGAGAGGCATTAAGGGGAATAGGACAGGAATCGGGGGTTGAGGAACAGTGGGCAGTATTTAAAATGGGGATTACAAGAACAACAGAATTATGCATTAAGCAGGTTAGCAAGAGGAAAAGGAAGAGGAGACCATTATGGTTTTCCAAAGAGGTATCAAAGAAAGTGAAAGCCAAAAGATTGCATTCAGGCAATACAAAAAGACACAGGCAGAAGGGGATAGGGAGAAGTACCAGGAGAAGCAAAGGGAGGCAGGGAGGTCAGTAAGGGAAGCCAAAGCTCAGACAGAAGAACACATTGCAAAATCAGTGGGTAGAGGGGACAAAACCTTTTACAGGTACATAAGTGAAAAAAGAAAGACAAAGGGAGTGATAGTGAGACTGAAGGGGGAGGATGGGGCAGCGTGGAGGATGACAACAGTAAAGCTGACATATTGAACAGGTATTTCTGCCGTCTTTACTGAGGAAGAGGAGGCTAATGGGTCTGAAGGGGTACAAGGGGTGAGAATGGTGCAGAAATGGACACAAGTCCCTTTACACGAGAAAGGGTCCTGAAGGAACTGGAAGTAATAAGAGTTGATAAAGCAATGGGGCCAGATGGGGTGCACCCCAGGGTCCTTAAAGAACTAAGAGAGGTGGTGGCTGAACCTCTGGCTATCCTGTTTAGCCGATCACTGGAAACAGGGGAGGTACCCAAAGACTGGAGGACAGCAGATGTAGTCCCCTTATACAAAAAAAGTGGGAACAAAGAGGAAGCAGGGAACTACAGACCAGTCAGCCTCACCTCGGTAGTGGGGAAGATCATGGAAGCACTACTGAAGGAGAGATTGGTGGAACATCTGGTTGTCAATGGACTACAGGACCCAAGGCAGCATGGTTTCACCAGGGGGAGGTCATGTCAGACCAGTCTCGTTGAATTTATTTGACTGGGTGACTAGGGAGGTGGATCAGGGGAGGGCAGTGGACATGGCCTGTCTGGACTTCAGCAAGGCCTTTGACACTGTGCCACATAGAAGACTATTACACAAACTGGGGAATATGGGTGTGGGCAGGACAGTAGTGTGGTGGGTAGGTAACTGGCTGGGTGGCAGGACACAGAGGGTGGTGGTAAATGGCTGTCCCTCCACAGAGGGAAGAGTGACCAGTGGGGTACCACAGGGATCAGTGCTGGGACGGTCCTAGTCAACATCTTCATCGGTGACATTGCTTGGGACCTAGAAGGCAGAATTTCACTGTTAGCTGATGACACACAGCTCTGTAACAGAGTAGACACACCAGAGGGTGTAGACAGAATGAAAGCGACCTGCAGAAACTTGAAGAATGGTCAGGGGTTTGCAGTTGAAATTCAATGCAAAGAAGTGCAAGATAATGCATATGGGGCACAAAACCCTGGCACAATATATCAGTTGGGGGTGAGGATATAGCATGCACCAAGCAGGAAAGGGATCTTGGGGTTGTCATCTCTGATGACGCAAGGTAGAGAAACAGTGTGACAAGGCAGCAGGTAAAGCAAATAGGATGCTGGGATGTATAGGCAGGGGCATCACCAGCAGGAAAAGGAGGTCATAATTCCAGCTATACAAGACACTAGTGAGGCCCCACCTGGAGTACAGTGTACAGTTCTGGAGACCATACCTATGTAAGGACATAGACAGGGTAGAGAAGGTTCAGAGGAGGGCAGCAAAGATGGTGCATGGATTGCATCACAAGTCCTATGAAGACAGGTTGAAGGAACTGAACATGTACTCCCTGGAGGAGAGGAGGGAGCGAGAGGATATGATAGAGACATACAAGTATCTTACAGGGAGGAACAGGGTGCAGGAAAACACTGTTTTAAGCGAAAAAGATGTTCCAGGACTAGAGGGCATGGGATGAAGGTGGAGGGAGGACGATTCAGAGGAAACATGAGAAGAATTTCTTCACAGAGCAGGTGGTGGACAAGTGGAACACCCTGCCAGAGGAAGTGGTGGGGGCTGAAACAATCACAGGATTTAAGAATGCGTGGGATAGTCATAAAGGAATTCTGGAGGTCAGGGGTAAGGGCAACAGACTTCTAGGAAAACAAACTGAACTTACAAGCTCAAATGGGCAGACTGGGTGGGCCATAGGCCCTTATCTGCCGACACTGTCTATGTATCTATGAAGACATCACTGAACTACTCGTGGCATGTTTCAGAGCATCAGGTGTCATAGAGCGCCTGTGGTGGTAAAGGATCCCAAGTTTTGTATTCGCTGACTTGACAACTTAGTCTGTATGGCCAGAGAAGATTGGTGTATTGTCAAAGGTGATGCCCAAGTATTTGATCTTTACTTGTTCCAGTGTTTCACCCTTATGGTTCTGGCTGTGCAAACGTTGGTATTTCTTTCTGCTTCGGGAGGTAGAGAAGAGTAGACTTTTCATTTTTTTATGGTTTAGTAGTAGCTTGTTTTGTGTGAGCCAGGATTCAAGCTTGAGGAAGCTGTCTTGGAGTTCGGTTGTGATGTACAGTAGTTGTAATCTTTCCCAGCGACTGATATCACTGCATCGTCTGCAGAGAGAATAGTGCGTGCTGTGCATGCAGATGGTGCAGAGTTGATGAAGAGGCTGAAAAGCAGTGGGCCAAGAATAGAGCCCTGTGGGCCACTTCCTTAGCAGATGATAGGGTGTCTCCAATTTTGGCTTGTTTTGAAATGTTTGTGAGGTAGCTTCTGAACCACAGTACTGTGTCCGGGGATAGGCCTGTTAAATGGAGGCAGTTTAGGAGTAGTTTGAGGTTAACAGAGTCAAAGGCCTTCGTAAGGTAGATGAAGACTGAGCCAACTGCCTCCCCATTATCTAAGGATTTATAAAGCTTGGAAGAGTAATCAACAAGGTGGTAAGTCTGGTGTGCTTTTTTTGGGGGACCCATGCTGCTGTGGGCAAGGTAGGTTATATTTATCAAGATACTCTGTAAGCTGCTCCGAGACCATTCTTTCAAGTGCTTTAGAGAGGGGTGGTAGAATGGATATAGGTCTGTAGTTGGGCGTTAGAGTTTTGACCCTGGCTTTCACTTCCATAGTTTTGGAAACACCCCTGTTCTTAGAGATGCATTAATCACCATTGACAGGGGACTGGCCAATTCATTTAGGAGAAGACTCACTAGTTTCATATCCACTAGATCCGCCTCCATCCTGGTCTTGCCAAGAACCCTCTCGGTGTGCTTGGTGGTTTTGGACTCTGTGACCTGCTTAAAGTAGAATGGTGGTATTGTATCCTTTGCGGGGTTAAGAGAGGTAGTGGGGTGTTGTTGCCCGAGCTGAAAGTAGTCCACAGGGAGTACTTTAGATAGGTCTGTGAAAGCGTGGTTGAGCTCACTTGTGATGTCAATGGGTTCCTGTAGGGGACCCTCCCTTGTTACTAGCAGATTGGGTGGGGCGTTAGGGGTTTTTCTTGTTAGGGATTTGATGGAGTTTCAGAATTTCCTACTGGAGCCCTAGCTCTTGCTTAAGAGGTCCTTATAGTAGGAAGTTTTTCAGGGGGTTAGTGAGCCATGGGTTGGTGGTACCCCGACTTTGTTTTGTATGGAGCAAAAATATCACAAGCACGGTTGAAGTTCGTTATGAAATAATTCAAGGCCTCGTTACCATCAATAGCTTTTGCCAAAGGAGACCAGTCCAGTTGTGATAGGTACTGCTTGAAATGGTTAAGTAGCCCTGGCCTCAGGCAGCGATTTTTGGACACCTTAGGTGGACCTTTGGTGAAATTGTTTGTTTGTCCAGGTGTACTTCACTGGGGAGTGATCACTGAGGCTATCAGGCAGGATGGGGACATCTGATATATGCTCTGGATGTGTGGACAGGAGCCAGGCTGTATCTGTATTTAAGCATGTACCAACTAAAAATCGTATTTAAAACATTTAATCACAAAAACCACATTTGTGATTACTTCCCCATGCAAGATATGACACATACTATAAAACTAACCTTTATAATGGAAACAATATCGTTTTGGTGACTGGAATGAGGTGATTGATTACATTTATAAATAATGTTGGAACATTATTACAGACATGGATTTTATAAACAACTTATAACATGGGTAACATTTTTAAATGGGTCCATTTACACTCAAATAGTGTATTTTGTGTTTTTATTGTTCATCGGTTCAGAAGGCCCCGGCTGGGGGATGTAATGAAGACCTAAAATGAACATGTGTATAACTTTGAGAGAACAATTGCAAAATGATCATAACTGATAGTTGTTCCCCAATAGTTCACACATTTTCACATGAATTACACCTATATTTAGTAATCATGATCATCATCATGGGGTCATCTTCTGCATTTACTTGTGATTCATAGTCCTCAGCGCATGCCTGATTGGCACAGTCCCTCAGTCTGCACATGTCCGTGCACTTCGGGCCACCGCCATTCACTAAGGAAATGCAAGAGGGCAGCTTGCAGGAGCGGCTACATGTGCGTGAAAGGAGATCAGTACGTTCTCTGGAGCTGGGGCACCATCCATCCGATCAGTGAGGAGATACCTTTGACCTTTCATTCCATTCCAGTTTCCATCCATTTCGATCAGGAGTTCCAGGGTCATTTTGAAGACTCCTTTTTCAGATTGCAGCTTGGTAATTTGCTCTGAGGGAGTGCTTTTGGAGATCGTCTTTGCATGGTGGTAGCTGGTGCGATTCAAGTTCTCCTTTTCTCGAACAACAGATTGTATCTCGGCTCATCAGTTTCAGTTTTCCGGGTTTGGCTGCATACAAGTAGCAAACAGATTTCTCCAATTTGGGACTTCTGGTGACGTTGGCGCCCTGTATGGATGCTTTTCTCATTCCGCTCCCCGGGTGCACAGTCTATTGTAATCTCTCACTTTAACTGCCGAATCTGCCACATTTATTAACTTAGACTGCCTGCCTGAATCCAGTACTAATGGGGCACACAAAGAATAAAGCGTCCGCAGGATCGCAATCTTTTATTTTGGGACCAAAAATACATCAGCCTGAAGTCCTAAGCCTCATTAATCTCTGCCTCGGCTGATGAATCTGGATCAGACACTGGCTCCAGGGTTGACTGCCATAAAATATTGAAATTGTTACAGAAAATCGGGAAAGCTACGGATATTCAGAAAGACTTCAAGAAGTTGGAGGCCCATACATCCACGGTCGGAAATCAGTTAGAAACTGTTTAAAATGCACATATGGCCTTTGGGAGATCCTTGGCCTATTTGCATAAAAGAGAGCAGGCGATCTCACCGCCGGGCCGAGAATGCAGAGGCCAGATCCAGGAGAAATAATATTTGGGTCTTTGGCATCCCCGAGGGGGCTGAACAAGACAATACAGCTAGCTTTATGGAGTGCTGGGTATGCACGGAGCTCAATTTGGAGGATGACTTTGTTCTGGAGATCGAGCGAGCTCACCGTGCGATAGTGCCTAAGCCCAAACCGGGAGGACCCCCCCCCCGAAATCTGCCCTAATTAAATTTGTAAAGCTCCTGGTTAAGGAGAAAGTTCTGAAATTGGCTTGGAGCAAGAAGAACCTTAACCTCGGTGGATCCAGGGTATACGTACATGAAGATTTCCCACCAACTATGTTTGCCAAGAGGAAAAAAAGTGCTGTATGTGGTCAAACAGCTGAGGGAAAAAGGAATGGGGGCTCAGCTCGGATATCCTGCAAGGCTATGTGTCGAAACCAAGGAGGGAATTAAGTTGTTTGAAAACCTACTGGCTACTATTCCCTTTCTAGAATCTGCTGGGGTCTCTCTTCTGAATCTCAAAGGGGAAAAAGCCGAGCAAGAAATCGAGGAGCTATGGTCTGTGGCACCAGGGGGTCGTTGCTGTGTGAGATAGAGGATGGATTTGGTGCTCTCTTTATACTCCCATGTAGCCCAATGGATCACCCCTCATAAGCATACCTGAATGCTTTTTGTCTTCTGTTCCCTCTCAGTTCTGGCTATATCCTACCTCTTGCCCAGCAGAGTTGTGACGCTGATTCTTCCCTGACCACATTTAGAGCTACTAACAACCTCCAGCTATAATTTTCAAGCCTTCACAAACTTGAGCCTACCTACCTCCCTCCTTCAACGATCTCATGCCTGAATGAATGCAGGGCTTAGAAGGGAGAGGGGAACCTTGCTACTCTATCAGTTTCTGGGTCCAACTGCCGGACCCTTTATGTTCTACTGATTAATAGGTCCCCCCTGCTCCTATCTTCGGCTGAGTGTCGGACTTAAAATCATCAAATGCTCCTGGTCCACCCAGCCTAATCAGTGAAGCAGTTGGCACAGATTTTGGAGCAAATCCACGCAAATACTTTACTGCCTATTAAGGACTTCTCTTTTCTTGCTACCCATTCAAACTTGGCATGTTTAAAACCAGGCTCCGACTCCATCTTACTGACTCCAGCTCCTGTGATTGCCTCACCTAATCAGAAATATTTGCCACCACCAACAGCCTTGCCTTGCCACCCCCCTCCTAGCACTTACTGTATTTCCTATTTTACCTCTGCTCCCATGACCTCTCCCCACCTCCCTCACTCCCCCCTCTCTCCAGCACTTCTCCGGGTGATGTCTGACAATGCCTCTGGCTACTGCTGCTCCCATCTTGCCATGCCGTTCCTCCTCCATTGTTCTTTACTCTTTCCTAGTTGATGCTGCTCCGGGCCATTCTATGTACTTAGCTGTCTAATGTGTGCCTCCTCCCTTAATTAATAACTGAATAATGTACTCTTTATCTGCAATGTTATTTTTCTTGTATCCCCTGTATTGTACTTCAACTGACATGGAACCTTTGTAAAAGAGCTTTGGCTCAAAGGAATGTTTAATCCGAGAACCAAATAAAATAAATAAAAATTCCAGCTCGTGTTGCCTGAGGCGCTCAGTGTTTCTAATGCCCCTTAGCAAGACTGCTTGGTCTCACCAGAGCGAACCGAAACTGGCTATGTCGCTGAATTCAGCAGTTTACAACTTAAAACTAACTCTCTGCCCTGAACAGCCTCAACCAACTGTGTGGTTATGTGCAGCGATGCTTTCTTATTCTGGAATCCTTCCTTATCCTTAATGTTCTTAACTTTTCCCCCCCCTTCCCCACAGGTGGTTACTCCGGAAGATTCATGGGAAAAATCTTAAGCTGTCTTTGTGTTGTGTTTTTTTGTTTGTTTGTTTGTTTGTTGGGGGATTATATTACAGATGGCAATTTTCGACATACTGCTTGAGTTTGGCTTTTTTATGCTTGCTCTTGGGCTGGTAGTCATTTTGGTAGAATATGCTGATAGTGGCATCACTCAGGTCGCTATGACATTATTCAGAGGTTTGAGGCAACACTTTGCGGGACTGTGGAACTCCCCAATAGTCACAATCCCCAGCCTTTATCGGGACTGGGATCAGGATCCAGGCTTATAGTAGCATAGTAAAAGCCAGCAGAATAGGCCCCATTGTCTATCATGTCTGCTCGGAGCTAGCCCCTACTGGGAGTTCACTGCTCCTCCACCCCACCCCCACCCCAGCCCCAGAGGTGGCTCTCCCTGGCCTAGGCTTCCTCCTGTACCTGTCCCAACCCTTTTTTGAATCCTTCCACTGTGGTCTCTTCCACCAGCCTCCTGGGCAGTGCGTTCCATGGTTCCGCCACCCACTCTGCGAAGTGCCTCCTGCACCCCTCTTACCCTTTTCCAGCTTCCACCGTGCCCCTGGTAGTCCCCCAAAGCCTGAACACTTCCCTGGCTCGGCCCTTATTTATCCCTTTTACATACTTAAAAGGCTCTCATGTCCTCTCTGTCCCTGCTCTCCTCCATTGCGTACAGATTGAGTTCATCCAGTGTCTCCTCATTGGTCCTGCCCTCCATGCACTGAATCATCCTGGTTGCCTTCCTCTGGACCCTCTCCAGCAGCACTATGTCCCTCTTAAGATGGGTTTTCCAGAACTACACACAGTACTCAAGATGCGGCCCTGAACCAGGGCATTACACAGAGGGAGGATCACCTCCCTCCTCCTGGAGGTAATCCCCCTGGTTATGCAGCCCAGTATCCCGTTTGCTTTTGCTGCAGCTCTTTGACAGTTCTCTGTGTTATTCATTTTGCTGTCAACCACTATCCCCAAGTCCTTCTCACCCAATGTGACAAGCAGTGTGGTCCCCCCCCCGCCCCAGGTGTATGCATGTCCCGGGTTTCTGACCCCCAGATGCAGCACCTACATTTCCTGCATTGAACTTCACCCCCACTTCCATGCCCACCCCCAAGGCATCCAGATCCCCCTGCAGAGCCTCTCCCCTCCTGCCTGTCTGCCAGTGCTCCCGGTTTTGAGTCATCCGCAGAGAGACTCAACCTACTCCTATCACCCCACCCTATGTCTGAGACATAGGGATTGAACAGGAGTGGCCCTATGGTCGAACCCTGGGGGACCCCACTGATGACCCTCCTGGGGGAGGAGACTATCCCTCCAACCACCACTCTCTGTATTCACCTCATAAGCCAGTTTTCCACCCACCTGAGCAACTGCCCCCCATCTCCCCCCCCAAATTTGTTGTTAGGCCATTGTGGGGTTCTGAATCGAACGCCTTACTGAAATCAACATAGAGGATGTCCACCGGCCTGTGTTGGTCCAGGGCACCCGTCACCCAGTCATAAAACTCCACCAGGTTAGTCTGGCACGACCGCACCAGAACAAAACCATACTGCCTGTCATCCAGGTGACCCAGCCTTTCCAGCTGCCCTCCAGCCTCTCCTTGATAATGCCCTCCATAACCTTGCCTACCACAGATGTTAGGCTAACTGGCCTATAATTCTCCATCTCCTCTCTGGCCCCCCTTCCTTGTGAATAGGCACCAAATGAGCCACCTTCTAATCTTAAGGCACCCACTCTGTCATCAGGGAGATGTTGAAGAGTGAGGGCAGTGGAGCTGCCAGCACATCCGACAGTTCCTTCAGCAACCTTGGATACAGCCTATCTGGCCCCGGTGCCTTCTCAGCCTTCAGCAACCAGAGGGCCTCTCACCCTATCTGCTGTGATATCGCCCTCCCATCCTCCCCATGCATCCTCTCCTCCCCTTCTAGATATGACTCATCCCTAGTCTCATCCAGTCTCCAACTGACCCTCTGGTTCAGTGGGTTCCTCTACCCTCCCATTGGGTTACAAAGATCCCCCACCTCCCCCGGTAAAGACAGAGACAAATACTAATTTAGCTCCTTTGCTTGTTCCTCAGCTTCCTGAGCCCATCCTCCCCAGTTCTAATCCTGCTGATCTGTGCCCTCACTTTTCTTTTCTCCCCTATGTACCTATAGAACCCCCTCACCCTGCAGATATCCCTGGCCAGGTTGAGCTCCTCCTTTGCCTTGGCCCCCCCCCACCACCCTGGTGAGCCTCTTAGCCAGGAAATCATACTCCCCTTTCCCTAGCCCCCCTTGAGCTCTTTAAGAATGCATAGGCAGCCTTTTTCTCCCTCACCGCGTCCTGCACCTCCCATGTCCACCAGCACTGCATACTGGCCTTACATTGCTTGTGCCTTACCGTTGCGCAGGCCCACAAAGCCTCCTGCTCCCCCTTCTTGATGGTCTCCCGCAAGCTACCAGCATCCACGTCTGGCCTTATCTCATCCAGGCACCCTTTAAGAATCCTTCCGAGGCCCTCAAAGTCCACCCCCCCGAAACCTATTACTTCTGTGTTAGTGCAAATTTTCTTTCCCCCTAGGGACATAAGAAACCAGACCGTGGCATGGTCACTACCTGCCAATGGGCTGTTCACCTCCAGGCCCCTTATCTGATCACTGTCTGCTAGGACAATGTCCAGGATCCGTTCCTGCCTAGTAGGCTCCCCCACATGCTGGACTAAGAAGGCATCCTGGAAGACATCCATCAGCCTCTGCTCCCTGGCCACCGAGGATGTCATAGTGCCCCAGTCTGCCCCCGGCATGTTCAGGTCGCCCATGATCACCACCTTGCCCTTTCCGATGCACAGTGACCCCGGATGTTCTCGGCCAGATGATTCTCCAGTTCCACTTCCATTGCGGGGGAGTCTGTGCACCACCCATATTTTTAATCTTTTACCCCCCCCTCATTTGTAGGGTTACCCAAATTGGCTCCACATCTCCTTCTGCCTCCTCGATTCCACCAACTACTATGTCATTTTTAACCATCAGTGCCACTCCCCCACCCTCCCATCCTTCCTAAACATTGTGTATCCCTCTAAATTTAGGTCCCAGTCATGCCTCTGGGTGGCCCATGTCTCAGTAATTGCCACCAAGTCTGCTGCACCCTCAACTAGCATTGCCTGGAGCTCTGGCATTTTATTGCCCGTGCTCCTGGCAGTGATCAGGACTGTTGTCCACTCAACCCCCTCTCCAGTCTTCTGAGCCCAGCGCAATCCCCCCCCCCCAGTTCCTCCTGGTCTTTTAACGCTACCCGCAGCCCGCTTTGCATGATCTAGTACTGAACCCTCAAGCTTCCTCGCAGGGGCTTTCAGTCTTTCTATCCCTTCCTTCTTTGGGGCTTGGGGAAATGTAAGGATTTAACATGTTCTTGTGTCCCAAGGCCCGTGGTCAGAGCGGGATGTGCACCCGGGGCCCATTAGCTGGGCCTCCTATTCCTGGAACTCTTTACACTCTGAGGGAACTGGTTGTGGAGTTCCAGCTTAGGCAGGAGCCTCAGACCTTTGGCCCCAATCTGAGGGCTACTCACTTAGCAGTTCATCTCCCTCCTCCCCCTTTTTTTCCCTCTCTGAGGTAGGTTTACTCTCCTCTGGCTGACAGATTAGGGAAAGCCCCGATTTGGGTTTCACACTACTCTTGTCAGCTTAGTCTCCTTTTACAGTTTTAGGGGGACTCCTAGTTGTTAATCACCTGTTCTGATGAAGGCTGTTAAGAAATTTCCTTGTTTATGTCTCCCCCCCCCACACTTTTTTTATTCTTTGTAAATGTTTCCATGAGAGGGGATTTGCTACGGAGGTGTAATAATTTGAGATTCTAGAGAGTATTGAGTTTATAATTACTAACATACTAAAATGCCAGCAGAATAGACCTGTCTGTCTTTCGTGTCTGCTCGTTTGGTCAGCCCCTTCCCTTGGAGCTGACCTTACTGCCCCCTTCACCCTCTCTGGCTTCTCCCTTCCCAGTCCCGGATATTCTTGCTGTGCTGGACTTTGCTTCCAGAACCCTTCCCCTGTACCTGTCCCACCCCCTCTTGAACCCCTCCACTGTCTCTGCCTCCACCAGCCCCCTGGGCAGTGCATTGCATGGCTCCACCATCCTCTCAGTGAAGTAGCACCTCCTCCTGTCTCCCCTGAATCTCCCCCCATGCCCTCTAGTTGCCTCCTCTTCCTTCCTTCGAAGCACCCTGACTGCACCTCCCCTATTTACCCCCTTCATGTACCTGAAGACCTCTATTATGTCTCTCCCCAGGTTCCTTCTCTCTTCCATAGAAACATAGAATTTGACGGCAGATACCACCGCTGGCCCACCCAGTCTGCCCATTTCCCTACCTGATGGATAAGCTGCAGATCCTAGTTAACCAGCAGCCTACTTCTTCCTACCCCACCCCTAGAATTGCCTTGTGACTGTCCCATGCATGCTTGAATTCCACCACTGTTTTTGACTCCACAACCTCCTCTGGAAGGCTGTTCCATGCATCCACAACCCTCTCTGTGAAAAAATACTTCCTTAAATTACCTCTGAGCCGCCCCCTTCTATCTTCAAATTGTGCCCCCTTGTTCTTGCACACCTCTTTTTTTGAAAGATGCTACCCTCTTGGACTTTGTTGATTCCCTTGAGGTACTTGAAAGTTTCTATCATGTCCCCCCTCTCCCTCCTTTCCTCGAGGCTATACATATTAAGCTCCTTAAGTCTCACTTCATATGTCTTCTGGTGCAGACCCTGCACCATTTTAGTTGCCCTCCTCTGGACAGCTTCCATCCTGTCTGTCTTAGCGGAGACTGGGTCTCCAGAACTGCACGCAGTACTCCAGATGTGGTCTCACCAGCTGTCTGTACAGAGGGATAATAACTTCTTGTTTTCTGCTGGTGATGCCTCTCCCTATGCATTCCAGTATCCCCCAGCCCTCCTTGCTGCCCTCTCACATTGCTTGCCCACCTTTAGGTCATCTGATATGACTACCCCCAGGTCCCTTTCCATATTTGTTGTTGTTAGTATCTCACCCCCCATTGTGTACTCTTCCCCTGGGTTTGTACATATGTGTACACAGTGTGTACATATTTAGCTCTGTAAGCTTCTCCCCATAGGTCCTGTCCCCCAAGCCCCAGATCATTTTGGTTGCCCTCCTCTGGACCCTCCCCTGGAGTTCATTGTCCCTCTTTAAGTGTGGCCTCCAAAACTGCCCGCAGTACTCAAGAATTGGTAGAGGGTTGTCAATGACTGAGCTTAAAGTTTTGTTCCATCATTGTAAAAGGTATAAATAATGCGGTCAAATGTATGAGAATTTTAAATGACTTAAAAAGAGAAATATGACATTGCTTGCTTGCAGGAAACCAGGCTGTGTCTATATTGGAACACCTAAAACTTCATAGGGCCTGGGTCAGATCAGTTTACTCTGATGTTCACCCGCAAAAGAAAAAGGTGGGGGTTGCAGTATTAATCCACAGAGAGGTACCCCTCAGGTTCAGAAACTCTCACTGCGGTACAGGCAGAGTGGTACTAATCTCGGTGGTTTACAGAGGTCACCCCATTCATATCATCTCACCCACGCTGCAAGTTTCCACGGGTGAATCTTCCTCGGCTCCCTTTTCCACACGATCTCCGGCCTCCCAGAAGGCCAAATAACATGTGGGGGACTGGAATTGCATGGAGGATTTGAGGTTGGAGAAGAGCTCTCCCGGGTTTCGGGGTCTGAGGGTTTGCTCTCGTCTTCTGAAAAACTTGTGTGTCGTGTTTGGGTTAGTGGATCCCTGGAGGCAACAAAACCCCAACTTGACAGATTTCACTTTCTGCTTGGCTGCGACCAATTCATATTCCAGGTTGGATAGATTTTATACCCAAAAGGGACTAACACATTTTCCGTGACATCCGAAGTCTCCTCGTAACTTTTTCAGACGATGCCATGATCGTTGCCAATCTTAGATGGGAACCGCTAAGATGGTGTAGCCATTGGAGATTTGACCCAGGCCTTTTGAATGACAAGAATTACATAAACTCTATCAGAGAGGTTATTAAACACTACTTAAGGGAAAATAGAGGCTGACTCCTCCCCTAAGTTCATATGGATGCCCTCATGGCGGTGGTGAGGGGTCACATGATAGCCTATGCCTCCCACAAAAACAGGCAGCACCAGGCTCTTCTTTAAAGATGCCTTAGAGAGGGTCATGGCCCTAGAGATAGAACACACAAATTCATCTCTCAACTGTTGGAAAGACTTCAAGACCTCCCCTGTGTACAACTGTCCCGATGTCTATAACCCCTGCCTTACCCAATGTCGGATAGAGGTGTCCCATTTAAGAGGAAAAAAAAAAATCAAGACGACTTAAAAGCGGGGTTGTGGGACGAAGACTCATTGACAAATTAAGGGCTTGACATGCCTCCCTCCAGACTCCTCAATACTGGGGTCCAGGGGTTATCAAAAATCACTTGGTGAAGTCTGTTTTTGTCCAGGAGAAACGTATCAGTAATACTGACCAATGGCAAAGTGCTAGTTTCCAGCTCAGCCCATTGTGGAGGGGTCCTCTTTTCCCATCAGAGGGATCAGGGCTTGCAGCTGTGCAGCCCAGAAATATTTATGAAAGTCTGGTAGTACTAGGCCCCCACCCTCCTTTGATGCTGAAAACATCTTCCACCTGACCCGGGGCTTTTGCCCGCCAGATGAATCTTGAAAGACTGGATTTTAAAGCTTTTCCAGAATACCTTGGGAGGTTTAAGTGGCAGAGACATTGCGGGGAGGGTAAACGTTCATTCGTAAACATTCAACTCTACCAGAGAGGGAGAGGGGCAGTTCTTTCCATCGGTTGCAGTCCGCCTGGACTTCTCTTTGTAATAGTTTATAATGATTGCAATGATATAGTTTACCCAGGTCCCTCGGGATCTGGATCCCCAAGTACCCGAAACCTAGCTTTGCCCACTATCTGGAAGAGAAGTATCTTGGGTCAGCCCCATTAGAATTATTTCAGTTTTAGTTTTGTTAACTTTATAACCAGAAATCACATCAAATTCTACCAGAAGGCCAAATATACCAGGGAGTGCCTGTTGTGGGTCCGAGACATACAGGAGGGTGTCATCCGCATACAATGACACTCAGCTCGGATTCTCCTACTCTAATCCCCCCAAAAGTCTGAGATTGTCTTATACAAGCTGCTAACTGCTCCAAGCTGAGGACAAATAAAAGGGGAGAGAGTGGGCAACCTTGTCTGGTACCCCTCCTGATCTCAAAAAGAGGGGAGGTGACCCCGTCCACCCTGAATCGAGCCCTGGGACCACTGTAAATATTTTTAATCCAACTCCAAAATGTATCCCCAAAACCAAATTTACCTAGACTGTGGTCCAAACAGGCCCAGTCCAGGCAGTCAAATGCCTTATCTGCGTCAAGTGAGACCACTGCTTGAAGGGTCTTGTCTAATGGGGTTCTGGCTGAGGAAAGGGTGTTTTAATAAAAGGCAGATATTAAGGGGTTACGTGATGCTGCAGCATCTGACAGCAGTTTTATCGATATGAGTGGCAAGTGAGCTCTGGGGTTATCACGAGTGGCTCCGCAAAGTGAAGCCACGAGTGCGTAATCCCCGAGCTCACTTGCCACGAGTGTTGATATAAACTATCGGATGCTGCAGCATCACGTATTCATTTTATATTATAAGGGTTGACTTCATTGTGTCGTTTTGTGTCCTTCTGTGGTTATTTTGCTAGTTTTCTGCTGTGTTTGGGGTTTTCATTTGTGCTTCTGTGTTGCTGCGCTACAAGTTCGTATTTTAATTTGAGCTTTACTGTAGCTGAAACATTACCGGCAGCATTACTACTGAATAAAGTTCGTCATTGATGTTATCAGTGACGCGTAGACAGGGCTGATAGCAGCAGCTACGTATTGACAGTGCTGATAAACTGCAGTTCTTGTTGCCTGTCTGCACGTCATTAGAAGGAATCTGTTTAATTTGTTTTGTTTTGTTGTATTTTGTTGATCCGGTAAGCCCACTGGACCTAGAAGTCCCTTTTTCAGGGGTGACCGGGTGTACAGATGGTAAGCAATTGAATTTGAACCAGATTAAGCTGTTGGTGGTATTTTTAGTGAATGAGGGAAATTTGGCCAGGACACTGGGGAAATTCCCCTACTCTCTTTCGATAAGTGCCATGGGATCTTTAACATTCACCTGAACTACCACCAACCCAGGCAGATGGGACCTCGGTTTAACGTCTCATCGAAGACGGCACCTCAGAAGTGCAGCACCCCTCTCATGCTGCACTACAGTGTCGGTATTGGGATATTACCCAAGTGCCAGATGTGGGAACTGAACCCACAGCGCTCTGATCTCACGGCCTCAGAGGTGAGCGTGCTACCTACTGAGCCACTGGTACTGATAGCTGATTTTATCAAATGAGTGATCAGTTAACCCCTCTAATATAATGTCCTGAATGTCTCTGCCAGGAATGAAGTCCATCTGATCCAGGTGAACCTGGCAGGATATAATAGATTTGGCGAAACTTTTTGCATCTTGGTTTAGCAGTGAAATAGGTCTAAAGCTTGAACACAAAGAAAGATCTTTCCCCGGTTTAGGTAATACTGTCAGAAGGGCTTCATTCCAGGAATCCAGGGTAGTCCCAAGTTCGTGGGCCGTATTGCAAATCTTAGTAAGCAGTGGGACCAGTTCTTGTGAAAAGCATTTATAAAATTCGGATGTGAACCCATCCGGGCCTGGTGCCTTTCCTGATTTGAGATTTTATTACCATGGTCACCTCCGCTTCTAAGAAAGCAGATTCCAGTGTAGTGCTTTGCACATCAGTTAGCAAAGACAAGGCCACCCTATCCAAAAATTCTTGGATTTTCTGCACATGGTCTGGATTTCTCTCCACAGTACAAACCAGGAACCTTTTCCAGGAAAACAGAGCTGCACGTACTGGAGAACACATGTGCCTGGTGGGAGGTCAGTTCAAAACAAATGTTAGGAAGTATTTTTTCATGGAGGGGGTAGTGGACCCTTGGAACAGCCTGCCACTGGAGGTAGTGGCAGCCAAGACAGTCAGTGAATTCAAACAGGCATGGGTTAGGCAGTATAGTCACCTTAGCAGGACACATTGATAGTGGGGGTGCGGGGGGAGGTGGGGTTAGAAAACCTGGGCAGACTAGATGGACCATACAGTCTCCTTCTGCCGGCAAATTCTTATGTTCTTATACAACTCATGTGACTTATATGTCTATGAATTTCAGGCAGTGCGATGAGCACTTAAATGTTCCTTGGCATCTTGGCTGTGTTAGCAAACCTTTTCAAATGTAAGGTCATGCAGCAATAATAAAGCTACTATACAGACTGATAATTTTTTAACTAACATTGCATTATAAATTTAAGAAGCTCCTACTGGACTATCGCATGCTCAGAGGTTAGGCACAAATAGACTCTAGAAACAGCACCCCTCGAACAGGAAATGAGGGAGTCATATAATAGAACAGTGTATCTTCATGTTCTGCCCTTACTAGGTTATGTAATAAACTCATCCATGAATTTAAACACCCAGAAAGAAAAAAATTACTTAACCATAGTAATCTTCTTTCTTCCCAGTGATGCTCAGATATTCATAACTTTGTGCAGTCAGCCTGGTAGGTTGGATTGTCCGGAGAGATGGAACACATGCAAATGATTCAATTCTTTGCACATGAGCATCTTTCAACTACTGCCTCTACCAACTGTAGTGTCCTGAGCCCTTCAGATTTGTAAGAAGCCTGGAAGTCGGGCATTATGAAAAAATCCAACAGCTAATTAATTAAACATTTTTTAGGATTACCTTAATAAAAACTATTTACTCCAAAAACCTCCTAAGGAGGAACCACATTAATAACAATGGTGTTCACCAGACAGTGAGAAAACTATTAAGAGAGACAGAAAACTCTGTTAAAATCTATTTGGTATAGAGAAGTGTACCCAGAAGGGTATGGCTGTGTGGCACTAGCATGTGGAATGCAGAGGCTGAAGTTCTGGAAGGGGAGGATGGGAGGGAGTTATGAATATCTGAGCATCACTGGGAAGAAAGATGATTACTATGGTAAGTAATTTTTTCTTCTAACCCCAGTAATGCTCAGAATATTCATAACTTTGTGCAGACTATCAAGCAGTACCCCCTGGCGGTGGGCACAGAACTTATTTTGGAAATAGACTTTGCAGGACTGCTGTGCCAAACCTGGCATCATTTCTGGACAAAACATCCAAGTTATAATGCTTTGTAAAGGTGTGTACTGATTTCCAAGTAGCTGCTTTACAAATGTCCAATAATGGCACCTCCCTAGCAGCTGCAAGAGTGGCACCTGTTCCTCTTGTTAAGTGAGCCCTCAGCCCAGCTGGGGACTCCCTACCTGCTTTAGTGTAGCAGAATTGAATACACTGGGCAATCCACCGAGAAATGGATCTTTTTGAGGCTGGTTTGCCCATTCCGACATACCCATATGTAAGGAAAAGTTGTTTCTTGTCTTGCCTATGACCTTTAGTAGCTGTCATGTAGTAGTTGAGAGCTCTTTTCACATCCAGACTGTGGAGCCTTCTTTCACCAGAGCTTGTATGGTCTGGGAAGAAGACAGAGTGATTGATTGGTTCAGATGGAAATCTGAAACAACCTTGGGAAGGAATTGTGTGGTTCTGAGGACTACCTTATCCCTGTGGAAGGAAATGTGGCCCTGCTCAACAGAGCCTGAAGCTCACTGATTCTTCTTGCTGGGGTAATTGATACCAGGAAAACTGTTTTCCAGGTAACATACTTTAAACGCGCTGTAGCCGTGGGCTCAAAAGGAGCCTGCATCAGTCTGGCTATACATATATTAAGATCCCAAGCGGGCACTGGTGCCCTGTGAGGAGGGTGCAAATGCATCAGGCCTTTAAAAATTTTTTTGAAAAACGGATCTGATGCTACAGACACCTTTGTCCTAGCAGAAAGGTATGCAGATACTGCTGCAGGGTGAACTCTTAAAGAACTGGCATGTAGACCTTGTGAATGTAAGCGAGTCAGATAATCCAACACCACCGAGATCCCTGCATCATTTGGGGTGAAGTTTCTACCAGAGCACCAAAAGGATAATCTTTTCCACTTAGCAGAATAAGTTTTCTTAGTGGAAGGCTTCCTATAACCTTTCAAGATGTTTAATACAGCTTCAGAAAGGTTTAAGCCTGCATACTCTAATTACTCAAGAGCCATGCCTTGAGGTGGAGGGACTTGAGATTTGGGAGCAGCAATGTTCCCTGATTGGAGGTCAGAAGAATGTGCTTGAGAGGCAAGCTTATTGGCTTGCTCACTGACATGGAGAGCAGAAGAGAGTACCATGGCGGCCTGGGCCAATCTGGAGGTATCAGTATCAGAGATGCTGAGAGGGATCTGAGCTTCAGCAGTACCCTGAAAACCAGAGGAAAAGTAGGAAAGGCATAGAGAAACTTGCCTGACGAATCCAGTACCAGGGCATCCAGAGGGGTTGTGCCCTGGGCTGGTGGCCTGCAACAATACTGAGGCAACTGGTGGTTGTGGTGGGATGCGAACAAGTCTATCTCTGGAACGCCCCAACTGCTTGTTCAGTGTCCATTCATGATGGGACTGATTGATGCGACTCTGTGTGTCTACCAAGATATTGTCCTTTCCTGGCAGATGGATGGCTTGCAGGGACACCCCTTAGAGAATGTCAGAGTCTAAATTTTCATGGCTTCTGTGCATAGGGGGCCTGATCTGGTGCCACCCTGCTTGTTTATATAATACATAGTGGTGGTATTGTCCGTTCTGACTTGTACCACCTTGCCCATTACCAGTGTAGAGAAAACTTTTAGTGCTAGCCGCACTTCTCTGAGTTCCAGCAAATTTATATGCTGGAGAGACTCTGCCCCTGACCAGGTACCCTGAGTTGTGTGCTCCCCTAGATGGGCAGCCCAGCCCAGAAGGGATGCATCTGTGTGAGGACTAGTGAAGGATCCTCCTTTTGGAAGGGGACTCCCTGTCTTAGGTTGGATTCTTTTTTTCCATCACAAGAGGGCTTGTAACAGAGACCTTGTCACTAGAATGAGTTTTGAAAAGGGATCTTTTTTTTCTGACTCCAGTGATTCCTGAGGTGAAACTGGATGTCTCTCATGTGAAACCTGGAACCCTGCACTGTGCCCGTGGATGCAGCCATGTGACCCAAGAGCTGCAGGAATTGCCTGGCTGTTTTTTGACTGTGCAACTTGAAGGAGTTTGCTATGGCCTGAAGCCTTTGCACCCTGTCTAGTGGTAAAAAGGCCCTGGCCTGTAGGGTACTGATGTCTGCCCCTATGAACTGTAAAGTCTGTGTAGGGGTGAAGACAGATTTTTTTTTTTTTTTTCTGGTTTACTATGAAACCCTAGGACTCCAAAAGATCCTGTGTGAGCTTTAGAGAGGTTGTGACTTGTTCTGGTGATTTGCCCACCACCACCCAGTCTTCCAGGTATGGGAAGACGGTCACTCCCTCTCTTCGAAGAAATGCCACCACAGCTGCTATGCACTTTGTAAACACCCTTGGTGCTGAGGAAAGGCTGAAGGGCAGGGTTGCAAACTGATAATGACCTGATAGGAGTCTGAATCTGAGATCTCCTGAAAGATTCTTTTATGGGGATGTGGAAATAAGCGTCCTGGAAGTCCAGAGATGCCAGCCAGTCCCCTATTTGGATTGTTGGCAGAATCCGAGCCAGAGTTACCATTTTGAACTTTGGCTTTTTCAGGTGCTTGTTTAAAGCTCCGAGATCCAAAATTGGCCACCACTCCCCATTTTTCTTTGGTAGGAAGTATCTGGAGTAAAAACCTCTTCCTCTTAGGGTTGCAGGGACTAGTTCCACTGCTTTGAGCTGAAGCAACTTCTGAACCTCTGCCTCTAGCAATGAAATTTGTGCTAGGTGTGGGGAGGTGGAAATCCTGGGTTTTTTTCGAGGAGGAAATTTTAAGTCCAGAGACAGACCTCTGCCCACTACCTCCAACACCCACTTGTCTGTGGTGATGGTTGACTAGAGGGGGAGGAAATGGGACAGTCTGCCTCCAACAGGTAGGGAGGAGGCGGCCTGCATCTCAGGGGGTTCTGTTTAGGCTGGGGTTGAGGTTGTGGCTGAGCCCTTTGCCTACAGCCCCTTTTACCCCATCCCTTGAGTAGCCCTGTGGGGGGTACTGCTGGTATTGGGGCATGGCTACTGGCTGGAAAAAGGGTCTTAACTAGAAAGAACGACCCCTAGCCCCCTTCCATAGGGCCTGGTGGATGAAGAAGCTTTGTCTCTAGCAGAGTTATTTTTGTAAGTAGCCTTATATTCATCTACCTTTTTCATATAGGCCAATGTGGACTCCCCAAAAAGCACATTTCCTTTTAATGGGAAATCCATGGCCTTTGACTGGGTATCCTGAGTGAGGTTTGTAGCCCTAAGCCAAGAAAACCTCCTCTGAGCCACTGTATTAGCCATTCATCTGGCTGCAGTGTCATTTAGATCAGCAGCCATTTGGAATTGGTACTTGGCCGCCTCTAGCCCAAACCTGTCAGTTTCAGCCCGGTCATCTGACAAAGGTGAGGTGGCCTTCATGGACATTGCCAGTACCGACTGCCACAGGGATTTCTGATACTGGGCAGCATAAGCTTGAAAAGTAGCCTGTCTCATGGCCAATGAGGCTGACAAATAGCCATTTTTGGCCATATTGTCCAGTTTTCTGGATTCCTTGTCCGGTGGGTGTGAGGACAGAGGGACTTTAGCTTCATCACAGGCAGCTTGCTGTATTACCCCTTGATGGTCAGGATGGGAAAAGAGGAAGTCCGCTCCCTCCCTGTTCAGCTGGTATTTTTTTATCTATTCGCTTGTCAATTGGAGGAATATAATTTGGGGTCTGCAGGAGCTTCATAGCATCCTGCTTGAAAAATGTATATACTGGGAGGAGCAGGGCCTTTGTGGTTGTTAGACCCATCATATTAAGGTACTCAATCTCCTCCTTATCTTCCACTTGTTCTGTAGTGGCAATATCTGAAGCATCTGCTATTTTCCTTACGAAGGAAAAATGGGAGGAAAATCCTCACACTCTGGGAGGTGAGCCAAATTCCTGCTCAGGGGACACCTCTGGAGGAATAGGTTCATTCTCCTCATAAGGCTCCTCATCCTCTTCGAAATAGTGTTGCTCCGGAGCAGGGGGCAACACAGTAGCAGCAACCTGGGGACCCTGAGAAGGGGCAGGAGGCTGCGGGATGATGCCCTGCAGAGCCTGAATAATCTTAAACGCCTGGGCTATCTCCTGAGCTGAAGGCATTACAGGCAGCTGTGCAGAAGTCCCTGGTTTAGCAGGGGAGGATTCTGCATGCTTGAGTTTCCTTAATTTCTTTGAGGGAACCAGAGAGTCAGCCGGTTCTTTCCCTATTTTTGCCCCTTTTTCGCCCGTCTCAGGGGCAGGGGTAGTAGCACTTGTTGCTTCAACTACAACAGACTGGGGTGTCGGCTGGTCAGAGGCTGAGGGACCCCTAGGAAACTTTTTATTAAGCCTTTCAAGGCGCTTCTCAACAGTTTTTCTGGGAAGGTTTTACATATTTCACATTCCTGGTCCAAGTGTTCAAAGCCCAGACAAGCTGCACATAAAGTGTGCTTGTCTGCTTTGGCAAACACATCTCCACACTTTAAACAGTTTTTAAACATGGGCTCCCCGGTTCTCTTCTTAGGTTTCTCAGTCATGGTGAAAAGCAAGATGAAAAACCCCAACCGCTAAATGCTGCTACGGTGGTTTAAACAGCTGTAAAGGATTTTCCTTTTTTTTTTTTTTTTTGCGCACGGTCTGTTGTGGAACCGATAGAACCGAGGAGAGGAGGTGAAATATGAACTGGTTCAGCGGTTCTGTAACCGATATAAAGCGGTTACAACTAAAGTTTTTAAGGACCAAAATTTAGCGATAATGAATAGGTTCTTTAGTTAGAGAACCGAAATAAAGTTAAAACTAACTCTGATCCCTCACGGTTATGCCGAACCGCGAGCAACCAAGAAAACTATTTAAACAATAATAAACTAAATGTAAACTAACAATTAATAGAGGCAATAAAAGAAACTAAATATACTTATGGTTTTGCACAGAGTTATGAATATCTGAACATCTCTGGGAAGAAAGATTACTATGGTAAGTAATTTATTCTTCCTGGCCACCGACTTATTAGGGCTTGGAGTGGAAGGCCATCTCCAGAGGATCGAGAAGTCCATTGCCACCTTGGACTTGGTCACATCTCCCCAGAAGATCAAAGGCCACCAGCAGCAGCATAAGCCCTTTTCGCCCTTCCGCTCCTTGGCACGTCTGGCCCAGCAACACCAGCAACAGGGCCAGCAGGCTCGCACTTGGCACCTTAAGGCGAAGTCTGCCACTTCCTCCAGTAGGAAGCCTGGAGATAAGGGTCCAGGAAGTCTCTCAATGGGCCCTTCCCCCAAGCCTGCCCAGCGACTGGTTGAGGGGTGTCGCCCCCAGCCTCGTCACTCCTCCCGGGTTTGGGGGATGGCTCCACCACTACTTTTCCGCCTGGTCCGCTATCACCACGGACCGCTGGGTGTTGGAAGTGGTCGGCAGGGGTCTCCTATGGAATTGAGCAGTTTCCTCCCTATCGAGTAGTCACCTTTCCGGGGCAACTGGTCCCGCAGCGCCCGTCGGCCTGCCGAGCTGACATTGCCTTCCTCCTCTAGGAGGTGATCAGCGAGGTGGCAGACCCTCCTCCAGATCCAGGGTTTGTGTCCAGGTACTTCCTGGTCCCAAAACGGACGGGGGCCTGGTGCCACATTCTCTACCTGCACGACCTAAACAAGTTCCTAAGTCCATGCACCTTCAGGATGGTCACTCTGGCTCAGATCATTCCATCCTTGGAACTAGGCGTGTGGTTCTGTTCTCTGGAACTTCAGGATGCGTTCTTTCACGTCCCAATCCGTCCGTCACATCAGCGATTCCTCCGCTTCAGAGCAGAGGGATCTCTTTAAGAGTTCCGGGCCATGCCCTTCGGCCTCTCTCCAGTTCCCAGGGGTTTCACCAGATGCATGACAGTATGGGGCAGTGGGTTAAGGCTCTGAGCTGAAAATCTGGAGACCTCGGTTTGAATCCCACAGCCCCCTAGGTGCATACTGTGTGACCCTGAGCAAGTCACTTAACTTCCTCATGCTCCCAGGTTGCACCTGCAAACAAGCTTTCAGCTTAGTGTGTCTCACCTGAGGGTCTGGGTGTACTCTTACCTGGACGACTGGCTGATTGCAGCCCCCTTCAGGTTGGAGGTGGAGTGGTCCAGGGATCTTGCCCTCCAGGTCTGCTTTGATTGGCCGCCTCATCAACGAGGCCATATTGCAACTCATGCTGTCGCAGATGATTCAGTTCATCGGGGCAGAATACAGCTGTCTTTGAGTCAGAGCCTGGCTCCTGGTGGACAGAACTGAGGTCCTTTCCTCCTTTGCCCAGTCATTTCTGGTTGGGCAATTGCACCCTGCCTGGGACTTCCTGCACCTTCTGGGCCTCATGGCGGCCTGCACCAGTGTGGTCCATTGGGTCTGCTGGCATATGCGTCCCCTGCAGTGGGGGCTGGCCAGCCAGTGGTCATAGCGCTCCGGTTCTCTGGACCAGCCGGTGACTGTGACCCAGGAGATGTGGGACGGCCTGCAGTGGTGACTTGTCCCTGCTCATCTGCAGGAGGGTATCCAGTTTGTCTGCCCCAAGCCGACGGTCACTAACGACCGATGCGCCTCTGGATTGGGGTGCCCATCTGGGGGAGCTCAGAGCCCACGGCCTCTGGTCCCCTCAGAAGTCTCGATGTCACATCAAACTGCTGGAGCTTCGGGCGGTGCGACTAGCCCTCACTGCCTTTGCGCCGTTTGAACAGGGTCAGGTGGTTCAGGTCTAGACGGATAACACCACGACCATGTACTACCTCAACCGTTGGGGCGGGATGCGCTCCTTATCTCTGTGCAAAGAGGCTGTCCGCATTTGGTGTCTCGTGATCAGCCTGGAGGCAGATCTAGCCATCCATGTGGCAGGAGCCTCCAACAGTCTGGCCGATGCCCTCAGCCAGATAGGCGCTGCATCTTAAGAGTGGTCTCTCCTGCCTGAGGTAGTACAAGATCTGTTCTCCCATTGGGGCACCCCTCAGGTGGACCTGTTCGCCTCCAGGGAGAATGCGAAGCTGAGGCTGTTTCACGCCCGCCCCCCTCAGCAGGGCTCACTGCAGGGGGATGCCTTCTCAAGGCCGTGGACTCCGGGCCTCTTCTGCGCCTTCCCTCCATTTCCCTTGATCCACAAGGTACTTCTCAAGGCGAAGAGGGACAAGGCGCAGGTGATTTTGATAGCCCCAAACTGGCCCCCCCAGTTCTGGTACCCAGATCTCCTCAACCTCTGCTCCAGGTTCCCGAGGTGGCTTCCAGCCTGCCGGATCTGATCTGTCATCAAGGGGAAGGTTCTCCATCCAGATCTTCAGTCCTTGCTCCTGACAGCTGGTTCCTGAGCGGCTAGAGTTACAGGCCTTGGGTCTTTCCAGTGAGGTCCTCAACATCGTTGAGGCGTCCCATAAGGAGTCTACCAGAAAATGCTATGCCTTCAAATGGAAGAGATTCTCCATTTGGTGTCAGGACAAGGGGTTGGACCCTTCTTCCTGTTCTTTGGCTAGTATTCTGGACTGTCTGTGGTCCCTTTCTCAGCTAGGGCTTCAGTCGATGACCCTAAAGGTGCACCTGGCTGCCATCTCTGCTTACCAGGTGCGGGCCAGCAAACAGTCGGTGGCGCAGAATAAGGTGGTCAAGTGCTTTTTTCAGAGGCCTTGCTCACATATCCCCTTTGGTGCGAGAACCTCCACCTCCTGGGATCTACTGCTGGTATTGGCTAAGTTCATGGGCAAGCCATTCAAACCGATGCACAGGTGCAATATCTCCCACCTGTCGTAGAAGACCGCCTTCTTGGTGGGTGTCACGTCAGCCAGAAGGATGGATGAGCTCCAGGCACTTTCCATCGAGTCACCTTATCTGGTCTTCCACAGGGACAAGGTTGTCCTTCACCCCCATCGAAAGTTCCTTCTGAAGGTGGTGTTGGAGTTTCACTTGAATCAGGTGTTGACTCTGCTGGTATTCTACCCCAATCACACCTCGGAGGCTGAATATAGGCTCCATACTTTGGACCTTAGAAGAGTACTCTTATTATAAGGAGCAGATGGCTGAAGTTCAGGGAGAGGTTCGCCAGCCCTTTGTCACCTACGCTGAGGCTGCACCTGGCAGACTTGCAGCCAAGTGGACGATAAGCAGGTGGGTCACCTTCTGCATAGATCTCTGCTATAGGTTGGCGGGCATGAAGCCTCCCAAAGGGATAAGATCTCATTCTACCCACCATTCCGCTGCTTCGGTGGCTGCTTCTAGGGACGTCCCTATCCAGGAAATCTGCAGGGCTGCTACCTGGAAGTCAGCACATACCTTCATTTCCCATTACCACATTGACCTTGAGTTATGCTGGGATGCTGGTTTTTGGACCTCTGTTCTCCAGTCCTTATTCCCCAAGTAGGGGGTGCGCGCCTTGCCTCCCTCCTCCTGGAGAACTGCTAGGAGTCTGCCAGAGAGTGTGGATTGAACAGCACATCCACATCCCTAGAAATACAGGTTCTCACCTGTAACGGGAGTTCTAGGACTGGTATATGTTGTTCATCCACACGACCCACCCGACCTCCCCAGCTTCGACGCGCAGCCTGGCTTCCAGCGGGCTAGTTATCCTAAACTGTGTCTCCCAGTGTAATAGACTTAATGTAAAGTTCTCTGTTATCCAAAACCCCATTTATCCAAAAAATGTTACTGTCCCCCAGCACATTCGGATAAATGAGGTTATACTGTATATGTTTTGGCGGTTTATGTTGTCCACTGGTTACAGCATATATAATATCTTGGCTAAAGGAGTCCATCAGCATATTGACCCTTTGGGATGGACATATGTGCTCAGGAGGCCAGTGAAAAAACGCCTGAGTTCTGGGGGAGCAACTAGCGACTCCTTGGAGAGATCCAAAGGATAAGGCCACTGGGTTGTTTTCTCCATGTTTCTAGTTGCTGTTCTTGAATGTGATGATAGGTCAGTGGTTTTGCTGCTATGTGACTATTTGGATTTCCATAACAGCAATTCCTGCCTTGCTGTTTGATACTTCTTTGAAAGGTCAGAGAGACTCGTACTATCAGGTAGCAGCAACAGTTTCCGTTTATAACAGAATATATGCAAACTGCTTCTAAATTCAGTCTCTAATTTACAGTGGACGTGCTTTCTTGTTTCTTTCATGGTAGATGCACCTTTCAGTTGCATAATATTGGCAAGTTTTGTTGTCAAATTGTTCAGTGTTGCCACATCTGGGAAGTGTATCAACTCATCTCTAAGGTCAACATATGACTGTTCTGTGTTTGAGTACTCTATATCTGTCTGTGTTTATCTACTGCTGTGGTTGTCAACCAGGGGTCCGCGGCCCAAAGGGGGTCCACAAGTGCATACCAGGGGGTCCGTGGAACAGTACAAGAAAACTGAAAGTGCGCTAAAGGTTTTAGCAGAGAAAATGCAGACTGCTTAAAAAAATAAATAAAAAAATGCAAGAGCACTACTCACCTTGTTTGCTCAGTACCCTGCTAACTCCAACATATGGGAAACATACTTCACTTTACTGACTGAGTGTGAATAGCTGTAATTTGCGTGAGTACAGCTCACTGTAACTGACTGTAGGAGGTTCCACATAAGTTGATTAGTCCCCTTGATTACTCACAACTGTCCTTGCTTGCCTCAGTAATTTAGCTCGTTGGTTTTTGCTGTTTCTTTGCTCTCCTCGCTACTCACGTCTTGCGCACTGTCACTCGCATTTCATATAAAGAAGCTGCTCTCTCACACTCCTTGCTCCTTGCGTCCTGCCCTCTCACACTTGCATTTCAAATAAATAAAGAAGCTGCTCATTTTTATAAGCTGTTTCACTCACTGTTTCATTTCCCCTCAGTACTTTTATATGGCTCAGTCAGCGAGGTGTGGGTTCTTTCAGTTGTTTTTATGCCTGTCAAGCAGTGACAGAGATTGGTGACTGTGTGTGTGTGTGTGTGTGTGTGTGTGTGTGTGTGTGTGTGTGTGTGTTGTGTATATGTGTGTGTGTGTGTGTGTGTGTGTGTGTGTGTGTGTGTGTGTGTGTGTGTGTCAGTTGTAAATATTGTAACTAATTTTTTTTGATAGATATAGATATAGATGTAGATGAAGATATAATGTATGGGATATACAGTGGTGAGCTGTCAGTTAAATGATTTATCTACACAAGTGCTGTTTGACCTCAGGTAACCTCACGAGTGGCATAAGCCACGAGTGAGATGTCCAAGGTCAAACAGCACAAGTGTAGATAAATCCTTTATCTGACGGCTCACCATTGAATATTTCATTTATGCAATAGGGATGCTTTCTGTCAGTGCAGGGACGTTTGCTTTTGATTGTTCATCTTATTTTCTGCATATGTTTGTCAAAAAAAGTGAACAAAAAATTGCATTTTCCGCTCTTGTCAATTTTAGAAAAATCTATAAGGCATCTATAAATGAAATACCATTCATTTTGTAGATAATTTTGTGCTGCACAACTTTTATGCTCATAGCACTATGCTATCTTTTTTCATTTTAAAGTTATTCGCATTTGAATATAGTTAGTACTGGTACTGAGGCTGAATATTCTAAATGAGTTCTGGAGTGATTGACATATCTACTATGTGTATAAATCTGTGATGCGTCTACTATGTGTATAAATGTAAAAGTTCATTTATCACATAGTAGCTCAGATTTATCACATAGGATTTATGTCCACTATATATATATATATATATATATATATATATATATATATATATATATATATATATATATATATATATATATATATATATATATATATATATATATATATAATATATAAAAGTGTGTGTGTATGTTTGTGAACAAAACTTATCTTGTGTGTTATTAGATTAGAGAACTGGTACTAAGCGTGAAATAAATATATATATACACACACACACACACACACACACACACACACACACACACACACACACACACTTGCACTTACTTACTTGCTTTGGTAGGGCCTCTGACATGGCTGACAGGTGGTCAGGGGGTCCCTGGACCTAAAAAGGTTGACAGCCACTGATCTACGGCATTCAATATTTGGCTACCTGTTGAGTGAAGGTGACTTGGGTCTCTTGTATATGCTTTGTAGCAACTCTGGTGATAATGTGCCTCTGCTGCTACTGTCTCTACTTGTAATTGCTAACATACCTTCATCCTTCCTTATAATTGCAGTTTGGGGGAGTGTTCCATCTGCCCTGAGTTGTGTAGCTTTTACCAAAGATTCTCTTGTGCACGTTCTTTTTTCATACTTTTTTTTTTTAAATAGAAGATGCACTTGATTACATAGATCCTGGACATACTAACGTGCTAAAATGGCAGCAGAATAGGCCTGACGGTGTTTCATGTCTGCTTGTTTGGTCTGCCCCCACCCTCGGCCTCTCTGGCTTCTCCCTTCCCAGTCCCGGATATTCCCACTGCACAGGACTTTGCGTCCAGAACCCTTCCCCTGTACCTGTCTCGCTCCCTCTTGAACCCCTCCACTGTCTCTGCCTCCACCAGCCCCTTGGGCAGCACATTCCATGGCTCCACCACCCTCTCAGTAAAGTAGCACCACCTCCTTTCTCTCCTGAATCTCTCCCCCCCCCCCAGCTTCCACCCATGCCCTCTAGTTGTCCCCCACTTTTTAGACCACGTTTCCAGAGCCTCCAGGTCCCCCTGTAGGGCCACTCTCCTCTCCTCCCCATCCACCACCGCCCCCAGTTTTGAGTCATCCGCAAAGAGACTCGTCTCACTCCTGATACCCTTCCTTTTGTCAGAGACGTAGGCATTGAACAGGAGGGGCCCAAGGACTGTTCCACTAATGACCCTCCTTGGGGATGATACTACCCCGCCAACCACGACCCTCTGGGTCCAGTACTGGAGCCAGTTGCCTATCCATTTGATCTTCTGGTTCCCCACCCCCATTTCTCCCAGATTATTCAGCAGGCCACCTTGAAGAACAGTCAGATGCCTTGCTGAAGTCGAGATAGAGTATGTCCACTGGTCTACCCAGGTCCAAGCCTCTCGTCACCCAGTCATAGAACTCCACAAGGTTTGTCTGACACAATTTCCCCGGGACGACTCCATGTTGTCTGTCGTCCAGGCACCCTGACTTTTCCAGGTCTCTTCCCCCCCCCCCCCCAACCCAGTCTCTTCTTGACAATGCCTCCATCACCTTGCTCACCACTGATGTCAGGCTGCAGGCCTGTAGTTCCCTGCTACCTCCCTTGACCTCCCACCCGCCTTTGTGGATAGGTACTATATGTACCACCTTCCAGTCCTGGGGCACCCACCCTGTTCTCAGAGAGATGCTGAAAAGCTCCGCCAAGGGTTTCGCCAGGACATCCGCCAGTTCCTTTATCACTCTGGGTCATGGAAGATGATTGCCTGTTTTGCTGCTTGATTTGACAGCTGTTTCCTGCTGCTGCTTCGGGCGCAGTACTTTCTGCCTTTCAAGACATACTAACATACTAAAATGCCAGCAGAGTAGACCTAACAGTCTTCTGTGTCTGCTCAGCTCCCAACCTGAGAGCTGACCTTGCTGTCCTCCCCACCCCCTCAGGATTCTCCAATCCCAGTCCAAGATATTCCCCTTGTATTGGACTTTGCCAGCACAACCCTGCCCCTATACCTGTCCCAACCCCTCTTGAACCGCTCCACAGTCTCTACCTCCACTTGTCACCTGGGCAGTGCATTCCATGGTTCCACCACACTGTCAAGTAGCACCACCTCCTTTGCCCCCCCCCCCCACGAGTCTCCCTCCCTCCCTCTAGCTTCCACCCGTGCTCTGTAGTTGCTCCCCCTCCTTCCTTTGGAGCACACCGACTGAGCCTCCCCTATTTATCCCTTCATGTACTTGAAGACCTCTATCATGTCCCCCTCGTCCCTCCTCTCCTCCAGTATGTACACGTTGAGCTCCTCGAACCTCTCCCCATAGGTCCTTTTCTCCCAAGCCCCAGATAATTTTGGTTGCCCTCCTCTGGACCCTTTCTAGGAGTGCAGTGTCCCTTTTTAAGTGCGGCCTCCAAAACTACACGCAGTACCGAGGGCGTCTAACCAAGCAAAGTTATACTGGAGGGAGTATCTCTTCCTCCTTTGGAGGTAATCTCCCAGCGATGCATCCTAGCATCCTATTGGCTTTGGCTGCCGCTCTACAAGTCTGAGTTGTTCATTTTGATATCCACCCCCCCCCGGTCCTCTCAGCCATTGAGACTTGTAGCATTTCTTCTCCTCCCACCAGGGTATACACTTGGCCTGGGTTTCTGGCCGCCCAGGTGTAGAACCCTGCATTGAACCTCAGACTCCACTTCCTTGACCACCTCTCCAGAGCATCTAGGTACCCCTGCAGGGTCACCCTTCCCTCCTCCTCATCCACCACCGCTCCCAGCTTAGACTCCTTCGCAAAGAGACTCATTTCACTCCTGATACCCTTTCTTATGTCAGAGACATAGGCGTTAAACAGGAGGGGCCTGAGGGATCCCTCTGACCCTTCTTGGAGATGTGACTAACCTCCCAACCACGATCCTCTGTGTATGCTCTGAGAGCCAATTTCCTATCCATTTGATCAGCCGTCCCCCCCTTTCCCCAGCTTATCCAACAGGCTTCTGTGAGGAACTGAGTCAAATGCCTTGCTGAAGTCAGAGGACGTCCACCTGCCTACCCTGGTCCAGGGCACTTGTCACCAATTGTAGAACTCCACAAGGTTTGTCTGACTTGATTTTCCTGGGATGAAGCCATGTTGTCTGGCTCGTCCAGGTACCCCCAACTTCTCCAGCACTCCAGCCTCTCCTGATAATATCCTCCATCACTTTGCCCACCACTGATGTCAGGCTGACGGGCCTGCAGTTCCCCGCCTCCCCTCTTGATCCTCCCTTGTGTATTGGCATGATATGTGCCACCCTCCAGTCCTGGGGCACCCAGCCAGTTATCAGAGATGTTGAAGAGCTCAGTCAGGTGTTTTGCCATGACATCCGCCAGTTCCCTCAGTACCCTGGGATGTAATTCATCCGGCCTTGGTGCTTTCTCTGTCCTAAGGGACCTGAGGGCTTCACACACACACACACACACACTCTGTCTCTCTCTCTCTACTGGGATTTCCACCTCCACTTCCTCCCCCTTGGCCCCCTGTTCTGCCTCCCCCCTTTAGACTTCTTGGGGCTCCTGATCGTGTAAGTGTTTCACCATCTCCTTCCTTGAGTGATGCAGCAGCACCCCCCGCAATTCCCCTGGTAAAACTGAGGCAAAGCACTCATTTAGTACCTCTGCCTTCTCCCTGGTCCTGTGCCCATCCTCCTGTTCTAATCCTGCTAATCTGCCCCTTCACCTTCCTTTTTCCCTAGTGTATCTAAAGAACCCCTTGTTCCCCCGACTTCCCTGGCCAGGTTCTGCTCCTTCCTTGCCTTAGCCGACCTCACCACCATGGTGACACTTCTGGCTGTCGGCTCATGCTCCCCTTGATCCCTTTCGCTCCTTGAGCATTTGAAGTACCTATAGGCAGCTTTCTTTTTCCTCACCACCTCCTGGGTCCACCAACAGGGTTTTCTGGCCTTATGCATTTGCGCCTCACTCTTGCACAGGTCTTGGTAGCCTCCTGCACCCCCCTCCTAATGATATCCCACCTGCTTTCAGTGTCCGTGTCTGGCCTTATCCCATCCAAAGGATCCTTGAGGATTCTTCCCATCCTCTTGAAGTCCGTCCCCCTGAAATTGGTTACCACCGTCTTTGTGCCGCCTTCCTCCTCCCCTAGGTCCAGCCAGAACCAGACTGTGGCATGATCACTCCCCGCCAACGGGTCCCTCACCTCCAGGCCCTTAATTTGGTCACTGTCCGCGAGGACTACGTCCAGTATCTGGGCCTCACTAGTCTGCTCACCAACCTGCTGGGTTAGGAATGCGTCCTGGAAGACATCCAGCAACCTCTGCTCCCTGGCCACTGAGGATGTCATAGTCCCCCAGTCCGTCCCTGACATGTTTAGATCACCCATCACCACCACCCTTCCCTTGCCCAGTCTACAGTGTCTCATAACATTTGCCCTCCGACTGTCTTCCAATTTCTCCGCCAGTGCAGGGGGTCTGTACACCACTCCTATTTTTACTCTTGCCCTCCTTTGTTTTCAGGGTGACCCAAATCGTCTCCACGGTCCCCTCTGCCTCCTCTACCCCTCCTATACCAATGCCATTTTTGACCATTAGTGCTACCCTTCCTCCCCTTCCCTCCTCCCTGTCCTTCCTGAACATAGTGCAGCCCTCTAGGTTTGGGTCCCAGTTTGTCCTGGGGTGGCCCAAGTCTTGGTGACAGATGCCACATCCACTGCCCCCTCAGCTAGCATCGCCTGGAGCTCAGGAATCTTATTTCTCAAGCTCCTGGCATTTAGCAGGACCACCCTCCACCCCTTTCCTCCTCTCCCATTCTTCCCCTCGTGTTTGTGTGTCTGCAGTCCCCCCCCCCAGTCCCTCTTTTATTGGACCTCCTGCAACAGCCCCTTCTCCCACCCCTTCCCTTCACAAGTTTAAACCCCACCTTTCACTGACGAACCCCTCTAATTTCAGATTAAGGATTTCCCTCACTTACAAATTGAGGTGGAGCCTATCCCTAGCGTACTAACATACATACTAAAATGCCAGCAGAATAGGCCTAACGGTCTTTCGTGTCTGCTCGTTTTGTCAGTCCCTACCCTGGAAGCTGACCTTGCTGCCCCCCTCGCCTTCTCTGGCTTCTCCCTTCTCAGTTCCGTATATTCCTGCTGCACCGGATTTTGCTGCCAGAACCCTTTCCCTGTACCTCTCCCACGCCCCCTCTTGAACCCCTCCACCAGCCCCCTGGGCAGCGCATTCCATGGCTCCACCACCCTCTCAGTGAAGTAGCCCTCCTCCTTTCTCCACTGAATCTTCCCCCCTCCAGCTTCCACCCATGCCTCCTAGATGCCCCTCCTCCTTCCTCTCAAGCACCCAGACTGCTTCTCCCATTTACCCCTTCATGTACCTGAGGACCTCCATCACGCCCCCCTGGTCCCTTCTCTCTTCTAATGTGTACATATTTAGCTCTTCGAGCCTCTCTCCGTAGGTCCTGTCCCCCAAGCCCCAAATCATTTTAGTTGCCCTCCTCTGGACCCTCTCCAGGAGTTTAATGTCCCTCTTTAAGTGTGGCCTCCAAAACTCGAGGTGTGGCTTCATAGAGCCGTTATACACAGGGAGTATCACTTACTACTTCTGGAGGTGATCCCCCTAGCGATCCATCCCAGCATCCAGTTGGCCTTGGCTGCTGCCCTCCTGCTAGTCTCCAAGTTGTTCATCTTGACATCCTCCACCACCCCCAGGTCCTTCTCAGCCATTGAGACTTGTAGCATTCCCCCCAGGGTGTACACTTGGCCCGGGTTTCTGGCCCCCAGGTGCAGTACCTTGCATTTCCCTGCATTGAACCTCAGCTTCCACTTTCTAGACCATCTTTCCAGAGCCTCCAGTTCCCCCTGTAGGGCCACCCTCCCCTCCTCCCACCCACCACCGCCCCAGTTTTGAGTCATCCATAGAGAGACCATCTCACTCCTGATACCTATCCTTATGTCAGAGACATAGGCGTTGAACAGGAGGGGCCCAAGGACTGATCCCTGTGGAACCCCACTAATGGTCCTCCTTGGGGATGAGACTATCCCACCTACTATGACCCTCTGGGTCCAGTCCTGGACCCAATTGTCTATCCATCTGATCATCTGGTTCCCCACCTCCATTTCTCCCAGCTTATCCAACAGGCTCTCATGAGGAACAGAGTCGGATGCCTTGCTGAAGTCTAGAAAGAGGACGTCCACTGGTCTACCCAGGTCCAAGGCACTCGTCACCCAGTCCTAGAACTCCACAAGGTTTGTCTGACACAATTTCCCTGGGACAAATCCATGCTGTCTATCATCCAGGCAGCCTGTCTTTTCCAGGTTCCCCCCTATTCTCTCCTTGACAATGCCTTCCATCACCTTACCCACCAAAGGTGTCAGGCTGACAGGCCTGTGGTTCCCTGCCACCTCCCATGACCCCCGCCCCCCTTTGTGGTTAGGCATTATATGTGCCACCTTCCAGTCCTGGGGCACCCACCCTGTCCTCAGAGGTGGTGACAGGCTCCCCCAGGGGTTTCGCCAGGACATCCGCAAGTTCCTTCAGCACTCTGGGATGTAATTTATCCGGCCCTGGTGCTTTCTCAGTCTTAAGGGACCTGAGGGCTTCCCTCACACACTCTGCTGTGATTTCCACCTCCACTACCTCTTCTCCCTTCTTAGCCTTTCCCCCTCCTGCCAGTGATGCCTCCCCTTCTCCCCAGACCCGCCGATCGGTAAGGGTCCCTCCCTCCTCAATATCACTCCTCAATATCACTGTCTCCTCCCATGTATGATGCAGCACCCCCATTTTTCTTGGTGAAAACTGAGGTGAAGTACTCATTTAGTACCTCAGCCTGTTCCCCCAGGTCTTGTGCCCATCTCTCCCCTGTTTTAATCCAGCTAATCCGCCCCTTCACCCTTCGTTTTTCCCAAATGTATCTAAAGAACCCCTTGTTCCCTCTCCTAATTTCCCTGGCCAGGTTCTGCTCCTTCCTTGCCTTATCTGCCCTCACTACCCTAGTGGCCCTTCTAGCCATCAGCTTGTACTCCCCTTGGTCCCTTTCACTCCTTGAGCACTTGAATTGCCTATAGGCTGCTTTCTTTCCCTGCACCACCTCCTGGACCACCAGCAGGGTTTTCGGGCCCTACTGCATTTTCATCTTACTCTGTAGTATACAGCTCCTTATCCTCCCAGGTCTCCCCATACCCTCTGGCCTCACACTACTCCCTGAGCCACTGGTTTATCTCCCTGATCTTCCTTTTGTGTTCCCCACTAGCTCTTGGCACTGGCAGGATTTCCGAGAAGGAAATCGTGCACTCTGTGTCATGACAGACCCTGGCGAGCTCCCTGAACCTTGTTTGTATCTCTAGCTTGCTATTTCCCTCAATGTCATGTGTACCCGGGTAGACCAGTATGTCTGGGGAACTCCCACAATCCTTTGCCAGCTGATATACCTTGTGCTTGGCCCTGTACACCGTTAGTCCAGGGAAGCATTTTGTTCCAACTGGCCAGGCTTCCCACTCCCTATCCCATTTGATACCCCTGATCTTAGAATCCTCAAACAGGAGCACTCTGACTGCTCCTTTTCCTCCATTCCCCTTCCATGTCCCTCATCCTTTCTACAGGCCCCTCCACCCAGCCAGCTCCTTGTTCCTCCCCCATCTGGGTGTCACATGCTGCCCCTTCATTTACCCTGGCCACCCCCTCTTCTCCGATCCTATGCCTCTCCTTCTCCCGAGTATCCTTCTGTGCCTCGCTAACCTCCCCCCCTCAGTGCTCGCGACTGGTCCTTCTTCTCCATCTGCTAAACTAGCCTGGCTCGTCCTCCCTTCCTTCCTTCCTGTCTCCGTTCAGTCCCTCCTTGCTTGTCGTGCTCCCCTGGCCTAAACCCTCAGCTCCCTTTACTGTATCCTTCTTGTACTTCTGGTCCTTCTCCTTGTCCTTTCCTCCCTCTTCCCCCTGCCCCTCCTGCACTGATCCACTGCTCCCCCCATTTTCCTGCATTCCAGGTTCCCCCCTGTTCCTTCTGCTATCCGGCCCCCACCTCCTACCCACCACTCCTTTTCCATCTCTAACCACCCCTGTCATGGCTGCATCACCCCCCCCCCCCATCCTCAGGCAGAAGAGGATTGAAGCGGTTACTGAGAGTAAGGTCCGATCCACCTCCCCTCCTTACTTCCTTCTGTCCAGCCCCAGCCATCTGCCTACTTCCCTGAGAATGTTGTCCCTCTGTCCCCCCTTTGTGAGGGTCCCCAGTTACCTGCCTGCTTCCTTGGTAGTGTCCTCCTTTTGGACCCCCTCTGCCAGGGTCCCTATGTGACCCCAGATTATTCTCCTGCACTCCTTTCCCTATGCTCCCACCCCTAGTGCTTGGTGCAACCCCATGGGAGATCCCCTGCCCTCTTCCCCAACCATACCTCCCCTCTTCCCCCAACTGACTCCTGATCCCCGCAACCTCCTCTCTAAGCTATGCCAGCTGGTAGCACACTGGGCAACCACTGAACTTCCAAGCCCAGTCCAGTATCATGGCTGCCCCACACCCTGTGCACCCCACCACCCTCCCAAAGATGCTGGCCCTAATGACGTGTGGCCCCATCCCCCTCCAAGTAGGTTTCCTTGGGTGAGCCACCTTTCCCCACTAGTCCAAGATTCACCCCTATTGACTAATCAAGTCACCCACTAATCCTAGATACAGTCCCACAGTAAACTGGTTACCCTGTTACTAGGTGCAGTACAACACAGTAAACTTATAAGGGAAGTGAACAACTCCCCAAGCTCCTCTCTCCTAGCCTTTAAATCCAGCCCCCAGTGGCTAGAAGCATACATCCCCTTATCCTCCCAGGTTGCCCCCCAATCCCTCATCAACCCATACCCCATTGCCTCACACCATTCCCTGAGCCACTAATTTACCACCCTGATTTTCTGCTTGTTCTCCCCACTAGCTCTCGGCACTGGCAGGATTTCTGAGAAGGAAATCGAGCATCCTATGGAGTGGCAAACCTGGCTTGCTCCCGAAACCTTGCCTGTATCTCTAGTTCACTATTTCCCTCTGTTATTTGTACCCAGGTGCACCAGTATGTCTGGGGAACCTCCACATTCCCTTGCCAATGAGTATACCTTGTGCACCGTCACGCCGGGGAACCATTTGGTTCTAACCAGGCAGTCTTCACCCTCCCTATCCTATTTGATACTCCTGATCATGGAATCCCACAACAGGGGTACTCTAACCACCCCCTTGCCTCCATTCCCACCCCCCAGGTTCCCCTCTTTCTTTTTTCTGGCCCCCCCCCGACGGCTCCTCACTCCTCCCACTATCTGGGTGTCCTATGCTGCCCTCGCCCTATTGACAGTGGCGACCCCTTCCTGCTCATGACTGGTCCTTCCACACTACATGTTGGCCTAACCTGGCTTGTCCTCCCATCCATCCTGCCTGCATTCAACACCTGCGTGCCTGCCAAACCCCCCTGATCCAAACCCTCAGTCCCATTAATTGCATTCTCCCCCTTGTATGCCTGTTCCTCTTCCTTGCCCCTCCCCCCCAGCCTGCCCTGATCTCCCCCCATTTTCTTGCACTCCATGCCCCATTTTCCTGATTTCAGGACCCTGTCTCTTGCCCCCGCCCCTAACTGCCCCGTCAGAAGCTGCATTCTCCAGTGCTCTTCTTCCTCCACTAGCAGAAGTAGAGGTTGAAACGCGTTGCTGAGCCTAATGCCTGACCCCAAGACTCCCTCCACCCACCCACCCGCAACTCTGGTTCCCTCTGTCCAACCCCTGATGCCTGCCTGCTTCTTTGGGAGTTTCCTCCTTTTGAACCCCCTCTGTCAGGGTCTCCATGTGCCCCCCTGTGCTCTTCTCCCTATGCCCCTGTCTTTAGTACTTGATGCAGCCACGTAGGTGATCCCTTGCCCATTTCCCTCACCCCCTTCATGCCTCCCCCCGATCTCCTTGCTGCCTCCTAATCCCCTCAACCTTCTCTGTGAGCTTTGCCAGCTGGTAGCACACTGGGCAACCACCGAACTTCCAAGCTCAGTCAAGGACCCTGGCCGCCCTGCAACCTGTGCACCCAGCCACCCTCCCAAAGATGCCAGCTCTAACGACATGTGGTCCCATCCCCCGCATAGTAGATTTCTCTGAGTGAACCACCACATTCCCCAATGATCAGCACTACAGTACCTACACAATAATCAGGGCTACAGTAGCTAAATGATTTGCTGCTAGATTAGGCCACTCCTATCCCTTGGCTCCACCCCCACCAGCTATTTAATAGAGGTCGGGTCCGGGGTGGGAAACAGATACAGCTCCTTTTCTGCCAAGGTCCATGAAGGCTGCTGGGCTTGCCCTTTATTGCCCAGCCGCGATGCCAAAAAATGGCGCCCTGTCCTCTGATTGGTCCGCAGTACTCCTGGCTCCAGCAGCCCCGCTTTCAATAGCCCTGGCCCGCTGATGACTGCAGCCACTGGGAAAGGCTTACCCTGGGTCCCCTCCTGCTGCTGATGCAGCTCCGGCTCCTTCTGCTGCTGATGCGGCCCCCAGTGGGCTCTCCTCACCGTCAGTGCGGCCAGCAACCATCCCTGCTCCTCCACAGCAGTTACAGCTCCTTTTGTGTCAGAGACTTGATTAGCGGCCTTCACTGATCAAAGTAAAAAATGATTAGCAATTGGATGGCGTTGATTAGCAATTACCAAAAATTTATATTCAAACACCATGAAGTCTTGCTATATTATGACATATAGCAGTTAGCCACAGCACTTGAACTGCCCCGGGGAGGAAGGAGTTAACTCCAGGCTGACTGGAGTTCCAAGCGCGAGCGCCTTGCTGAAAGCTCTATCTGGCTAGTTTCAAATTGAAACTGTCAGATTCTTTACTCCGCTTCACTGAACAGTCGCTCCGGAGATCTCTCCTTCAGCTCGGTTCATTTCTCGGTTCAAGCAGTGTTTCTCGGTTCATTTTAACCGGCAAAAGTAATTATTTTACCGCATTTTGGTTCAAAGCTCTATCTGGTAAACCGTAAGTACAGGATTTTAAAGTCTGTGTGGAAATTCATTATCTGTTTGGTTTTGAACCGATCGGTTTGCAAAAATACTAATTTTAAACAATAATTTGGGCTTTTAGAGTGCGGTTCCCGGTTCTTATCGGTTCTAAAAAAACCTAACTTTTAAATTGGGTTTTCTCAAATACCCGTGACACGGTTAGGAACGATAAGGGTGTCTTGCCTAGCACTGCCATAAAAGACAAGTTTTGGATAGGCTGGCATTATGTCTGAAACCCAAAGACAAACGGCCCACTGGGTTTCCAACACTGTGATGTTTGTGGGAAGCCTTTGCCAAGGCTGACCCACACACCATGTGTGTTGTTGTCTGGGGCTGACCACCTCCTGTCAGACTGCCAGGTGTGTAGAATTTCCTGCAGCCACCCTGGAGAAAGATTGGGCGGCTCAGGGAAGGAGAACCAAAAGTCCGCTGACCGGATGGCCAGCCCGGTCCAGCACCCACTGGACCAGAGGGGTGCCCTCTGACCAGGCGAGACTTCCTTGGGCAAAGGAAGGCTGGTTCTGAGGAACCGGTCCCAGTAAAAAATCTAAGAAATCAGCAGGTCTGGAGTGCAAGATTGCCTCTCCAACTGCTGCAGAGATAACTAAAGCCATACAGATTGTCCAGTCACTGTCTCAGGGACCGGCCAGACCACCAACAGCTGGCAAAAGTTGGTTCGTTCGGTTCCAGAGTGTTCAAGAGTATGATGTTGAGGAATTTTATGAACCACAGGAGGGGAGGAAGATTTTGATCATTATGTATGTGGCTGGGAGGGTCTGGACGTGCCCATTGAACCGGACATTTCTCCAGACAGACCATTAGAATCTCCGCCTATGCCGTCTGAGTCCCCTTCTCATTTTATGTTTTACAAAAAGGTTGCAGAAACCCTCCAGCTTCCCTTGGAAGAGGCTGTGGATGAGCAAGAGGAGCCTGATTATGTTGAGATGATGGATATCCCAGAGTCTAGGAGGTTGTCTATTCCTTTGCATAAGTCATTTAGGAAGCAAACAACAAAAATTTTAAAAAATCCTCATTCTGTCCCTCCTGTAGATTAAAAAAAAAAAAAAAAAATGGACAGAAGGTATACTTTATCAGGCCCTGATACACACTTCCTCACTGAGCAGTGTAGTCATGTAGGTGTGGTACAAGCTGCAGCCTGTGACAAGGCTAATATCCCCCTGGCCTCACATCCTCCTGATAAGGATTCCAGGAAGATTGATGCCATGGCGAAAAAACAGTATATGGCAGCTTCTTTGGGACTCAGGCAGGCAAATTATATGGCTTGCCGACATGTACTGAGATATCGAAATCTAGATGGGATACAGTGTTGCCGTTAGCCAAGCAGGCCCATGGCCAGCTGGCTAGTGAATTGGAACAGGTGGCTGCTGATGGCATTGAAGCCTCTAAAGTTCAATTTCATACTGCTGTAGATGTTAATGATGTTTCCTCTAGGGTCATGGCCACTTCTGTAGCTTTCCGTGAGGTTGGCATGGCTCAGGTGCACTAATCTGTCACAGGATACTCAGTCAAAGGCTATGGATTTTCCTGTGGTGGGAAATTCTCTGTTTGGAGAGCAAACGGAAAATTATATGAAAAGATGGATGAATACAGAACTACCACAAAGTGCCCAGGCCAAGGAGGCGGCATGCCACTCCACAGAGGCACACTCCCAGAGGTAGGGGCAGGCCTTTCCACAGGCCTTTTATCAATCCCAAGCCTCCTCGCTTTTGCACAGAGGGTTTTCAGAGGCAGAGGTAGAGCAGGGGCAGGTAAACCGTCCCCACCCCTCAGCCTAAGGCTACTGCCAAGCAGGCACCCTGATGGGATGCCCAGGGCCGATTCTCCTGTACCAGTTGGAGGCAGGTTGGCTTATTTCAGCCAGAACTGGGTGTCCTAACCCGGACAAATGGGTTCTGGGTGAGTAAGCCAGGGTCTGGTTCTCAGCTTCAAACAGTTTCCAAAGATGAGAACCAGACATTTTCCACCTGCAAGCCCTTTAGGGCCCTTGCTTTGGAAGCAGAGGTCTCTTCCCTCCTGCACTGCAAAGCAGTGGAAAGGGTTCCTCCTTGTCACCAGGGCAAGGGGCTGTACTCCAGATACTTCCTTACCCCAAAAAAGACAGGAGAATGGCGGCCCATTCTAGACTTCAGGTACCTGAACAAACATCTTTTGTAACCAAAGTTCAAAATGTTAACTCTGGCAATGATTTTGCCCTCCCTCAGGCCAGGGGACTGGCTAGCCTCCTTGGACCTCAAGGATGCCTATTTTCATGTCCTGATCAGGCCTTCTCACCGAAAATACCTCCAGTTCGAACTGCCCTCAGGTCACTACCAGTTCAGAGCAATGCCCTTCGGTCTTACCTCTGCTCCAAGGGTATTCACAAAATGTCTAGCTGTGGTAGTGGCTCACTTAAGAAGGCAAGGGGTTGCTGTGTTTCCCTACCTGGATGACTGGCTCATTGTGGGTCAGTCCCCAGATCAGGTAAATCCCACTTGCAAGTCACCCAGCGACTTCTCACTTCCCTGGGATTCCTGCTGAATTTACCAAAGTCAGTTCTAGAACTAATTCAGGTACTAACTTTCATAGGTGCGAATTGGACACAAAGTTGGCCAGGCATTTCTCCCGAAAGGGTAGAGAAGCTGATTGCCCTGGCATCCTCTTTCACCCTCACGGGTCTCTCGACCAGCAAGGCACTCTCTGCAACTTCTAGGGCACATGGCTGCCTCCACAGCTGTAGTGCAAGGAGCAAGATTCAGATGAGAGACATTCAGTTTCATTTGAGGGCCTATTGGTCCCAAAGGAGGACCCTTTACCAAATTGGTCCCAGTGACCCAAACTCTGATTCTAGCTCTTCAGTGGTGGCAGGATCAGAGCAATCTAAGACTAGGGGTCCCCTTCATTCCCATTTCTCATTCCCTCACCACGGATGCCTCCTTGCTGGGGTGGGGGAGGCGCTAGGCGACCTTTCCACTCAGGGAGTGTGGTCCCCAGGAATCTCTGCTCCCAATCAACCTATTGGAACTCAGAGCTGTCTTTTTAGCTCTTCAGGTTTTCTCAGCATCTGTCCAGAACAAAGTAGTTCAGGTCAGGACAGACAATACCACAACAATGTGGTACATCAACAAGCAGGGGGGCACTCGGTCATCAGCCTTGTGCACCGAAGCAATGAAGTTGTGGTCTCTGGCTTACTCCCTGAACACCTCCCTAGTAGCAGTTCACCTTCCAGGGAAGGGCAATGTCCTAGCGGATGCCCTCAGCAGGATTTCTCAGGGTCATCACGAATGGTCTTTGAATCCCCTAGTGCTGGGGTCAGTTTTTGCCAGATGGGGCACTCCTCAGATAGATCTTTTCGCAGCCCCAGACAACCACCAGCTTCCTCTGTTCTGTTGCAGGCCTCCAGTAATGGGCTCAGTCCCCCTGGACGCCTTTTTGTTGGATTGGGAAGGGAAGTTCCTGTATGCCTTTCCCCCTTCCCCTTCTCTTCAGGGTGTTAGTAAAAATCAGATCCCAGCCCTGCAAAGTGATTCTGATTGCAGACTGGGCCAGGCAACCCTGGTACCCACTGCTTCTGTCCCTGTCAGTCCACCTCCCTGGGCCTTCCCAGGGTCCACAACCTGCTGACTTGTGCCCAGGAGAGTTTGGTATCGGACCTCAAATCCCTCCACCTCAAGGCTTGGCTCTTGAGAGTTAGAAATTGCTGAATTACACCTTTCTCAAGGTGTCCTTGATATTTTAAAGGCCTCTAGGAAGCCTTCCACTAGGGCCACTTATAATTCCAAATGGAAGAGGTTCTCCATCTGGTGTTCTGGGAAGCAAATTGTCCCAGAATCTGCTGATTGCCCATTTTGCTGGACTACTTGGTCCATCTTAATTCCTTAGGCCTTAGGCCAGCTACCTTAAAGGTTCATCTGGCAGCTGTCTGCTTTTATATCAGCAGGAAAGCCTGCCTCCCTTTCTTCTCACCCTGTGTTTTCCAAGTTTTTTAAGGGGTTACTTCACACTAACCCTCCTTTTCGGGACCCAGCCCCTGCCTGGGACCTTAATGTTTGCATTGCTCAGTTAATGCAACCCCCCTTTGAACCTCTGTCTTCAGCAGACCTTAAGTTCCTAACTTGGAAAACTGTTTTCCACTGACAGGGCTTGTAACTCACTTATGCGTCTGGCAGAAGTGATGGCCACTAGGAAAAGGATTTTATTTCTTTTCACAGAGATAAGGTAGTCCTCAGGACTAACAGAAAGTTTTTACCTAAAGTGGTTTCAGATTTCCATCTTAACCAATCCATCTCCCTTCCAGTATTTTTCACTGAGCATTCTTCCTCGGGTGAGAGGAGATTGCACAGTTTGGACGTTAAAAGAGCTTTAAGCTACTATTTGGAGCAGCACCAAGGGTCACAGGTTGAATCCTCCAACTCTTCCTTACCTATGGCGAGGTTGGCAAGGAAACCTGCCACTAAGAGGACAATTGCCAGGTGGATTGTCTCTTGTATCCAATTTTTCTACCAAAACTAGGTAGAGAACCCCTCAGGACTGAGGGCCCATTCCACCAGGGGTACAGCTGCATCTCTAGCGGCTGCTAGAGATATTCCCATTCTGGAAATCTGTCAAGCTGCTACCTGGAAAACAGTTCACACCTTTACCAAGCATTACTCCCTGGATGTCCAGTCCAGGAGAGATGCTCGGTTTGGCACAGCCGTGCTTCAGAGCCTATTTCCTAAGTAGGTTCTGGCCCTCCTCCATGGAGGTACTGCTGTGTAATCTGCTATGTCATAATATAGCAAGACTTCATGGTGTTTTGAAGAAAAAATTACTCACCTTAGTAATTGCTTTTCTTCTCATGGAGTCTTGCTTTATTATGACCACCCCCCCCAACCTGCCCCTCTCAGAACTTCTACTTGGGTAAGGGGTTGGCTAATTGGTGCAAGCACTGTCATGCCATTATAGCTCTTTTTTCCTTTTTTCCCCTTTTCTTTAGGATTAGGAAAACTAGGTATTTCTGTTTTACTTGTAGGTTTGGCCCCCCTCCTGGACTTGAGTCTTTTGGGGGGGGGGGCCTAATAGTGCATGTCAGGGTGATGTTGTTGTTGTTGTTTTTGTTGTTTCTGTTATTGTTATTTCTACTAGTAGGTAGCCATTTGGCTAGTGTAGAGTTTTTTACACACAGACTTTTGCTTAGTGCTGGCTCCGTAAAGATCTGACAGTTTCAATTTGAAACTAGCCAGATAGAGCTTTCAGCAAGGCGCTCGCGCTTGGAACTCCAGTCAGCCTGGAGTTAACTCCTTCCTCTCCGGGGCAGTTCAGGTGCTGTGGCTAACTGCTATATGTCATAATATAGCAAGACTGCATTAGAAGAAAAGCAATTACTAAGGTGAGTAATTTTTTCCTTTTGCTCAAAACCCCATACAATGTACTTATCTTGCTTTATATTGATAAAATACACATTTACACAAGTTTCTGAGACTTTTATTTAGCCATTTCCGGAGAAATACAGCAATTGTGCAGCAGCACATACATTTTAAGAGCTGAGATAGTATGTCTGTCAAAGCAGACCATGACTTCGTGAGCATGATCGTGAGTCATGACTAAAAAATTAAACATAAATTTTTAAAATGAACCCTTGCCCCAGTATAAAAACTCCACCTGGGACTGTGATTGACCACACAGTAACCAACAAAGACTAGGTGCAGTCTGTTACTCTTCTCCACCAGGCGGGTAACCAGTAATTCTGGCCTGTTTCGGGTGGGGAGGGACCTGGGGTGGTCCACTATCCGCAGCTGCCAAATCACCAGGATGTCTTGGTTTAGCACTAAAAATATGTCTACAGCCCTGTCTGGGTTGAATTCAACTGGAGGGGGGGACCCTGCTTTTTAATGTGAATCAATGTTTCTACAGTATCCTCTGCCATATGTGCTCTCCAGTCAGTTTTTAACCTTGTTCACAGTTGAAAAACACCTTTCTACAATTGCACTAGACACAGGAAATACTCTCAACACATTGACAAGCTTCAACAGATTTGGATAAGAATTACCAGCTTTGACCAGATAGCAGAGGCAGAAAGATTGAAGAAATTGGTTAGAGCAAAAATCTTAAACTCTTGCCCATTCTGCAAGTATCCGGCATGAACCCCTTCTCCTTTAGACACATTTCCCCCACTGAAACCTTAGATGCCCTTCGCGCCCTAAACCCCTCCAAAGGCAAATCCCCTGATGGACTTGACAACAAACTCCAATTCTTATCTGCTCCCGCCATCGCTACCCCCCTCGCAGCCCTACTAAATCTTTCCTTCATTACCGAGTCACTCGCCTCCGAATGGAAGCATGCCACTGTTCTACCCCTCCCTAAAGGCGGTGACCTTACCTCTGCATCCAACCACCGCCCCATCTCCCTCCTCCCCACCCTTGCAAAACTCCAGGAACACCTTGTGGTATGCCAACTCTCCCACTGCCTCGCAGAAACTAACTTCTTCACCCCTTTCCAGTCCAGGTTCAGAAAACACCACTCCACTACCTCCTTCCTGCTCAGACTCAGACCACATCCTCACTGAGATGGACAAAGGGCTAATCACTGCTGCTGTTTTCATTGACCTAGCAAAAGCCTTTGACACCCGTAACCCATTCTCTCCTACTGTCCTGCCTTTCTGGAGCTGGGTTAGCTGAATCCGCCATAAACTGGTTCAGTGCCTACCTTCTAAATAGAACCCAATCCACTAAAATAGCTGACCACATCTCCCCCCCCCCACCCCCATCACCACTGGCGTACCCCAAGGCTCAGTTCTCGCCCCATCCTCTTCTCCATCCTGCTAAACGACCTGCCAAACTCCTGCTCCTCTTCCGCTATCCACATGTATGCAGACGACAGTCTTCTTCACATCCGGCTGGACCCACGAAGAAGTCTCCTCCAAACTTCAAACCGACTTCAGCAAAATCCAACACTGGTTCAATAGCAACCAACTCTCCCTAAATGCTAAGAAAACCAACTCTGACTTTCGGCACCAGACAGCGCCTATCCAAACTACCCTCACCTCTGAGATTCCACACCCTAAATTAACACCATCCTCAAAGACGTACCCTCCTTCAGGTATCTCGGGGTTTGGCTTGACCACCACCTCTCCTTTTCCACTCACGTTGATGCCATCATTTCCAAACTGCGCCCAAAACTTGGTGCCCTCTATAGAAACTGCTCTAGTCTCCCACTTCCTGTCAGACGTGAAATTGTCCAGAAAATGATTCTACCCTTCTTCGATTACTGTGATGTAGTTTACAGTTCCGCTGCACAGACCACCCTAGCCAGACTAGACCCCCTCTTCAGTGTTTTCTGCCGCTTTGCCCTCGATGCCCCCGCCTCGATCACATCATTGCATGCTTTATCGTTTCCTGTCCCTACCTTCTCTGAGTAACCGGCGCCTAATTCATAGTGCTAAATTCACTTCTAACTTCTGGCTCGGCTCCCTCCCTCCCTACCTCGCATCTGCCCTATCCTCCCCACCTACCCCCTCACACGCCCTCAGGTCCGCTGACCCTAGACTACTATTCATCCCTCACCGTAGGACCACCACCGGCCAATCTGCATTCTCTTGCCTCTTCCCTAAACTCTCGAATGGCCTGCCCACCCTGATCTGCCATTCTTCATCCAGACTCTCCCTTTCCTATGCCCTCTCTAACTTCCTTACACCTAATTGCTACTGCCCCTGACCACCCCCCCCGTTAGCTCCTTTTCCCACGCTCCCCCCGCGCCTGACCAGCGGCCTGGCCATCGCCTAATTTGTCTGGCTTATATACTACCCTCTGCGACTTACACCTCTGTTACCTACTCGCACTCTCAATTTCTCCCTTCCCCTTCCTAATCAACTTAAGCTCCCCAGCCCCACTCCCTCCCTCCTCACCTAACCTCCCCTATACACCCACGCCGCCTACACCCTCCTTCTCTACCCCATCTTGCTCTCCAAATCCTTCCTTTCTACTTGATGCATCTCCCTGAAGCTCAACCTCCGCTACTGGCACTCAAGTTCTACTATTACTACCCCTGTTCTGTAAACTGGCACTTATGTGTTTCATGTTTTGCCTCGATGTGTACCTTGTTTTGTATACCATGCCCTTAGATCATGTTCTGTGCTATTTGTTACCTTGTTGGGTAACAACGATTTGTATAACCTGTACTTGCTGATCCTGTGCTGTACTGTACTGCTCTGCCTATGTAACAAGTTCAAATGTAATCCCCCCATCTATGTACATTATCCGTATTGCGCTACTGTAAAGTTCAACGACTGTATGTATACCTGCTTCCTCTGTAACCCCCCCCCCCCAGGTTGCACCGTGAGACTAGCATCTTTTTGCTCAGTGTGCCTTTCCTGGTGAAACATTTTCAATAAATAAATAAGTAGCAGAGCGCTGTCACAGTCAGGCTGCAAAAGTACTGAAAAGTTGTCAGCTTCTACAATAATGTCACCTTTACTATACAGCTCCAGTTTCTTTCTGTCTGTAGCTGGCCAAAGTCTGGTATCCAACACTTTTGCATGGTTATAGATATTACTTTCATCAGTCAAACCGAACCTTTTTTTCACAACACTTCTCAGTGTTTGTAATGTATGTCTTGGTTTGCTGTTTTTAAAAGTTTTAACAACTTGGCCACTAAAATCTGTTAATTTCACACCCTTGTATGTGACTTGAGCACATGCACCTGAAAGAACATCAGACCCATTTTTTTTAAGAGAATGTCAAGTTCACTGCCACTTGTGAGACCACTCTATGATCAAGAGTGTTTCTCAAAGTTTCAACAGAGCTAAGTAGCTCTGGCATTTCAACTACTTCTTTCTGAGGTGCTAGTCAGAATCTGGCAAGTGGCAGAAGCAGCTGTTCAGAATACAAAAGGTGTGCCACCATTTGGAATTTAGTCATAATTTGTAACACTCCCTTGGCTTTGGCCTAGTCATGAGCTGGGTCTGCGGCTGTAGATTCTAAATGGGCACAAATTACGGGGAATGATTTGGTAACAGCATGGGTGGCAAGAAGTTTATGCTGCACCCAGCGTGTGACATGGGCCTTCTTGGGCTTTTCAGCTAACATCTCCATGGCTTGGGCAAGGGACCCTATCTGTCCGAGTCGCTTAGAATTTTTGTGATAGAGGTAAAACAGTTGGGTCATAAAGTTTGAAACATTGTTGAAATAGGTGTTGTTAAAAGTGTCTTTTATGGCCAGTTCTAATCTGTGTGAGAAACAATGAACACCAACTAACCACTGTGTGTCTCCCCTTAAAAGAGCAGTAAGACACCATCTTACACCCTTGTTGACAGATGCCCCATCAGCCCCAAACCCAACCATGTTTTTATATTAAGGCCACACTCTGTAAAAAATGTCTAGAAGATTTTTCAATCCCTGACTTGTGCCATCTGATAGTTTTCATTCGTAAAAACTTAGTCTCCACTTGACCATTGATGGGATTTACATAAGTTACGTAAGTCAGTTCATTTTCATTTACACCAGTCAGTACTACCGTTCATAAACACTGAAAAATAATTTGCATTTTTGACACTTGCCAGCAGGTTTTCTTCTAGGTTCTTGTCAGTACACATTGTGAGTTCTTTCCCACTAACAGCGTTAATGTATTTATTGCCCAAAAGAACTCCATGGCGCTTCTCTTCTGCTGTTGCTTCAAACTTTTTAATAGGGATGTTCTCTTTGGCCGTCATACAGGATCTCCATCAGCCTGCCTAGAATCATTCTATGCTGTTTCTCTTCATTATTGAAAGCTCTCCCTGCAGAGAAATTAAGTTTTAAGTCTCGGTCCGAACCTCTAACCCCCCCCCCCATTTTAAACTTACCAATTGTGGTATGTTTATGTATATATCAAGTGGTGACCTTGTTTTACCAAATTTCAAAATGTTAACAGATTTCTTGTGCTGCTCTGTCAGAAGATGTTTCCAGATGGTGTCAACTTTTAGTTGAGGACCTGTAATCCCTGCAGTTAGTGCCTCACTGAAGTTCCTCAACCCACATAGCTCATCTCTGTACTCTCAGCACAATTTGTAACTAACATGCACTGCACAGTCTCCCTCACTGCTAATCTGTAGCCAGTTTTTTTCTGGACCATATTTTTGGTGCCATCCCTCTGTAGTTGCTAATTTAACAATTATTAAAAAGTTTGAAGTTAGCAACACAAGGTTTCAGGGTGTGCAACTACTTAAATTAACACATGAAACGCCCCAAAAAAGAAAATGGTAGTGAGCAGATGTGACCCCAGCCCCGCCCCTGTCGCTGGCACTTTAGACCAAACCGTGTTCCTAAATGGAGCAATCCCTCACCTTGTGACTGTGCTGCAGGCAGTAAAGCCACTGCATAGCAGGGCACGTTACTTATGTTTTTGTGGGCTTGCTGCCACAATAAGACACGTAGTGCGTCCAAATCAAAGTGCAAGGGCATAGTTGGTGCCTTCCTCTAAAAGCAGAGGCGACACAGTGAGTTCAAGTTAAAATCTTGTGGTTGCAGGGCACGATAACACTTAATTTTCATTTTCTGCTCAGGAAAGAGCAGACAGTGAGAAAAGGTGTAGTCTCCCAAAAAAAAAACACTGCCAAAGCAGGGCACAAATCTTTTGGTTCCCTCGTGGATCTCTGCAAAGCAGGGCAGGCACATAGTCTAGTCTGTGTGTTTCCAAGTTCACTGCAAAGAGGAGGGCACAACACTTAGCAGGTCACATTTTCTGGTCCCCTTGGATTCTCTGCAAAGCTGCAGGGCATAACTTGGTATTTTTCTGTTCCCAAATTGTTCACTGCAAGAGCAAGGCATACGTCACTGACAACATAAGCACTTGGCACATAATTCTTAAGTGCCTGGTTCCCCTCATCTCTGCTAAGCATTACTTAGTCTTTTTCCCAAATGTTCACTGCAGATGTACAGTACATATCATAAGCGGGGCACATTAAATATTGGGCACAATACAGATCTCTGCAAAGCAGGGCACATTAACTTAGTCTTATTCTGTTCCTAAATATTCACTACAGAGACGCAGGGCACAGAACATAGTAGCAGGGCACATTAAGTTATGGTTTTCCCATAATCTCTGCAAAGCAGGGTACATAGTCATTATTTTGTTCCCAAATGTTCACTGTTTGTTCCCAAATTCACTGCAAGCAGGGCACAAGCTTAAAGTTCAAGGTGGGGCACCCTTTCATGCCATTGTTCTCCCACCACCCACAGTCCAGCTCTGTGCCTTGCCCATTTGTTGCCATTACGTCCTGCTTCCCCCAATCTATGCCCTGAAGTCCATGTGCTCCACTTCCCTCCTCTAGGCTCCCTGACCAAATGAAAATGTTTTACTTGTTTTTTGCTACTCCCCGATTCTGCTGTGCTCCTGCTGTCCTCTGCGGTCGCCGAATAGGCCAGTCTGACCGTGCCTTGCCCCATGATGCAGCAGCCTGCACTCTGCTCTGTCCAGGTCGCTCCCATGCCCTCTCATGGTCTCTGCCAGGCCTTCTCCCTCCAGCTCCTTCTCATTGTGGCCACCACTCCTCCCAGCTCTGGCTTGCCTCCGACCACCTGCAAAACAAAAAGACACAATTTAAGTTTACTGGATGATGGTGCAATGACGATAAAGAAAATTGAAATAAAACAAAGAAAACTCACCTTTGGACTCCTGCTCGACCTCCCGGCGCCTGCTTCCTCTTCTGGGTGTGCTGCAAAAGGACTCCTTCATGTTTCTCCTCGTGGAGTTCGGGTTGGGGGGGCATCATTGGACCAATCTGGGAACAGCTTGGGGTTCATGGGGTTGGGCGTGGAGGAGGAGGGCAAAAAATGGATACCAGGACAAAAAAAAAAATGTTAAGTGACGGTGCCCAATAAGGCACTTTTACAGGACCCATGCTCAATTGGCAATGACTACTAATCATTGCCAGATTTGACTCTTTTTACCGATCTTGGGTCGCATATTGTGATGCGAACCTGCTTATTTTATGCCTTGCTTTTTGTTTCGGTGACTCCAGGTCCTTTTTCATTGTGAATATGCTTTGAGGACGTCTGTGGTAGAATAGCTGGGGAATCTTCTCTTCACCTTGAAGTTCCTCTGCCAGTTGCAGAATAGGAACATATAACGTACTAAAAAGCCAGCGGATTAGGACCAGTGGTCTATCGAGTCTGCTTGTGTATCAGTGCCCTCTCATGGCACTGTTATAGCCCCCCTCCCCCCAAGGTCCCACCTTGCTGAGGCTGTGGGCCGCACCCGGCCCTGTACCTATCCTAGCCTCTTCTGAACCCCTCCACAGTTGCAATAGCCACCAGTTCCACAGGCAGCGCATTCCAGGGCTGCACAGCCCTCTCTGTGAAGTAGTGTCTTGTCTCCCCTCTTAGCCTCCCTCCGACCAGCCTCGTCGAGTGCCGACTACCTCCCTCAGCTGCAGCACCCCCTCAAGGTTGACCCTATTTCCTTGAGGTACCTGAAGACCTCTATTGTATCCCCTCTGTTCCTTCTCTCCTCCAGCGAGTACAGGTTGAGCTCCTGTAGCTGCTCCTCATAGGTCCTTTCCCCCAGACCTTGTATCATCTTGGTTGCCCTCCTCTGGACTCTCTCCAGAAGAGCCATATCCCTTTTTAAGTAAGAATGCCCAAATTGCACGCAGTATTCAAGGTGCAGCCTAACCAGGCAATTATACACCGGAAGGAGCACCTCTCTGCTCCTTGAAGTTGTCCCCCTGGCAGTGCATCCCAGCATTTTATTAGCTTGGGCTGCAGCTTTTCTACACTGCTCAGAGTTGTTCATTGTGGCATCCACTGCCACCCCAAGGTCCTTCTCCCCCCCCAGAAACTTGTAGTGTCCCCCCACCAAAGGTGTACACATACGCAGGGTTTTTGACCCCCAGGTGGAGCACCCTGCATTTCCCAGTGTTAAACTTTAGTTTCCAGGTGCAGGACCACCTCCCCAGGGTCTCAAGGTCCTTTTGGAGAGCCAGTTTCCCCTCCTTCTCATCCATCATAGTTTCGGGTCATTGGCAAATAAGCTTATCCCACTCCTGATGCCTCTTCTGGTGTCTGAGATATAGGCATTAAACAGGAGTGGGCCCATCACCGAGCCCTGTGGGACCCCGCTAATGACTGTCCTGGGAGATGAGCCCCCCCCATCACCTTTTGTACCCTTCCTGCTAGCCAGTTTCCTATCCACCTTACCAACTGTACCTCCACATCCCCCAGCTTCACTAGCAACCTGGGATGTGGCACTGAGTCAAACGCCCTGCTGTAGTCTAGAAAGAGGATATCCATTGGCCTGTCCTGATCCAGCATTCTCGTCACCCCCTCTTAGAACTCCACCAGGTTGTTCTGACATGATGCGCCCCTAACAAAATTATGCTGGTCTTCATCTAGGTGGCCCTGTGCCATCCAGAGCCCCTCTAGCCTCTTTCAAGATGACCTCCATCACTTTGCCCACTACAGATGGCAGGCTTACCGACCTGTAATTACCCGTTTCCTCTCAAGCCTGTGGATAGGCACGATGTGGGCCATCCTCCAGTCTTGTGGCACCCTCCCCGTCTGAAGGGAGGAGTTAAAAAGGCCCACCAGAGATGCACCCAAGGTACCAGCCAGCTCCTTAAGCACCCTGGGATGAATCCAGTCTGGCCTGGTGCCTTGTCTGCTCTTAGAGCTTCCCAATGGGGATTTCCCCTTCCATTGCCCCTGCTATATCTGCTTGTCCCCCTACCCTCTCCCCTTGCAGTGGCATCCCCCCATCCTCCCTGGTGAAGTCTGAGGCAAAAAAAATAATTTAGTACCTCCACCTGCTCCCCTGCGTCCTACACCCACCCACTCTCCGAACAAAGTCTGCTGATTTGCCCCCTTCCTTTTCTTCTTTCTCTGATATACCTAAAGAACCCTTCCCCCCTTTCTAATCCCCTGTGCCAATCTCGTGGACACCCCTGCCTTGGTTGACCTCACCACCCTGATGACCCTCTTGGCTGTCCTATCATACTCTTCCCTTGGATCCATCTCCTCCCCCCCCACCCCAAGAAAGTTTGTATTGGCTGTAAGCCTCCTTTTTCACCCTCAGTGCCTCTTGGACCGCCCTTGTCCACCAGCTCGGCTTCTTAGCTCTGCCCCACTTGCGCGCCTCTTTCATGCAGACCACAGTGGCCTCCAGGAGCCCTTTTGTTTATAACTTCCCATGCCTGGTCTGATCTCATCCAGGTGGCCCCTGAGGATCCTCTCCATCCCCGAAGTCTGCCCTCAAATCTACCACCGACATTTATGTGCGCCACCCCCCCCCGTCCATGGAAAACATGATTCCTCACTTTTGCAGTGGTTAATGTCAACCAGGAATCATGGTTTTGTGGAATAGTCAATTGTTTTTGTGGATTAAGCTTGAAGAGACATAGTGAATGATGCGCCTTTTTCTTCTTCTTCAATTCTAGTGACCACCTACTCCAGTATCATCTGAAATTAATAATTAGTGATTGACCAATGTAAGTACTACACAAAAATATCTGAAACCATTATATAATGGTTTGTAAATGTTATCAGCTGCATATCGAAATATCACTAGAACTGTTGTAGTGCATGGCTTAGTATACACATTTTTATTTGGTATAGACCAGCCATACCAGCATGAAAAAGCATAATCAGTCCCGCTGGGGGGATGCTCATGTTGGTTTTTAGCAAGCTTTATATGCCTAGATAACAAACGTTAGTACAGAATATGGACACAAACTGACAACTAGAACACTGGTGGGTATACATTTGGTGTGAGAACACACACAAAGCTACTCAATCTACAGTGCTATTGTCTATTTGTTATCTAGGCATATAAAACTTGCAAAAAAACATGAGCATTTACCCCTCTGAGTGGTACCGATGGACCCATCTGGCTCATACACTGACTGTCATCTAGCATTTACAAACCAAGGACGAATTACATTGTCCTCTTGGAGTTCCCCCAGATATTTATCCAAGTACGGCAAGATGGCCTTTATCTGGCTTGCGCCTGTGTGTTGGAGCAAGTTACAAGCCTCTCCTTAAGACTTAAATTCAACAGTCGGCATCAGTTCTTTCAGATTGTTGATAGAAAGCCATTTTATAGACAAATGCACTTGTCAGTAGAACTTTGAATTTTTTTTTTTGTCCTCCCTTTTTTATTTTTGTAATTTATGCTCACTCCACCTCTGTATTTTATTTTCTGTTCCTCGCTACGTATCATCCCCCATTAAGTGTAATTGATGCGCATGATTTCCTTATTCTAGTACGTTATGGTGGTTTTTTTTTTTTTTTTTAATGTACCATTGCCTGTCCTTACCAGGACCTCCTTGCAGATGAGCGCTGTTCAATGGCGCTTGTCCTGGTAAAACAAATAAATACAAATATAACATGAAAATCTGAAGTACGTAACTGTGGTTACGCTCGTAAATTTGTATAGGAACTGGATCGGTGTCTACACTCTTTAGCTCTGGGAAAGAATTAACACAACCAAAAGACCCTGAGCAACAGAACCATGGCAAGGTCCTACCTCGTGTCTGCTACATAATAGCTTACCTGCTGGAGTCGGAACAAGATAACATACAAGTGTGTCAGTATTTTTGTTTGCGCATATCTAAAGGCTTAAATCCCGTAAAGCTAGAGAGGGCTGCACAAGGCAAACATGCTGAAGAGAAGGCTAATCACTTCTCCACTGCAGACTGAGATAAGGGACCTGTGGTTTTTAAAGAGCACCAGTCTCCGTGTAATCCCCAAGCCTCCCCCCACAGTTAGCTTACCTACTAAGGAGTCACCAGTCCTTGTTTACAAATTTGTCTCTGCACAGTCTTTATAGGGGTACATTCTGTTGATGTTAATGGCAGTGGGTTTTCCAGGACATTGTAAAAATATTTTAGAGGCCCACCGGGTTTAAATTGGTGCCACAGCTCAACTAAAGAGCCTTGTTAGTTGAGCAGTGGCATTAATATAAACCCATAGGGCCTCTAACATATTAATAAACAAAAGAGCTGCTTCCACTGATATCAGTAGAGTGCGTCCCACGCTCTATAAACCTATACAGGGTTTTATTTGACTCGAAAAATTGATTAGCGTTTTGCTCATAAAAGTGTTAAAACATTGCAAAAATGCATAACACTTGCCTCGCTGTGTTTAACAAACATAACAGTTCTAGAAAACAGATATAAATGCCTTCTGTACAGTTAGTATTGTCCCAAGAAAAAAAAACTGCTAATCAGTTATTGAAAACCCTGCTATACATCAGTAAACGTGTGTGTGTGTGTGTGTGTGTGTATATTTATAGACACTGTAATTTTGCTTCTCTACAATACTAGTTGTTGTTGTTGTTGTTGTTGTTGTTGTTGTTGTTGTTGTTGTTGTTGTTGTTGTTGTTGTTGTTGTTGTTGTTGTTGTTGTTGTAATGCCAGGTGGCTTCTTACCTTAGTAATGAAGTTGTTCTTTTATAATATATAGTATGTATACTGCACTCCCCAAAAGTCTGCTTTCCCTCCCTCCCCCACAGCTTCCACATTCCTACATCCTTCCTCCACATAGGCACGCTGCACACTGGTCACTGCCCCTTGCCCATGGTCCATCCTACCACCATGAAACTGTCCTACACCCACACTGGTCCTAGCCCTCCACTCTGGTCCCCCCCCCGCCCCGTCTATGCTTACCCTCACCCACTATCGTCAATGCTCTGCAACTTCCTGAGATGCCAGCAGGCGAAAACATTCCCTTAAAGAAATACGCTGCAGCTCCTTGAGGCTAGTCCTTCTCCTTCTCCTAATGCTGTCAGGCAACATGCACCCAAACCCTGGCCCATTCTGCTCGAAAGCTGCTAATCTGAGCAAGCCTTCCGGTGCCCTCTCATTCATATCAATCAACATCTGCAGCCTCCTTCCTAAAATGGATGCCCTATGGGCCTTCACCAGCCAACACTGCCCTGACATCCTGGCAGTTGTCGAAACCTGGCTCACGCCATCGGTACCGGACTATGCAATCAGTCTTCCTGGCTGCGACGTCTTTAGGCTGGATTGCCTCTCCAAAAGAGGTGGGGGCTGCACTCTCTACCTAAAAGACTCCATACAAGGGCACCACATCATTACCTCAATCCAGCCCACAACTGCTCAGATACTGCCAGTGAGAATCCTGCTTGGTGCCCAAAACAAAACCTTCACTGTTGCTACCATCTACATCCCTCCCAAAGAACAGGGAACTGGTCTAACAGCTGTGCTTGACTTTGTAAAGTCACTTCCACCAGACACCGAATCCATCCTCCTAGGCGACTTCAACATCAACTGGCCTGCGGCTGATGCTGGTGCACACACGGATACCATTGTTGCGGTGAACCTCACACAAATGGTTGACTCGCCAACCAGGAAAAATTACAGGACTGGCACCAGCACAATCTTGGACTGGATCCTTACCACTCACCCATCGCGGATATCTAACACTAATGTCCTCCCTGACTCTCTCAGCGATCACTCCCCCTTCCCTGTTAGCTGCACCTGGTTAAAAGAATTCATCAAACCACCACCAAAAACAATCACCAGCAGGGTTCTACCCAGTGGTCACCTTCAATGGTCAGTGGGGCAATGGTCGGGAATTCTGGAACAACATAAATAAACTCACTGGGAGTCCACACAAACCCCCCCCCCCCCAATCAATACTCAACATCAATGGAACCACAACCCTCAACCCAAAAACCATTTTGGATACCTTTAACAAAGCCTTTACCGACCTCAGCGCTGTCCTACCTCAGGACTACTTCAAAGACGGTGTAGCCCCCCTGTCTGGAATGAACACTACTCCCACCAGCTCCCCCTGCTTCTACTTCAAAGCAGTCAAGGCTCACCAAGTACGCAAATACGTTACCATAGCCCTTGGTAAATCAAGATTCAGTAATGACTCCCTCGATCTCAAAATCCTGTCTCTCACGCTTGATGAAGTGCTTAGTCCTCTGACCAGAATTTCCAACCTCTCCCTCAGCCTTAGCCAGTTTCCGGACAGATGGAAATCTGCTGCTGTCACTCCAGTCCATAAAAGTGGTGACAAAACTGCCCACGATAACTACAGACCTATCTCCCTACTACCCCCACTCTCCAAGGCACTAGAACGCATTGTCTCGGACCAGCTCACAGAATACCTGGATACGTACAACATCCTGTGCAAGCAACAACACGGGTTCCGAAAAGGTCACAGCACCTCCACAGCCCTACTTGAATTCACCGGCGCAATCCACAACACACTTGATTCCGGTGAACTACTAAGCTCAATCTACATTGACTTAACTAAATCCTTCGACACCGTCAATTCACTGCCTCCTACTTGTCCAGCTTCAGAACACTGGGCTGTCAACCAGCACCATTGGCTGGTTTAAGAGCTACCTTGAAGAACGGTCCCAAACAGTAAGAATCGCTGATACACTCTCGGACCCTAGACCGGTCTGCTCGAGAGTCCCCCAGGGCTCCATTCTGGGACCCCTCTTCAGCTTATTCTTAAACTCACTACCGGACAGCTGCCCAGAACAAATAATTCTCTACGCCGATGATGCTGTGATCCTCACCTCAGACCCTGATCCAAACCAATTACAAAATAAACTTCAGCGGGCCTTCTCCATCGAATCCTGGTTCCTAAATCATAAACTGCTTCTCAATCAGAAAAAAAACACGTCTATGGTCTTTTGCAGCCCCCACAACAAAAACAAACTACTCCACCTCTCCATTGTAACCGAACAAGGAGCCATCCTAGAGCAAACACAATCGTTCAAGTACCTTGGCATCACCCTTGATTCCCACCTCTCATATGTTGTCCATATTAGCTATGTGGCAAAGTCTGCGAATGTGAGGTTAGGCATATTATTCCAGCACAGGAAATGCCTTACCTCGGAAGCACTGTCAGTGGCCGTCCAAAGCTCCATTGTTGGCATTATAGACTATGGTCTTATCATATATGTGTCTGCAACTACCACTGCTCTCAAACATATCGCGACCTCCCTGAATAAGGCCTGTCGTCTCATCACTGGCTCACTTCGCCATACCCACACATATGACCTTTATTCCCAATCTGGATGGCTTCAACTGGACAAGCGCTTAAAATACCAAACCTGCATCACGGCCAAGAAAATCGTAATGAGACTTGCCCCACCTGGTGTCTGTGCCCTCCTTAAGCCTAGACATAGGAATGTCACAACAAGGAGATCCAATTCACATCTACTACATATCCCACGATGTCGCATGACCCAAGGACAAAGATCATTTGCCTATCGGGCATCCAACTGGCTCAACTTTCTTGGCAGCGACATAGTGACCACTCCAACACGCGGCCTTTTCAAGTCCAAGCTGCGCCTCTCACTACTTGTATCCCGCGATTGCCCATCTTAACATTTCCACCGTTCCAGCTGCACATGCACCAGCACCCAGCACTTACAATCAGTCTTTGCAACCCTAACACCTTACCTGGCATATTCCCTCGACAAGGCCCCCTGGCTGCACTGTCTCCCACCTCATCCCACCTCCCTCCGTATCTCCACTTCTGCCCCCACCCACCTCCCGACTCCCCTACTCCCTGCACCTCTCTACCCCTCCGATCTCCTACTCTCACTTCTCCCCCATCGAATTCTGCCTTAGTTTGTAGCTCAAGTCTTGTACTGGTTATTACATGTCTGTAAGTCAATGACGTTATGTTTGTAACTAAAAATGACTGTTGCACACGCTGACATGAAACCTTTGTGTAAAAGCCTTGGCTCAAAGGTATTGTAATCCTAGATTTAAATAAATAAATAAAAATAAACATTTGTTCTTTACAAGAAACACACTGGAGCTCTATGGTGTGCTGCAACCTGTTTTTTGATGCACATTAAGAACTGACCTTAGGAGAGCAGACCCTCCTCTCAGGTGGGGGATGGACTTTCTTCGTCACATGTGCATCATGAAACCTATCAGGTGTACACAACCCATGATGTCATGAATGGGAGTGCCTGAGATTATCCCACACAGTGTACTGTAGATACTGTGAACTATTTGATACTGTATACATCCTCTTCCCCTTCCTCCCCCCAGGACGCATCTGGAATCGAGCGGTACTCTGCTCAGTATGCCTTCCTGGTGAAACTCTTGCATAAATAAGGAGTAGCAGTCTGGCCAGATCATTGATAAAAGGATTTACAATCCATTTCCCCATAGGAAACTGTGCAGAGAAAAATTGGGAAACCAGGGCTGCTGAACTTCTTGGTAGGTCAGCTAACCGGCTTGGGTGGGGTGGGGGAGACTGGACAACTTCAGGATTATTTTACAAATTGTGGCAGTTGATGCACTTTAAAGAAGAATAGCTAAATGAAATTGTGGAAATTAGCACCTGCATTGTCTCAGAAGGCAAAGTAAAAACTCTCTGAGCTGTTTATATGAGGCGGACTCTGGCCTCCTATGCAAGATTTGTATTAATGGAAAACTTGCTGGAAAAATCTGTACAAGGTGTTTTTTAAAAAAAAAAAAAAAAAGGGGGGATCGTGGCTGGAAACTGGATTATCTAAAGCATCACTTAACCAGTAAGGTACATGAAACTGTAATCTCTTTTCAGGAACCAAAATGATGGTGGTTTACGTAGCATGTTAACAGAAACTGCAGTTGCCAGAGGAAATAGATTTGCCTGTATGATATGCCAGAGGTCTAAAGCAGAAGAGAAGACATGACATAATTTCAGTAGACAATGTTTTATTGGCTGTCAAGATGAACAGTTTAGTGCAATCCGTGCAAGAAATACATGCCCATGTGGCCAAATATGTAACTATGCCAGAAAGCTGGCGGAACAAACATTTATGGCTTTGAATTATTACATGACGTTAATGTCGTCATTCAGAATGAGACAGTGTCATTTATAATATTGCTTTTCATAACCTTGAGGACAGATACAGTGGTAAGCAAGTTTCTCATCTTTGTTTTTTGAAGTGTAGGCCTTTAAACGAGACCATGTATAAACTTCATTTGGAGGAATTGTTAAACTAACATCGTGTAGTGCTCGAAATGTCACCACAGCTGTTGGAGTACTACACAGTCCTTCAGCATAACTTGATGAAAATGGTAACCACTAGGTGGCTGGCTACTGAGCAGACATGACAGACCATTAGGCCTATTCTGCTGGCTTTTAGTATGTTAGTAATGTTTTTTCTGATGGAGCATCTTTTGTGCTTTTTTGGGCGGGGGGGGCACTGGGGTAGCAGCACAGCTGAGGTGGCGTATTCCTGACATGGTTAAGCAGCACTGTGTTGCCCACTGAGATTTGGGCATTGATAATACCTAGAAACGGGTACCATTGATAAAAGATTTTGAGACTCTCTTACCAGTGATGGGTACAGTATTTTGGGATCAAATCAGAGTTGGAGGTAATTGCACTTCCTAATGAGGTTCTTTAGGTTTTAAGACACTTTTGGCATGAGCGCATTAATGTGAAACTGTGACACTGTCCTGCAGTATTTTAAAAGTAAGGTAAATGAAAGCCGCAATTTCCTTTGCAAAGTAGTGCTTGAAAAGCATTCTTTTTTTTGGTATCATCTTTTTATTAATTTTCTGAGATAAAACTAACACATTAACACTAATGACCATAAACGGGGTCAGTGCAAACAATCTGGCACAAGACTCGCAATCAAACGGTAAGTCCATCATAAATTCTATTATGAATATTTGATGGGTGGCAGGTAAAAAAGTCGAATGTTCATAGTAAAGTGGATTTATGCAAGCTGCAGATAAGAAAAGGAAAGAAGACATATTTCATAATATAACACAATAACAAGTAGGTGAGCATTCCATGGGAACATGGGACCAGCCAGTACGTTCGATGGGTGGGAGAGAGATCCAGGGGAAAGAAGGGATTCCTCAATCCTGAATTCCTGTCCCCCTCTGTCAAGGAGGGAGGACTTGGCCATCCGCTCCCTTAGGGCCTGGGCCTCTGCTGGTGTCGGTGAGGACAATAAGGGTTCCAAGTTTTGGCAAAATGGTCCTCCCTCTCCTTCAAAATAGACAGGCGCTCCATTGCCAGGGCCTACATCGTCAAATACTTCTAGACCTGGATCAAAGGTGCCAGTCACGAAACCCATGTGTTCAGTATATAGTGCTATGCCAGTACCAGCATCGCCCTAACCCAGCAGGGAAGCATCTCCCATCCCTCCTCCACATGGTCTTCCAGGGCAAAAAAGCATGGAGACTGGCATCGTGGCTAGTGGGAATCTTGCCATAGCCGAGATCTCCTCAGCAGTTGCTCCCCAAAAAGGCCCATAGCACCGGGTCCGTTCAAAAGTAATGTAGATATGTGCCCATGTCAGCCTTGCATCTGCCACAGAGGGGAGAGATTGTTGGGTGGTATTTATGGACAGTGTGGGGGGGGGGGGCAGTAAAACTATGTATAAACTTGAACTGCGACTCCTTGTATTTACTGCAGATCAAAATACCCATGTGGGATTGTAACAATCCCACATGGGTATTTTGATCTGCAGAACCCTGAATGGGCATGATTTCTGCTCCTCAGTTAACTGCGTTTGTGGTTTGGATCCCTCTTCAGCCGCCTGTCTGCTCCTCTGAGACTAGGTACGAAGGTGTGCAAGAGCTTTGAATTTGGCGCCAACCTGCCTTGGCAGCTTTCCATTTGGTGCTAGCTCCTGTTCCAATTCTCTGCCCTCTCTTGCTGACTTGCTCTTTCCTGCCCATTTGTAATCGGCTGCACCTCTAACTCTGCTCAGAAGCTGTACTTTCTGCTGGCACTGTGCGCGGGCTCCCCTCCCACGCACACGCCCTATCTGGGCTCTTTCTTTTATACTTGCTGTGGGTCAGATGTTCGCCCTTTTTTTTTTTTTTTTGTAGTGCACACTTCTCCGCTAGCTTGTTGTTGTCCGCAAATACTAGAGGCAGCCTTGTACACCACCTGTTAAAGCCTGACCAGCTGCCCTCTAGTGTACCCCCTAAATAATACCAATAAAAAAAAAAAACAATTTCAAATTAATAGTACGTATTAAAATAAAGGTGCTGTAAGACCCTCTCCTGTCCGAATTGCTTCCCCTGTACTTGCCTTTTTTAGCCATGTTGTCCTGATTTTTTTTTTTTTATGGCCCTTATCACCCTCCCTCCTCCTTTTTCTGCTGCCCACTTTGAGCGTCCCTCGTACCTGTTCCTTTATCCTTACAATCTATGGGACACCACGCCACTTGGTACACTACCACTAAATACCACACACCCTGGGTCTGCCAAACCGACCACCTGTGTAAGCTGTCAAACTAACCCCCGCTTGCAGCGTACCCTCTCCTCCAACTCCTCCTCATCTCACCTAGGATAAATAGCCCTCAGTTAAAATCCCACATGCGGAGACGTTGTGCTGTGCTGAAGTCCATTGCCCTGTATCTACGTAAGATTGCCCTGCTCCTGTTACTGTTGTCTGGAAACATTCACCCCATTCCCGGTTCCCCACTGTCCCAAAAGTGTAAATCTGTAAACCAAAAATCCCGTAAAATAGCCACTATGAACATTTGTAGCCTTCTACCCAGATTGGATGACCTGCTGGTCTGGATGACAACACAAACCTGGTATTCTCTCCCTCAGTGAAACCTGGTTCTCCTGTAAGGTCCCTGATTCTGCAGTCTCCCTCCCAGGCTACGTACTTTACAGTTAAAGGAGAAGTCCGCCCAGAATGTGCAAAAAACATATGTTATATAGAGTGTTTTGATATGATTGTTAAATCTTTGTGTGTCCTTCCCTCTGTCTGCTATTAGGAGTTTTTTTCCTAAATTAGTCTGCTAGCTGTATGGTAGTTTTACGACCCCTTGGGAGCTCCATCACAAATAGGTTTATTGGCTTTCTTTCTCCTACGATGCACCTTGGCTCATGTGACAGTGATGTAGCTATGCCCTTAGATTTAGCAGGGTCTATCACAGCTCAGCCACAAAGATACTACTTTCAGAGAAGTCACACTGCTAGATTTTGGGTGATTGTAATCATTATTTTTTGACATTAGTACCTTGTCCTATGTTACAACCTGTAAGGTGATGTTCAATTTTTGCTACTTAGTACTGGTGCAAAAACTGAAAGTGACTGAGAGGAACAGAGTAAACAGTGACATGATTCAAACACACACACACACAGCAGAACATAGCAGGACAGGGTACTGATATCAAAAAATAATGATAATTACACTCATCCAAAATCTAGTAGTGTGTCTTCTCTGGAAGAAGTATTTTCTCTGTGGCTGAGCTGTGACAGACCCTGTAACAAGACACTGGATTCGTGCAGGGGCAATTAGACATCACACCAAAGAACACTCTGGGAAGACTAGCGGCCATAAAAGAAACCAGCATGGCAACCTCCAAGGGCAATAAAACAGTTAGGGAAAGTTAGAAAAAACATCTCTCACAGCCAGAGGAAAAGAAAACACTGGGAACTGGTTAGAACACAGAAAAAAAGTCTACTACATATATTTTTCTGATTTTTAACATGGGTGGGGACTGTGCCATCTATTTGAATGAGACACTAAAGGCCAAAGTCATCCTGGTTGACACCAGTACTGGCCACTCACAAGCCCTAGCTGTTAGAATAACCCTCTGATAACAGGGGAAATATCTTACAGTAATGTCTGTCTGTATTCCTCCACATGACTAAACATCCGGCTTTAAGATGGTCATTGACTTTCTGGATAATGTCACTCTGTGCACGGAGACGGTGGTCCTGGGTGACTTTAACGTCAGTTGGCTTGCCACTAAAGTGAACCCTTACAAGGATGCTGTTACGGCCATTGACGTCGTTCAGATGGCATCTAACCCCACGAGGATATATTATAGAACAAGCAGTACCTCCCTCCTGGACCTAATCCTTATCACACACCCGAGAAGAATCTCCCTTCTCCAACTCACTAAGCAACCACTCTCACCTGTTAGTCATTGGCCTAACAGTACTCCCCAACCTCAGACACCTGGTGTGTCCTAAAAAATAAAAAATGGGAAGATTAAACAATTTCAAGCTTTCCTTGCTGAAACAGATTGCCCCCACTCGATATGTCCAACAATATGGATCTGGCACTAAATTACTGTATAACACATTTCAGTGTGGCCTGTGACAAAGTTGCCCTGCATCAAAAAAGAAAACTCAAGGGCTCAGCGTGCCCGTGGATCACTCCGACCCCTCTAAGCTTGCTGAAACACAGAGATGACCACTGGCATCGTGCACTGGCATCTGGCAGGCATACTGATAAGCAGCTATACAAGGTTGCACATAACTAAGGCTGCATTTTTTTTCACGGTAAAAATTAACACATTTCACGGCACATGTACGGTGAAATAAGACTGACCTAGTGCTTCCAGACACTGCGCCCCCACCTCCCCCACACACACACGTGCGGGAGATGTTATTTTCCACTGATCGCTGAATGCACATGCCGAGCGTCTCCACCTTCGAGCAGACACAGCCCAGCATGCGGGTGCAGACCAGTGTTTAAAAATGCCAGGGGACACACACAAGGGGGTTTGTATGTTTGCTGGCTTCCTTCTGCACTAACTCACTCAACAATTGCCGCTGGACATTGTGAATCAGAAAATCACCACATAGCCCAATTGTTCTGCCACCAGAGAAATATCGCTCTGCATTCGTCCTGCGTAGCGGAACATTGTGAGAATGGGAGCGCTGGGGCATGTGGCTAGCTAAGGCTGTTAACTGGTCCTGGTATAGGTTTAGCTCTGAAACGGAGGGACTGTCTGTAGATTTCTCTTGCTTCCAATCATGTAAAAAAATATAAATGAACAAAACTGTTAAAATCACTGCTTGTACACTGAAACTGTGGAATTCACGGCAAAGTACAGTTTTCATGGAAATCGTGAATTCCGTGCATGCCATGAAAATAATACAGCCTTACGCGTAACATATGTACCTGAGAAATTTGCAGAGCAAAACAGGAGTATTATACGCAGGGCTCTCTGTAGGATATTTTGTTGAGTCCTGGACTGTCTTAAATAAATAAGTAAATTTAAAAAAAAAAAAGGGAGTCTGTACTGAAAATATCATACTGTGTTTTTTTTTTTTTTTGCTTTGTTTTTTCAGCAGTGTTGCAAAATCCTTTTACAAAGGTACCTTTACCTATCTTGGCTAAAACCCACAGCAGTGATCACATTATTACAAATAAAGAATGCACCTGCCCAACCTGTGTGTGGTGTTCATTCATTCAATCACAATTTAACAATGAGAAAAAAAAAAGTACTTACGGTTTCGCAGTCAGTTGTGTTGTACATATAAGGATATTGAAAAAAAGGTTTGATCAAGAAATAATAACCAAAGGTATACTAGATAATACACAACATGGATTCTGTAGGGGAAGATCATGTACTACAAATCTTATTACTTTTTATGAAAGTATAAGTATTAGTTTGGACAGTGGTATTCCAGTGGATGTTGTGTTCTTGGATTTTAGAAAGGCGTTTGACAAAGTCTCACATAGTCTCTTAGTCATGAAACTGATCAAGCTGGGATTTGACGGCTATATTGTTAAATGGGTTGATGAATGGTTAAAGGATAGAAGCCAGAGTGTGAGAATTGGCAATATAATTTCATCTAGTATCCCTGTTACAAGTGGAGTACCTCAGGGTTCTGTTTTGGGCCCTACTTTGTTTGGAATATTTATTGGGGACCTTCAATTGGGGGTTAGTAGTCAGATCAGCAAATTTGCAGACAACACTAAAATATCAGCTGAAGTGGACTCAAAAATCAATTTATTAAAAAAAGATTTAATGATCATTGAAAAATGGGCAAACGACAACAATATGTGGTTTAACACTAAGTGCATGGTGATGCACCTGGGTAAAAAGAACTCCAGTGTTAATTATACACTAGGTGGGAATCAAATCAGGACTGGAATACAGGAACAAGACTTAGGAGTTATAGTAAATAAATTCAACTGGAGTAATCAATGTATTAAAGTTACTCAAACAGGAAATTGTATTATTAATGCTATAAAAAAATCATTTATAACACGTAACAAAGAATGTATAACGAAATTATATAAAGCCTACATTAGACCACATACTGACTTTGCAGCTTCGTTTTGGCCCCCATATTTAGAAAAAGATAAAAAAAAAAAAAAACATAGAAAGTCTGCAGAGAAAAATGACCAAACTCGTTCCAGACATAAAATCCCTACCATACCAAGATAGGGTGAAAACCCTGGGCTTATATGACTTACAAATAAGACGTGATAGAGGGGATTTGTTGTTGCTCTTTAACATTCTGAATGATGAACATCTCATGGAATTAAGTGGATTAACCTATATGGATTAAGTATATGGGTTAAGATGTAACAATAGACAAATTAAAGTACAAAAGGCAATTGCCAATAAAAGGAAATACTACTTTACAGTGAGAACTGCAGTTCTTTGGAATTCCTTGCCACAGTATATAGTCGAACAGACATCTTGGAAACGGTTTAAAGTTCAACTAGATAAGTTATTGCTGGGTAGTTAAAAAAAAATTCCCCCCACTATTGTGGGGAAAGTGGTCCCAATGGGCTTAGTGCCTGCTTCCACTTTAACAACCAAGAGTAATACCGAGAGTAATACATTGATTGAATTTGGGAATTCTGCTGCTGCAGTGGCCAGATTTATTTGCCAAAACTGCTACAGAGTTGGCCACTAGGTACAGCATAGAAGATGTAAAAATGTATTTTTTTTATGACTTAAGTCATTGCTGACAGTCACCCCCTGCCCAATACGTCTCCTTTTCATGTTCTCCAGCACATGACATTTTTGGTTGCAGTTATTTATTATAATCTAAAACAGCCCTTTTCCAGACTCCCACCCACCACCCAACTCTAATAAAAACATTGCTGAAACCTCCCTCCTACCCACCAATGACTCAGGCCACTAGATGACGGCACAATCTACATGATTGTGTGGTTGCTGCCTGACTACGTAGTGCACTCATGCTTGTTCGTTTTTTTAACCTGGCTAAACCAGTCGTCTTACATCACCTCCTTCCCAGACTTCTCCTAAACACCCTCCTAGTACAGTCTCCATCTGGTGGTGCCATCTGTGTGGTAAATAATTCCTACTTTTGTGTTTTCATTCTGACCTGGCATAATCCAGTGATTATTTCTTCTCTTACACCCTCCTGCCCACAACATCTCCTAAGGTTAAGAGAATGCCTGACTGTCAGTAGTTTTGAATCTTTGTTAAAAACGTATTTATTTTCACTGGCATTCCCAGACTAATTTTAATGGTATATTGTTTATTTGTATTTAGGATGTATTTTTGTAAAGCGCCTTGATATTGAAAGGCGCTATATAAATAAAGATTTGCTTGCTAACGCCCTCCTGCCCACAACTTCTTCTAACACCCTCCTGCCCATTAACTTCTCCCTGCTACTCTCCTGCACAAATTGTCTTAAACTGTGTAAGTATACGTGGCTGTACCAGAGAGTGGATTTGACTGGGGTGGCTAAAAAGCCCATTACCCACACCCTTTTTAGGCTTGACAGCTGTCACAAATCTGCTGGTTAGACAGTGGCACAATCTTTCTGGTTGGATATGGAACATACTAAAAGCCAGCAGATTGGGCCCAATGGTCTATAGAGTCTGCTTGTGGATCAGTGTCCACCCAGGGCACTGTTGTAGCCCCCCACAAGGTCCCTCCTCCAACCCCCAGTGAGGCTTTGGGTGCACTCTCCCCCTGTACCTATCCCAGCCTCTTCTGAATCCCTCCACAGTAGCAACAGTCACCAGTTCCGCTCCACATCCCTCTGTGAAGTAGTGCCTCCTTGTCTTCCATTGACCAGCCTTGTACAGTGCCCTCTGGTGGCCCCCACCTCCCTCAGCTGCAGCACCCCTTCAAGGTTGACCCTGTTTATTAACTTGAGGTACCTGAAGACCTCTATCATATCCCCTCTGTTCCTCCTCTCCTCCAGCGAGTACAGTTGAGCTCCTCTAGCTGCTCCTCATAGGGTTTTTTCCCCTAGACCCTGTATCATCCTGGTGACCCTCTCCAGAAGAGCAATATCCCTTTTTAAGTAAGGATGCCAAAACTGCACACAGTATTCAAGGTGCGGCCTAACCAGGCAATTATACAGCAGAAGAAGCACCTTTCTGCTTCTTAAGGTTATCCCCCTGGCAGTGCACCCCAGCATTTTATTTGCTTGGGCCACAGCCCTTCTACATTGCTCCAAGTTGTTCATTTTGGCATTCACCGCCACCCCAAGTCCCCCCAGAAACTTGTGGTGTATCCCCCAGCAGTACACATGCGCCTGGTTTTGCCCCCAGGTGGATCACTCTGCATTTCCCAGTGTTAAAATTTAGTTTCCAGGTGTAGGACCAGCTCCCCAGGGTCTCCAGATACTCCTGGAGAGCCAGCTTCCCCTCCTTCCCATCCACTGCCACCCACAGTTTCAAGTAGTCAGCAAAGAGGCCCATCTCACTCCTGATACCTTGTCTGATGTCTGAGATATAGGCATTAAAGAGGAGTGGGCCCAGCACCGAACCCTGTGGGACTCTGTTAATGACTCTCCTAGGAGATGAGACCACCTCCCTACCATCACCTTTTGTACCTGCCCTGCTAGCCAGTTTTCTATCTACCTGACCAACTGCCCCTCCACCCACATATCCCCCAGCAACCTGGGATGTGGCACAGTCGAATCCCCTTTTGAAGTCTAGAAAGAGGACATCCACTGGCCTGCCCTGATCCAGCTCACTCGGCATCCCTTCGTAGAACTCCACCAGGTTGGTCTGGCACAATCTGCCCCTAACACAGCCGTGCTGGCGATCATCTAGGTCGCCCTGTGCCTTCAGAAACCCCATCCAGCCTCTCTTTCAAGATGACCTCCATCACTGTGCCTACTACTGACATCAGGCTTACTGGCCTGTAATTACCCAGCTCCTCTCACAAGCTTCCCTTGTGTACAGGCATGGTATGAGCCATCCTCCAGTCTTGAGGCACCCCCCCCCCCCCGACTGAAGGGAGGAGTTAAAAAGGCCCATCAGAGGTGCAGCCACGGTATCGGCCAGCTCCTGCGCCCTGGGATGGATCCTGTCTGGGCCTGTCCACTCTAGGGCCTTGGAGTGCTTCCCCACCCTCCCAATGGGGATTACCTCATCCATTGTCCTTACTACATCTGCCTGTTTCCTCCCCTCCCTTGCAGTGCCCCCATCCTCCTTGGTGAAGATTGAGGCAAAAATCATTTAGTACCTCTGCCTGCTCCCCTGCCTTCTCCACCCACCCACTCACCAACTTAAGTCTACTAATCTGCCCCTTCCCCTTTCTGCTTTCTCTGATATATCTAAAGAACCCTTTTCCCCCACCTTCTAATCTCCTGTGCCAATCTCTGTTCTGCCCCTGCTTTGGCTGACCTTCCCACCCTGGTGACTCTCGTAGCTGCCCTGTCACTCTCCCTTGGAGCTATCTCCCGAGAATGTTTGTATCTGCTAAAAGCAGCCCTTTTCTTCCTCTCATCTTGGCCCTCCCTTGTCCATTAGCTCGGCTTCTTTGCACTTGTGCGCCTTCTTGATGCAAGCCTTGGTGGCCTCCAAGAGCTCTTTTTTTTTTTTTTTTTGTTAAAATAACTTCCCACCGGGCCTCAGTACTCATACCTGGTCTGATCTCATTCAGGTGGCCCCTGAGGATCCTCTCCACCCCTCCCCCAAAGTCTGCCCTCTAAAATCTACCACCGATATTTTATGTATCTACCCCCCGGTTCATGGAAAGCCAGGATCTTGGCGTGATCCCTTCCAGCCAGTGGGTCCTCAACCACTAGGTCCCTGATGAGCTCACTGTCTGACAGGACCCACATCCAGGATGCGAACCCCACTCCCCACGTTGGATCAGTCACCAGCTGGGCAAGAAATGCATCCTGGAAAATGTCCAGCAGGTGCTGTTCCTTGCCCAATGAGGATACCATAGTCCCCAGGTCTGCTTCTAGCATATTCAGATCCCAGAGTACCACTGTTCTGCCCTCACCCATACCACAGTGGTCCCTAAGGTTTGACACCAGGCCTTTCTCCTGTTCCTCCACCTGCTGGGTGGTCTATATACCACCCCCATCTTCACCCGCTTGCTTCCCGGAACCTGTAGGGTGACCCATAAGGCCTCCACTTGATCCTCTGCCTCCTTAACCTTGATTATCCCTAATCCACCCAAATGCTACCCCCTCCCCATCCCTCTTCCCTGTCCCTTCTGCACGTGGTATATCCTGGTAGGCTTGGGTCCCAGTCATGTTTGCAAGTAACCCAAGTCTCAATGACAGCTGCCATATCCACCCCACCCTCCAACAACAGCGCCTGCAGTTCTGGCATCTTGTTCCCCGTGCTCCTGGTGTTAATCAGGGCCACCCTCCAGCATGCCCTCCTACCCCTCCTTTCCCTGCCCTGAGGGTTCCCAGGTCCCTGCATACAAGGACCTCCTCTTGCATTATTGGGTGTACCTAATCTGTGGCCCCCCCCCCCTTGTGGAAGAAGGCCTGGGCCATCCAGGATTGGCCTGCCAGAGAGAGCCCCCACCCTCCCACCTGGAATAGATGAACCCTGTCAGTCTAAGCTTCAGGATCTCTCTTTCCCTCTGAGCTAAGGTAGAACCTGTCCCTAGCGTACCCAGGTTCCACCACAGTCCCCTACCCATCCATGCACCATTTCCTGACCCATATATTCACCTCCCTTATTTTTTGGTTATTCACAGTCTCAGAATGACTCTGTCTACAATGTCTTGCTTTCTGTGTACTTTTTTCAATGCATAGTTCTGTGGCAGTTTTTCCTAACACCCTCCTGCCCATAACTTCTCCTAAAACACCCTCCAACCTATAATTTCTCCACCAAGCTGTCCTACACATTTCTTAAGTGGTTTGTGTGTTGATTACGATAGAAGCCACCGTTGCAGACAGACTGTGGAAAGAGCAGAGGGTTAGTGGGTTACATTGACAATAATCTTGAGACTGTCCCCCTACTTCAAAAACAAAAACAAACAAACAAAAAAAAAAGTATGCAATTGGGACTATATTTACTTTACGCACCCACCAACCGATCTGAACTTCTTAGACTGTGACCCTCCCCCACAAAAATCAAAACATGATGCAGCAATTTAGCAGAATGGGGATATTTAATGGTCAGCCACCACCACCAACCCCTGGGAATTATAATCTTGATCCGCTCCCCCACCAAAAGTAGCATATTGGCCTTGGGGCTGAAAATTGTATCCTCCCCCTTGTTGGAACAGCATGTTTTTGGTACTTATCTTCTCTTATTACTGTGCCCAAGTTCCTCCATTGTCCTGTCTCTGGGTCATGTCCGTCATCTGCTGATGTCTGAAATTAAAAAAAACAATGAAGATAATTATTAAAACATTTTTAAAATTATTTTCTGCGTAGTCTTAATGCCTTAAATTTCTTACGTGCTGGGTGAGGGTCATAGTCTTAAAGTTCAGCTCCTTCTTGGGTAATCCGCAAGAGTTTGCTCACAGTGTCTGCCTTTAGGGAACATCTAACCTTTGTTTTTATTTTGTTTTGTACAGAAAACTCTTTCACATGCCACTGATGTAACAGGTGACACAAGTAAAATCTTGGCCATTGTGACAGAATCTGGGCATACATCTGAATAGTCCTCAGTTAAGTCTTGGCAGACACTACTGAGCAGTCTGTTCTTTTTTTTAGATTTCAGAACAAGTTTGAATTGTCCATAATCTTTCTCAGCCCTGTCTTGGTCAATAAGTGCTGGCAGTGTTTCTTCTTTGAAGGTTGTTTCTTGGAAAAAAAGTGCAAACGTCCTTGAGTTTCTGCAGTCCATGGTCCATTATCTTGGAGTCATCTGGGAGGCGCTTTGGATTTAGAAGAACATTTAAGTTATGCAGCAGCTACATTGAAGTTGTCTCAAATTTTGTGTGAATGTCTTAAGTGAGTTGTCTGGTATTCCTGAGATGCCGTCTGGAACTGCAGTCACAGTGCTGGCTTGTCATTCACTTTTTGATCTTGCCACATGCCAGGATGTTAAAGTTCCTGAAATGTCTTCTGTAGCTCTACCCCATTCTGCTCTTTCAGTTTTTGCAGTCTGCTGTTAACTGCGGCTTCTGTCATGCTGCTGGCCACAGAAATGTCAACATTGTCCCATTGTATGACTAAAGACAGTTTATTCACCACGTCTAAGACATCCATGAAATAAGTGCATAAGATAAAGCAGACTGATTTCAGTTTTGTGTGAAGGCCCTTTGCTGCAGCATACTAACATAGTAAAATGCCAGCAGAATAGGCCTAACGGTCTTTCGTGTCTGCTTGTTTGGTCAGTCCCCACCCTGGGACCAGACCTTGCTGCCCCCCTCGGCTTCTCCCTTCCCAGTTCTGGATAGTCTCGCTGCACTAAATTTTGCTTCTAGAGCCCTTCCCCTGTACCTTCCCACTCCCCTCTTGAACCCTTCCTCCAGCCCCCTGGGCAGCGTATTCCATGGTTCGATCACCCTCTCAGTGAAGTAGCACCTCTTCCTTTCTCCCCTGAATCTCCCCCCCCTCCAGTTTCCACCCATGCCCTCTAGTTGCCCCCTCCTCCTTCCTTCGAAACACCCTGACTGCTCCTCCCCTATTTACCCCTTCATGTACCTGAAGACCTCTATCATGTCCCCCCAGTCCCTTCTCTTCCAATGTGTACATATTTAGTTCTTCGAGCCTCTCCCCATAGGTCCTGTCCCCCAAGCCCCAAATAATTTTGGTTGCCCTCCTCTGGACCCTTTCCAGGAGTTCAGTGTCCTTCTCAGTGCGGCCTCACCAAGCAGTTATACAGAGGGAGTATCACTTCCCTCCTGGAGGTGATCCCCCTAGCGAGGCATCCCAGCATCCTGTTGGCCTTGGCTGCTGCCCTCCTACAAGTCTCCGAGTATCATGCTCTAGGGCTTGTAAAAGTTCAGGGTATGATCTGTGAAGTGCTTGAAGTGTATGCAGTATGCAACGACAGCCACAAAGAACTTGCAGGTTCTTCTACGGACAGAGATCTGATACTGTCATTGAGTGTTTCCTGGATGAAACTCAAGGCCTTGTACTGTACTGCAGAGTTGCTGTAGTATTTGTACACCTTTTTTATGGTTACTTGATATTCACTGAATAAGTGGTTGTCCTGATATGCTTGTCCTGCTGCCAGTGCCAGTCTGTGGACAACACAATGGATCTGAATCAGCCTTGGGTTAACTTGGTGTCTTAACTTTGCACCCACCCCATTGTGCATTCCAGTCATGACACTGGTACTGTCACTTGGTAGTGTGATGATCTTGATAGGGTCAACTGCATTAGCAGAACACACACATTTAACAGATCTTATCTGTGTCAATCACAGATGGGGTACTGGCTGGAGATGAGGACCCCGCGGGAGCCTTTTTTTTTTTTAAAAAGGATGGGCGGAGCCGACGCAGCATCGGCGCCACCCTCGAGGCCAACGTACTACGTGGCGCTCGAGGATTAGTCGTTAAACTGTGTCGACTCCGCCTGCCTACCAGTTCTTCGTCTCCCGCTGTCGAGGTCGCCTCGTGGGAAGCCAGCTGAAGAGTTTTTCAAAATTTTAGGCCTTAGCCTTTTGTCGACAGTCCGTTTGGTTCCTGCTAGTTCTAGTCTGCCCTACTTGACGTCGCTGGTAAGATCTTTCCATTTATTTTACAGTTTAAGCGATGTCGAGTCTGTTTTTCGTGTTTTTTTTTGGTTTTTTTTTCCCATAGGTCATGTCGCGGTCGGAGGGCAAGAAGTCGTCTAAGGCAGGGTGGCCCCCCCATGTGTTGGTGCCCCGGCGTCATAGTACTCTGTTACCGACCAGCATGACCGGTGTCTCTCGTGTCTTGGCCCGCTCACGACATGGACTGCAAGACGCCTGCTTCTCCATGGACCGCCGTCCCAGAACAGCGCCAGCGTTTAGGTAGGGGCGAGCTCCGCCCGACTTGGGTGGTGGATTCACACTGGGTCAAGCTGCCTCGGCCTTTCCTCCGGGTCCCCTCCCGGTTCTATATGGACCGAGGAGGAGGAGTCTTGGCCTCTTGTAGCCTAGCCTTGGCCAAGGCTCCTTCCGTGGCGCAGGAGGCCCGTCCCGCTTCCTCCCGGAGTGGGCGGGAGGCGCTGTATGGCAATCACCCTTTGGGGTGAAGGCCTCTGTGTCGCCTCCAAGGTCCGGGCAGTTCGGTCGACGCCGCCCTCACGCCGGCCGGGGCCTTAGATGCAGTTTGCGGTGCTGTGGGCCCTGTCGCACCGACTGCTCTTGGTGCCGTGGGGCCTTGTCGGGCGCCGCTCTCATGGTGCCGACCCTGCTCGTGGCGCCATGACCCTGGAATTGGCGTCACCTTTCGCCATGTCTCGCGAGGTTGAGCACGGCGCTGCGGGGCCTTTGGAGTCTTCCGTCGGTGCCGTCCTCAGCGCTGTTGGTGCTCTCTGTGCCGCTTGTGGTGCCGAGGGGTCTGGCGGTGCCATGTTCGGCGCAGAGTCTGCCCTCGGAGTCGTCGGTGCCGCTTCGGTCTTCGGTGCTGCTCGTGGCGCCGAGGGGCCTGGTGGCGCTGTGTTCGGCGCTGAGTCCACCCTCGAGTCATCCCGCTTGTCCTCTGTGCCGCTCGCACGAGGGCCTGGCGGCGCCATCGGCGCCGAGGCGGTTGCTGGGCTTCTGTCTGCACAGTCTCTGTTCCTCGTACCGCCCCTGGTGCCGGTGGACTTGACGGTGCCGCAGCTGGCCCTGCTTCAGGACCTTTGGCCCGTGCTGCCCTGCCGCCTTCTGCCAGCGCCGCTTGAGGGGCTGTGGAGAGTGCAGGTGCCGCCTTGGCCACTGCTTTGACTTCTGGGCCCTTTGGTAAGGTCACCTTCCTACCGTCTGGCTTAGGGCCTCAGACTCTACCTCGTCTGAGTCGGGCTCGGAGTCGAACAGGCAGTCACACCCTTCGGGGTTGTCTGCAGAGGAGGACGAGCCGGTGGTCTCCACGACGGGGTCTGTCAGCCCCCTACTGAGGTGCGTCTGGTTCCACCCGAGGTTAGGGTCAGTGGTACTGACCAGCAGGCTGTGGTGCGTGCCACCATTGCCATGCAACCTGGCCTTGGGGTTCCTTGACCCTCAGCGGTGGTACCCTCCGTGGTGTCTCGATCACCCAACTTTGGGGCCTATCGGAAGCCCACGAGAGGGGAAGGTGCTGCTCCCTGGGTCTCCCCTTCGGGGGCAGCCCAGAGTTGCCAGCTTCCTGGGCTGGCCCTTTCGAGGACTAGGACTCTCTCGGACTCCGAGGGGTCGAGGGGAGTGGGGTTGGCACATCGACCTTTCTCTGGGACCCACCCAGGCCCTGGACGAAGCCGAAGTGCGGACTTCCGCCCTTCTCCTTCTGGTTCCTTGAGGGGGTCCCATTCTTTGGAGCAGGGGACTGTCCTTCTGGACCTATACGGCCCCGGTCGCCTCACTTGGGGGATTCTTCTGGGCACAGCCTAGGCAGTACCAATGTGGTTGTACAGCTGTCGGCTGTGGAGTCTTCCAGGACACCCTCCGCGGGGGTCCATGGTCCACTCCCTAGCCCTGGTAGAGGTCAGCCGACTTCCTCTCTCAACTCTGCCCCCTCCCTTGCCGCCTTCTCCTGAGTTCCCAGGAATTCTTGGTCCTAGCGGTCCTCTCACCTGGGAACAGTTCAGAACGGTGGCTGCTCGGTTCCTTGCCTACGTTAGGGCCATGGACAGCCAGGTTTTTCAACCTCCCCCCGAGCAGCCACTCTAAGAGCGCATGGTGACCTCCAGCTCCTCATCCCCCTCTTCAGGGGGAGAGGAACCGTCTGTTCATATCTCTCCTGCCGCTGATCTCTCAGAGTATCAGCGTTTCCTCGTGAGGATGCTGGGGGACCTTCACCTCTCTCCCCTGTCCGTGAGCAATCCTGAGCATGCGGTGCACGCCTTTCTAAGCGATTCAGTGTGGCCACCCTTGGTGCCCGCCTGCTCCCTTCGGGAGGCGTCCATGCGTTTCTGGCAGAGGCCTTCTTCTGGAGTTCCTGCCCTAGGGACTTCAGCCAGAGGTATTGCGCTTCCCCAGAGTCTCCAGGTTCTATGCCTCATCCACAGTCTGGATTGACGCACCTGGACACTCCTGAATGGCTTCGCGCCCTCCACCGTGACCGGCCCCCAGATCAGGACTCTTTGGATTTTTATTTCTGGGGGGGGGGGGACTTTATACTTGGCACGGTTGCTTCTCTCCATCTCCGCTCATCAGGCCCACTATGCAGCCTACAACAGGTTCTTGTGGTCAGCGCTGGGTCAGATCCTAGCTGCATTGCCTGACTCTGAGCAAACCAGGCAAGCTATCGCACTCTCTGCACGTGGCCTGGAGCTAGCAAGGCACCAAGCAAGGGCATCTTACGACGCCAGTGAGGTAACTACCAGGGTAGTAGGGACAGCAATCTGCACCAGGAGATCGGCGTGGCTTCGCCTTTCTCGGTTGTCACCCTTGGCCCGGCGTAGGGTGATTTGCTCCGCTCACCAGGGAACCTATCTCTTTTCCCGTAGGGCGAGACGACGTTTGTCGGGGCAAATTCCTTTCCCCTCTGGGGGGAACCCGTCTCGCTCTCCCCACTCTCGGGCCTCCTCAGGCCTGGAAGGTTCCCTCCCTTAGTGTGTTACCCACTGAGGGCTAAGGGACACTGTCCCTTAGGGTGCAATTGATCAGCCCCCTTCGGGGGGCTTGGTACTCACCCATCTGTGATGAATGGTGAAGATTGACACAGATAAGATATAGAAATTACGTACCTACCGTAATTATGATCTTTCTGTGTATCTTCACCATTCATCACAATCCTGCCCGCCATCCCCCTGGGGCTCCAGTCTCTGGATCCTCCTCCTCTGTGCCTACCTCTTTTGGAGCGGGGTAAAGTTGGGACACACAGGGGGTAGTTTTTTTCCCCAGGGGTACAGTTCGAGTGGCACTTCTCTACTACTCATCTTCACTCCCCAGGGTGAGAACTGGTGGTTGCCCTCCTTCTGTTATCCATCTATTTAAAAAAAAAAAAACTCCTTTTTTTTTCACCAAATATCTTTACAGAGAGAGTACTGAGTCCCTGTACCCTGTCCTTCCAGAATAGCCGACTCTGCTTTTGGGGTGTTGCCAGTTATGCTGTGCCTTGAATTCTGGCAAGTGAGCTTTGCCACTCCTTGCAGTTCCTATACAGTCTGGTGACTGACAAGGGTCCTGGATCCTTGTTACCTCTCACTCTCTCTCCTAAATCTCTCCTCCCCTTCCTTTTCCAGAGATTGGGTCTTCTACCCAATCCCCTTAGTCTTACTCCCTCTATGCTATCCTCTCAGTCGTTATTTCTCCTTTTAGTTCAGTTTTCTCTTCCTTTTTCTGTCCCTTGGACTCTCTTGTCCCACCCTCCATCCCTTCCTCTTACCTCTCCGACTCAGAACTGGTAGGCAGGCGGGTCGACACAACAACGGCTAATCCTCAGGCGCCATGTAGCATCGCCTGCCCTCGAGGGGCACCGATGCTGCATCGGGTCTACTATCCTTTAAAAAAAAAACAAAAAAAAAAACCACCGCGGGGTCCTGATCTCCGGCCAGTACCCCATCTGTAATGAATGAATGATGAAGATACACAGAAAGATCATAATTATGGTAGATATGTAATTTCTATTTTTCCTGCAGTTGCGTCTGCCCTCCCGTCAGGTATAACAGTACAGTTAAGTGAAATGAATTTTGGTATATGCATCTTGTATGCACTTCACATAAATGTTCAGCTTTTTGTGAATGGTTACATCAGTTGTTTCATCCACTATTACCCCAAGAAACTGAGAACCCACTAAGTGAGCTTTGATTTCTTCCTGTATGATTTTGTTTATGGAGTCGGGCATGTCCTGTCTTGTATCCCAACCAGAATAGATTGTGCCACTGTCTTGCAAAGCTGGACAGCCATTTTGTTTCTGTGGATGTAAAACACCACCATTAGTGTCATTACACAAGCAGCAGCTGCCCCTGTGCCCCAGCCCAGAAGATTCCATTCCTCACCCTTAGAGCTATCAGTGTTTCAGACTGGTTCAGTGATTGTCCTTGTTTGGTACGATAGTACATTGTCATTAACTGAGCAACTTTGCTATCGTCCTTTGCCTCAGGACCTGAGATCTGCTTCTCAGTAAAAAGCAGACCCTTGCAGACTGGTTGTGCCAGTTGTGGCAAATGGATTGTTTTTGCCACCCTTTTTACACCAGCTGCACTTCACAACAGTATTTTACCCTGTTTCCTCCTTTACACGCCATGGAAATAACTTTGTCCAGCTGTCCCTCCACAACCTTAATTTCAAACAACATGAAGTCTTGCTATATTATGACATATGCAGTGAGTCCCAACCTTCGGAACTGCTCCGGAGGTGAAAGAGTTAACTTTCCATGCAAGGCATGGAACCTTGAGCGTGAGCTCGGTTGAATACTCTGTCTGTTGTAGCTCAAACTCAAGCTGTCAGATTCTTTACTCCGCCTCACTGAACAGTCGCTCCGGAGATGATTTCTTCTGCTCGGTTCGTTTGTCGGTTAAAAGTTTTATTTTTCGTTTTTTTTTTTTTTTTTACCGAAATGAAACCGCAATCTGTCGGTTCCAGCTCTGTCTGTGGTATTGTAAGTAATAGATAGGCTTACATTTATTTCTTCTGTGTGGAACTTGTAAACGTCTTTTTTGGTTCGGTTTGAACCGATCAGGTTGTTTTAAAAATTACTTTCTAGTCCTTTAGAGTGTGGTTCGGTTCTTATCGGTTCTAAAAAAATGGATTTCATTATGTTTTTTCCACGACCGTGACACGGTTGGGAACCGATAAGAGTCTTGTTTATGCGGATTGCCACTAACGGGCAAGTTTGGTTAGGCTGGCAGTATGTCTGAGAAACCCAAAAGAAAAACCGGCCCACTGGGTTTCAGCATCTGTGGCCTCTGTGGGGAAGCCTTTGCTAAGGCTGACCCAGCACAATTCACCTGTGTATATTGTCTGGGTCGACCACCCCAATGCAGACTGCCAGATTTGTAAGAATTTTCCTGCTGCCACCGTAGAAAAGAGAGTTGGTAGGCTCAGGGAAAGGGAGGCCAAAAAGTCCGCTGACCCGGATGGCCAGCCCGGTTCGGTTCCAACCGAACCGGAGGGGGTGCCCTCGGGCCAACGAAGAGCCAGCTCTGAGGAGCCGGTTCCAACTAAAAGGGCTAGAAAGTCAGCTAGTCCAAAAGTTCTTTCTCCAGCCGCTGAGGAAATAGCTAAAGCAATTCAAATTGTCCAGTCTCTTTCCCCAGTTCCATCCGAACTGACACCATCAGGGAAGCGTTCGGTTCGGTCGGTTCCTCCGGTTCAGGATTTTGATTTTTATTAACCGGAGGAAGGGGAGGAGGAGGAGTAGGAGGATAGTGAATGTGATTTGGAAGGTCTGGATGTGCCCATTGAACCGGACATCTCTTCAGACAGACCGTTGGGGGTCTCCCCCCCCCCCCCCAAAACCAGGCTATCTGGAGTCCCTTCTCATTTTATGTTCTATAAGAAAGTTGCTGAAACTCTCCAACTCCCTGTTGAGGAAGCTGTTGATGACCAGGAAGAGCCTGATTATGTAGAAGTGATGGATATTCCAGAGTCTAGGAGACTGTCTATTCCCTTGCACAAATCTTTTAGGGGAAACAGTAAAAATTCTAAAAACTCCTCATTCTATCCTCCCTGTGGATAAAAGGATGGACAAGAGGTATGCTTTATCAGGCTCTGATACGGAGTTCCTCACTCAGCAATGCAGCCATGTAGTGCAGGCTGCTGCCTGTGACAAGGCAAATATTCCTCTAGCCTCTCACCCTCCTGAAAAGGACTCCAGGAGGATGGATGCCATGGCAAAGAAACAGTACATGGCAGCATCTTTAGGACTCAGACAGGCAAACTATATGGCTTATGCTGCTAGGTACCAGAAATCCAGATGGGATACTGTGCTGGCTCTAGCAAAACAGGCCCCTGACCAGCTTGCCAGGGAGCTGGAACAGGTGGCTGCAGATGGTATTGAGGCATCCAAGGTGCAATTTCATGCTGCAGTAGACTCTAATGATGTGTCTTCAAGGGTCATGGCTACATCTGTGGCTCTTCGCAGAATGGCTTGGCTCAGATGTACTACCCTGTCACAGGATACCCAGTCTCAGGCCATGGATTTTCCTGTTGTGGGCAATTCTCTGTTTGGGGAGCAGACAGAGAACTACATGAAGAAAATGGATGAATATAGGACCACCTATAGGAGTGCACAGGCCAAAGAAAGGCAAGCCACTCCTCAAAGACAGCATGTCAGGGGCAGGGGCAGGCCTTTTCATAGGCCTTTTTAACCAAGCCCAGGCCTCCTCTTCTGCTTATGCCCAGAGGGGGGTTCTTTAGAGGGAGAGGCAGACAGAGTACAAGTAAGCCTGTTTCTACCCCTCAGCCCAAAGCCCCTGTCAAGCAGGCTCTCTGATGGGGTGGCCAGGGCCGATTCTCCACTACCGGTAGGGGGCAGGCTGGCTTACTTTGTCCAGGACTGGAAGTCTTTAACATCAGACAAGTGGGTCCTGGAAGTAGTAAGCCAGGGACTGGTTCTCAGCTTAAAAAAATTTCCTAAGATGAGAGCCAGGTCCTTTTCACCTGCAAATCCATCAGAGGCATTTGCCTTAGAAACAGAAGTTTCTACCCTCCTGGCTCTCAGAGCTGTGGAAAGGGTTCCACCCCTACACCAGGGCAAAGGGTTGTACTCCAGGTACTTCCTTGCACCAAAAAAGACAGGAGAATGGTAGCCCATCCTGGATCTCAGGTATCTAAACAAGCACCTTTTAAAACCAAAATTCAGAATGGTGACACTGGGAATTATTTTACCCTCTCTAAGGCCAGGGGACTGGCTAGCCTCCCTGGACCTCAAGGATGCCTTCTTCCATGTTCTTATCAGAAGCTCCCATCGAAAGTACCTCAGATTCGAACTGCCCTCAGGCCATTACCAGTTCAGAGCAATGCCCTTCGGCCTCACCTTGGCCCCGAGGGTATTCACAAAATGCCTGGCAGTAGCAGTTGCCTACTTAAGAAGACAAAACATTGCCGTCTTTCCTTATCTGGACGACTGGCTCATTGTAGGCCAGTCCCCAGACCAGGTCAAACTACACCTTCAGGTAACTCAGCAACTGCTCACATCTCTAGGTTTCCTTCTCAGTCTTCCAGAGTCAGTTCTAGAGCCTGTCCAGCTTCTCACCTTCATAGGCGCAGAACTGAACACAAAAGAGGCCAGAGCCTTCCTCCCTCTGGAAAGAGCAAGGACCTTGGTCTCTCTGGCCTCCTCTTTCACCCTGCAGGTCTCTTGACCAGCAAGGCATTTTCTACAGCTCCTGGGGCACATGGCTGCTTCTACAGCAGTAGTGCAGGGAGCAAGATTTCAGATGAGGGACATCCAGTTCCATTTGAGAGCCTTTTGGTCTCAAAGGACAGACACTCTAACCAAATTGATCCCAGTGACTCGAACCCTGATCCAGGCCCTTCAGTGGTGGCAGGACCAGAGCAATCTGAGACAGGGGGTTCCCTTCACCCCCCAGTCTCACTCCTTGACCCTTACTACAGATGCATCCCTCTTGGGGTGGGGAGCTCACATGGGCGACCTCACTTCCCAGAGGTTGTGGTCCCCTCAGGAATCTCTGTTCCACATCAGTTTGTTGGAACTCAGAGCAGTTTTTCTAGCACTCCAGGTTTTTTCCACAACTGTTCAGGTCAGAACAGACAATACCACTACGATGTGGTACATCAACAAGCAAGGAGGCATTCGGTCTACGGCCTTGTGCACCGAAGCAATGAAGTTGTGGTCTCTGGCTTATTCTCTGAACGCCTCCCTCACGGCAGTTCACCTCCCAGGCAAGGACAATGTCCTAGTGGATGCTCTCAGCAGGATTTCCCAAGGCCATCACGAATGGGCACTGGATCCCCTAGTATTGGAGGTAGTATTTGCCAGATGGGGCACCCCGCAGATAGATCTCTTTGCAGCCCCAGACAATCACCAACTTCCCCTTTTTTGCTGCAGGCCCCCAGTATTGGGCTCAGTCCCTCTGGATGCCTTTCTTCTCAGTTGGGAAGGGAAGTTTCTCTATGCTTTCCCCTCCCTTCCCTCTTCTCTTCAAGGTGCTAGTCAAAATCAGATCTCAACCCTGCAAGATGATCCTGATTACCCCAGGTTGGGCCAGACAGCCCTGGTACCCACTCCTCATGTCCTTAGCAGTCCACCTTCCCATGTGTCTTCCCAGGAATCACAACCTGTTAACCTGTGCCCAGGGGAGAGTTTGGTATCCGAACCTCATCTCTCTCTCAATCTCAAGGCCTGGCTCTTGAAGAGTTAGTTTGCTGACCTACACCTCTCCCAAGGTGTATTGGATATCTTGAAGGCCTCTAGAAAGCCTTCCACCAGGGCTACATATAAATCAAAATGGAAGAGATTTTCCATGTGGTGCGCTGGCAAGCATATTTCCCCAGAATCTGCTGACGTGCCCACGATCCTGGATTATTTGGTGCATTTGAATTCTTTGGGGCTGAGACCAGCTACCCTAAAAGTGCACATGGCAGCCGTGTCTGTTTTCTTATCAGCAGGTAAGCCCTCTTCTTTTTCAGCTCACCCTGTATTCTCCAAGTTTTTCAAAGGGTTGCTTCACACCAAGCCTCCATTCAGGGACCCTGCCCTTGCTTGGGATCTTAATATTTGCATTGCCCAGCTTATGCAACCCCCTTTTTGAGCCATTGTCTTCAGCAGAGCTCAAGTACTTGACTTGGAAAACTGTGTTTTTGGTAGCCATCACTTCTGCCAGGCGCGCCAGTGAGCTGCAAGCTGTCAGTGGAGCCTGATTTTATCTCCTTTCACAGAGATAAGGTGGTCCTCAGGACTAACAGAAAGTTTTTGCCTAAGGTGGTTTCAGACTTCCACCTTAATCAATCCATGTCTCTTCCTGTGTACTTCACTGACCATTCCTCCTCTGGCGACAGGAGATTGCACAGTTTAGATGTCAAAAGAGCCCTTAGTTACTATATAGAACGTACCAAGGGTCACAGGTTTGAATCCATCCAATTGTTCCTCACTTATGGTGAGGTTGGTAAAGGAAAACATGCCACTAAAAGATCCATTGCCAGGTGGATTGTCTCTTGTAGCCAATTTTGCTATGAAAAACTGGGTAAGGTTCCTCCCTCAGGCCTGAGGGCTCACTCTACCAGAGGTACAGCTGCGTCTCTGGCTGCTGCCAGGGACATACCTATCCTAGAGATATGTCAAGCAGCTACCTGGAAAACAGTTCACACTTATACTAAGCATTACTTCCTGGATATCCAGGCCAGGAGTGATGCTCGATTTTGGCACAGCTGTGCTTCAGAGCCTATTTCCTAAGTGGGTTCTGTCCCTCCTCCATGGAGGTACTGCTGTGTAATCTGCATATGTCATAATATAGCAAGACTTCATGTTGTTTGAAAAAAAAAAATTACTCACCTTAGTAATGTTGTTTCTTCTAATGGAGTCTTGTTATATTATGACCTCCCTCCCAGCCTGCCCTTCTCAGAACCTCTACTTTTGGGATCTGGGTGGACAGTGCAATGCTGGCACTTCATAGATGCCCATTTTATTTTCACCCTTTCTTAGGGTGCTTAGGTGTTGTGCTTTATTTCTTCTTTCTCGAATCCCCTGACTTGAGTCTTTGTTTTGGGATCAAGAACAAAAATGTGTTTTGGTAGTTAGTAGCCAGTGGGGCTAGTGTAGGTTTACGGCTTCCACACAGAACCTTAGTGAGTTTTTGCTCGTAAAGATCTGACAGTTTGAGTTTGAGCTACAACAGACAGAGTATTCAACCGAGCTCGCGCTCAAGGTTCCATGCCTTGCATGGAAAGTTAACTCTTTCACCTCCGGAGCAGTTCGAAGGTTGGGACTCACTGCATATGTCATACTATAGCAAAACTTCATTAGAAGAAACAACATTACTAAGGTGAGTAATTTTTTCTTCTTGCTTTTAGCAGATGCAGTCTGTTCAGACTGCTTATTCATTTGTTTCAACATTCACAATGTCACTCTCCTGAGATGTGCTAAAGTCACACTTACAGGATGATGAAGTTTGTTCCTTGTCCTTTGGTGTGGAGGATTCTCCTCCAGCAGAATAATCAGTAAGGCTTCATTGGAACATGGCAATAATTATTACTTGTGAAAAGACTCAAGCATTGGTTGAAACACGAAAGGTGACTGTTTCGGCCACACATTAATTCCTTGGATATGCCCTACTGTGCAATACCAATATCAGCCACACGTAGAGAAGTATATTTGAGTCCCCACCCACCCAGTGGACACAGTAAATCTCCTTGCTACTCGTGTATAGTTTATATGTGAAACACAGGTCAAAAAAGCAGTATCTGAGATGCAACCTGAAGCATCAGCCACACGTAGATCAACGTCCTCTTCCACCTGTCCAGATATACAATCTACAGTATAGGCATTCTGTTAGTCAATGGCACAGCCATGGTTAAATAAAAATAGAAAGAAGTCAGCAGATTTTTCTAGCCACACAATGTATGAGGAGCGTAAGCGGCTCCCCATTTGTTTCAGAAAGCGTCGATGGGCACCTCGGGAAGGGGTGGAGGGGGCAACTTGTAGCCAGCTGCCGCTAAGCATGGAGACTTCACAGAAGTGGATGAGATCTCCAGGTTTCCACGATGCAAGTGGTTGCATGCAGTATGTCAAACACTGAGAGCTGACCTGGTACAAGAGCTTGGAACCGCCAAGGAGGACAGGGAAAAGTCAGTGTCCTGTTCACCCTGATCACTGAACAAGTTTGCCAGCTGTAAGATGTTACCAGATTACAAAGTTTTTTTGCATCAGGTTACAAGTATTGTAGTTATGTTCAATACTGAGCTGCAGCAAGGTGTGCAAATCTTTATTGCTACCCAGAAATCGGGTTTTGGTACAAGAAATGGAGCGAGTGATTTTTTTTTTTCTCCCCAGAAAAATAGTAATTTTGAACTTCTAACACTTGAATAGTAATATTACACCAGTAGTAAAGTAACAGCAGCATTATTTCATTACTGACTAGTGCAGCAATCACAATATTAATGAACATTGCTCAGTTTTCCATTATTTATATTTAAAGACCGCTTTTTCCATATAACAAATATCAAAATGTTTTGCATTATGTTTTCTAACAGTATTTCTGCCAAGTGCTCGCTATGTTACAAGTGCATTAATCCCCTGAAAAGGTGGCATTTACTAGGAATGAATGCATGGTTGGGTGGTGGGAAGCACCCCCCCCCCCAAAAAAATGCATTAATTCCTAGTAAAGGCCTCTTTTCTTGAGGATTATTGCTTACTTGAGACATGCTGTGTGCCACTCGCCAGGCTTCCCCTGCTCAGCTTCTTCACCCTCCTCCTCTCCTGGCTGCAATGCACTCCACTGATTTGGCCCTACACAAAGGCAGAAAAAGACGGCGTAAACCCTAAACTCACTAAACCGGCGGCCAGAAATAGTCGCAATGACCCAACTGCCTAAAATAAGTAAATTGAAAAATTACGTTCCATGTAAGAAAATACACTGGTGTCTCCAGTGAATATGTGCAGCCTGCTGGCCGCACAGAGTACACCTGCATGCCGCCTCCTCCTCGTGCAACTGGGGTGGACTGTTCAACCACACATTTAAAAAAAAAAAAAAAAAATGTAAACAGTTTCTTTTTCTTTTGTTTTCTCTCTCGTTCCCTGCCACATTTCTCCATTGACGCCTCTCCAAAATGGCTCCTGAGAGCCTGTGGTCCTCCAGCTCTTGTCCTCTGGATGAACCACACACAGGCAGCTCCAAGGGGGAACTGATCGGGCCCCCCTCCACGAATACTGCTGCTGACCTTTAGCCTCCTCATTTCCCCCCTCCCCACCTCACCTGGTGGTTTGCGTCCTCTCAAGGTGCTGAAACCACGGATGGGAAAGGGGATATAAACTCATACCGGGTTTCACGCATGCGCCAGTGGCGAGCCCTCTCAAGACTCGAGCCTGTACTGCTGAGTCTGTGGGACTCTGGGAGCTGGCGGGCCAGCGTCTCAAAGCACAAAATGTGCGTAAAGAATGTGGCTACCCATGTCCCAGAGAGTCCTGTGTAAGAATGTACTCACCAACTCCGGGGGAATAGCTGTAGTTTTTGGGAGAACGTCAAAAGTCTAACTGGCAAGCCCTATAAATCACCCCTCTCCCTGTTAGAAGTCAGTAGTACTACCATACAGGACCATAAACAGATTGACATCTTTAATGTCGCTTTAACTGACCTCTGTTATGTGCTCCCACACAATTTTTCAGTGTTTCCCCACCGAAAGATAATGTTGCAACACCGACCCCGCAACAAGACCCCTCCATTTTATTTTAGGAAAGTTACAGTAACAGAGTCTAGAGAATACCTACAAAATGTGCTTGGTATAACCAGGTTTAGTGGTGACACCTTGGATGTAAAGCTCCTCAACCTCTCACTTGTTGCTACGTTAAAACCCCTCACTAAACTTCTGAACCTGTGTCTCTCCCTTAGACCATTCCCCTAGCAGTGGAAAGCCACCATGGTCACACCCTTGCATAAAAGCGGTGACAGGACACAACTCTCCAACTATCGTCCCATCTTAATCCTTCCCTCTTTATTTAAAGCCCTGGAGCATATCATCGTGGACCAGTTGACTGAGTACCTTGACAAATATAACATTCAATGCCACAACAGCACGGCTTCAGAAAAGCCCACAGTACAGCAGCTGTCCTCCTTGAGTTTACTGAACACATCCACAAGTCCTTGGACAATGCTAACCTACTTTGTTGACCTTATAAAGGCCTTTGATACCATCAGCCACCAACTCCTTATTCAATCCCTTCCTGCCTTGGGACTCTCTCACTAGGTTACTTGCTGGTTCAGTAACTACCTTCAGGGTAGAACATAGCAAGTGAAAATTCATGATACCCTCTCCAGTGAGATCAGGAGTCCCACAAGGGTCGATCCTTGACCCCCTCCTTTTTAGCCTCTTTATTAATAACCTCCCAAAAGCCTGTAACAATAACATGATACTCTGTGCAGATGTTGATGTCCTCTTTTTCCAGCCACAAAGACCCATTCACGCTATCTTGTCACATGAAACCCAATTTTGGTCTAATTTGAGAATGGGTTTGGTCAGCATAAGCTAGCCATGTATTACAAAAAGACAAAGGTAATGCTCTTCTCAAGCCCGCATAACAAAAATCAGCCAACCTTACCATTATGAACAGCCTAAACCAAACACTTGAGCAAGTTCATGATTTCAGATCCCTTGGGATCACACTTGATAGCTCCCTATTGCACAGCCTCCATGTTGACCAAATCTCAAAAGCAGTCAACTCCAGGCTAGGTATTTACTGACACCACCACCATTGCATGTTCTCTGAGGTCCTGAGAATAATTTTAACTAGCTCCATCTTGTCTACTATAGACTTTGGATTAGTAGTCTACGGCTCCGGTACTGACTCCACCTTAAAACTTATCTCGGTCGCACTGAATAAGGCTTGTAGGCTTTTAACAGGTGCTGATAGACTAACACATACATGCAACCTTTACAAGCTGTCCAGCTGACTCAAGCTAAAAGCAGGGGTGTTCAAATCGAAACTTTTTTAGGACTTGCACAGCCATGACTGTAGCTGAATTTTCATTTGACCCTATTCATCTTTTTGTACTTGCCCTTCAAGGAAATTTACTTGCCCCAGACAGAGGACAATAGGATTTGCACACCCCTGCCTAAAAGGCAGGATCTCCTGACAGTCCTATCTGCTTGTGAAAAAAAAATTTGCCTTGGCCTCACCCCACCTGCAACCTGGCCCTTCCTAATGCTGACTCCAATCCACCGCAACACTTGCAGTACCTCCACACAAACCTTTATTGTCCCTTTCTGTTGACCCTCTCGGGTGCGATGGACTTTCAGCTATAGAGCACCTACATTGTTAAATGGGGCCCTCCCCCCCCCAGAAGTAGCCTCTGAGCCTAAGCTTGGCCCGTTAAAGTCAAAACTTCGGCAATATCATACCGCACTTTGCTGCTGTGATTGTACCCCTTAAGCAGTCTCTCTGCTTCTCTCTAAATGGCTTTTGAACCTTCTCTCTCTGTAATACTCGTTTCTAATCTACCGCTGAACCAAATGTCATCTCCCATCTCTCCCTACTTGCACCTCACTTTTACGTCTCATCCTACATACCCGAATAACACTCTCTCCTTCCCCTAGCCCCACTCATCTACCCCTTACCTTCCCAGAACACATCTATTCATTCCGATCCACCAGCTATTCCAGCACCCCACCTTACCTTCTGCTAGCACACCCATTCATCCCTATTTACCAGCTATTTCAGCACCCCCTCATCATCCCCATCTCCCCCCCCAATCTCATTGTTTTTCCTTCCTATCACTGTACTGCCTTCCATTTTACTTCCACTTTTGGTCTCCTCCATCTTTATCTACACCCTGCCCTGTCCCCCATCATACTGTCCCCTTGGTTCACACAAATGACTCCCCTTTCCCCTCTGAGGCTTACCACCCACTACTCTCTCGGTGGTCTCTGCCCCTCGATGCTTCCCCCCTTCCCACAACCCACCCAGCCCACTACTACCTCCTAGCACTTTTTGTTACTTTCTCTCCTCTCAACAATGTCACCACGGTGACGGCTTTCTTGGATAACTGTAACCATGTTTAAATTTGTTCCATTTTATATTTGTACTGTGATTATACTAACATACTATATGCCAGCAGATTAGGCCTTACGGTCTATCGAGTCTGCTCGAACCTTAGATCCTTAGTTGGGTGCCGAGACCCTCCCATCCCTTGTGCCCCAAAAACCCGTATCATCCATCCCCACCCCCCTGGGACAGGCCATCATCTGATACATCCACTTTCTGTGTCTGTCCCACCCTCTCTTGAAGCCCTCCACTGTGGATCTCTGAACCAGCTCACCAGGCAGTGCATTCCAAGGGTCGTCCACCCTCTCAGTGAAAAACCTCCTCTTTTCCCCCCCTCACCCTTCCACCTTCCAACTTCAAACCATGCCCTCTGGTGATACCTCCCTGCTTTAGTCTAAAGATCCCCTCCATGTTTACCCTATTTATTCCCTTGAGGTACTTGAAGACCTCAATCATGTCCCCCCTGTCTCTCCTCTCCTCCAATGAAAACAGGCAGAGCTCCTTAAGTCTGTCCTCATATGTCAAATCACCTAGCCCTCGTATCATCTTTGTTGCCCTCCTCTGTACCCTCTCCAGGAGCAGTATGTCCCTCTTCAAGTGTGGTCTCCAGTACTGTACACAGTACTCAAGGTGTGGTCTAACCAGTTCATTGTAAAGCGGGAGAATCACTTCCTTGTTCCTAGAGGTGACCCCCCCCCTTACTATGCATCCCAACATCCTGTTTGCCTTGTTAGCCGCTCTCCTGCACTGCTCAGAGTTATTCATACATGCATCCACCATGACCCCTAGGTCTTTTTCCCCTATTGAGGCCTCCAGCGCCTCCCCTCCCAGGGTGTACCTGTGTTTAGGGTTTCCCCGACCAAGATGCAACACCTTGCACTTGATGATATTGAAATTTAATTTCCATGTGAGCCCAGCTTTCCAGGGTGTCCAGGTCCCTTGCAGGGCCAACCTCCCTCTTCTCCCTCAACTACTGCTCCCATCTTGGAGTCATCCGCTGAAGAGACTCATTTCACACCCTATACCCTCCCTGATGTCTGATATGTAGCCATTAAACAGGATCAGACCCAGGACCGAGCCCTGTGGTACCCCCTACCAACCTCTCTAGGGTTGAGAGCTCCCCACAGACCACTACTCTCTGAGTCGTCCAGCTAGCCAGTTTTCAATCCATCTGACCATCAAGGGCCTACTCCTAACCCCATCAGTTTCTCAACCAGACCATTGTGGGGGACAGAGTCAAACGCCTTGCTGAAGTCCAAGAATAATGCATCCACAGGCTTACCCCAGTCCAGTTCTGATGTTACCCATTCATAGAACTCCACAAGGTTGGTTTGACATGATCTACCTGGCACAAACCCATGTTGCCGACTATCCAGACCTCTCACCTCCTCCAAGTACACCCCCAATCGTTCCTTTAGTATACTCTCCATTAATTTTCCCACCACTGAGGTCAAACTGATGGGTCTATAGTTGCCTGGTACTTCTCTCGACCCCCCCCTTTATGGATTGGTACCACATGTGCCTCTCGCCAATCCCTAGGTACCCTCCCTGTCTCAAGTGACCTGCTGAAAAGCTCTGCCAGGGGTGCACCCAGTATGTCCGCCAATTCCCATAGTACTCTCAGATGAATGCCTTCCGGCCCAGGAGATTTGTCTTTCTTTAGGGCCTTGAGGGCTAACCACACCCTTTTAGCATCATCCGTCCCCTCCACCTTACTGGCCTTTTTATCTTTACCCAGATGTGACACCCCTTGGGTACCTCTCTCTCCCTCTTGCTCCATTTCTGTTGCTCCCCTGATCCCACTTACTGTAGATATCCCATCCCCCTTCCTAGTGAACACAGAGGCAAAGTACTCGTTAAATACCTCTGCCTGGTCCCTAGCCTCTTCCACCCACCCTCCTTCTGATTTCAATCTGCTGAGATGGCCCTTAGTTTTTCTCCGCTCCCCAATGTACCGGAAGAACCCCTTTTCCCTTCCATGTATCCCCTGTGCCAGCTGCTGCTCTTTACTGGACTTTGCTCCCCTCACCATATGGGTGACTTTTCTAGATGCAAGCTGGTACATTTCCTTATCCCTATCACCTCTTGTTGTTTTATATTTTTTGTAGGCTGCCTTCTTTTCTCTGACTGCTACCTGTACTTCACTGGACCACCAGCATGGTTTATGTGACCTTGCTCCCTTACGTTTCAACTTAGCGCAGATCCTGACTGCCTCATGAAGTCACCATTTTATGACCTCCCATCTCCTTTCCACACTTGTCATTGAGGTAATCCCCATCAAGTGATCCTGAGAATATTTCCCATGCCCATAAAGTCTCCCCTGAAGTCCACTGCCAGTGTCCTAGATCTCACCCCCCATGCTTATTTGAAACCAGACAGTATTGTGGTCGCTCCCAGTCAGGGGGTCTTGTACAACCATGTCCCTTACCAGATCCCCATCTGCCAGAACCACATCCAGGACATGCCCCTGCCTTGTGGGCTCCATCACATGCTGTGTTAAGAACACACCCTGGAAGCCATCCAGCAGCCTCTGCTCCTTGGCCACCTTAGAGGACATGTTTCCCCAGTTTGTACCTGGCATATTAAGGTCCCCCATCAACACCACTCCTTCCCCTTTTGGTCCACACTGGGCAATGATGTTGTCCAGCAAACCATCCTCTAGAACATCACTCATCCCGGGGGCCTATACTACACCCAGCTTGACCTTATTCTCCTGCTGGGATCTTAAGGTGACCCATAAGGCCTCCACGTTCCCTATGCCTCTTCTACCCTAGCAATTTCTATGTCATCTCTAATGAACATAGCCACTCCACCCCTCTGCCCTCCTTTCTATCCTTCCTAAGCATAGTGTACCCTGCGTTTAGGTCCCAGTCATGGTTTGTTGGCCCACATTTCCGTGTCGTAGCCATCCACCCCCGAACAGCATGGCCTGGAACTCTGGCATCTTGTTTCCCAAGCTCCTGGCATTTACTAACACCAACCCCACCCCTTATCCCTGATCCTCTTTGTCAAACCCCACCCAGATTCCTTATACTTCCATTCTCCCTCTGCTCTTCCTGAAACCTCCACCCCAATCTGTTTCCCCTTGGGCTTGAAGGCTACCCCTCATCTGGAGGATTATATTGTTTGGTTTTTACTTCTCGGTGTCTGTGTAGATGGATCTGATGTGGAACCTTTGTAAATGACCCGTTGGTTCAAAAGTATTTGTAATTCCTAGAAATAAATAAAATAAAACAATGACCCCCAGACCTCATCCCGGATAGTGATGCTTAAATCCCATTCCCAGAGTGCCTTACTCTTTAGTGTAAGATCCAGCACAAATTGTCTACCCTGCTTTACCGCTGTCCTTATAATTCCCCTGGAACCTCTCGGGTGGCATAGATCAGTTGTTCAACTGGAGCCAGAGCAGGCATCTTGGCTGGATCTCTATTCAGTCCCTCCAATAGGCCCTAATTTTAAATAGCAAAAAAGAAAAAGTGTGCATGTGACAGGCCCGTATCCCCGTGTAGGTCCACAGGAGTGCAGTCTCTCCCTGCCTTGATTACCCAGGCATTCAACTCCCTGAGCCTCCCATTCCTTATACCTCTTATTTATTTATTTATTTATTAAGCTTTGGTTAACCAGGTAAGTACACTAGACAATAAATATGCCTATTTTCAGGTACGACCCGAGAGAGTACAGGAAATACAGCATGGTACTACAGGATACATATTAGGCTGTTAACACAGAAAAAAACAGCAACATAACAAAGTCGGTAGGTACAAAGGTCATAACAAGTACATCAGAACACCAGATCTGTGAGCTGCAGCGCATTATAAGTCGTTATACAGAGAGAGTCCACTATATACAGAATTCTAAACCATCCCCGGGGAAGGGGAGGCTCCATTTGAGCACTGCCTCATATGTAGGGTGTGTAATTGAATCAGTGCAGACAGGCAGAGCATAAGGAATGATGTTCAGTGCAGGGGTCCAGAGTGAGATTACGGAGGCTTTGGACAACAACACGCAGATGAGAGCTTCGAGTGTCTCCACAGGGAGGTTCCGATGCAAGCCTGGGAGGGGGAGGTGTGAACCTGGGCAGGAAGAGAGTTCCATAGTCTGGGGGCACACGCACACGAAGAAATCTTTGTCCCCCATTTGAGTGCATGTAACCGAAATCCTTAGAGCGGCCGGGCCACGGGATCTGAGGGAGTACGATGGGGAGGCCGCCGGTACAAGAGCTCCACCAACCTGGGTGGGGTGCCAGTCCCAAGCACCTTGCCTGTGAAGCAGTCCAATACGAAATTTAAGTAATTGGCCGGGGAGAGCCAACTAAGTTTACTGTACGGGTCACAGTGACGGGTGAGTCGAGGGGCAGCAAGCTCAAAGTGACAGATGTTGGAGGGGATGGACCACCTGGCAAGGTGGGTTTTGGATGTGCGAGCAAACTGGAGAATCCCATAGCATAGAGAGGATAGAAACACACCTTTGGCCAGGGCAAGGTGGGCAGCGGGGGTTAGATTGCTCTTAGCCTGATAGGGCAGACTCAGTTTGCAGTTAACGGTTCTGCAGACACTAAGGATGTGGAGTCCCAGGTCAAGCTGAGGGTCCAGTGTAACCCCAAGATACTTGATGGAGCCAGTGATGAGGACTGGGGCTCCATCTTAGCCCAGTGATATGCATAGGGGCAGGGGCGGCCTTTATTTTGGCCAGGGAGCCAAAGAGCATGGCCTGAGTTTTGTTGAGGTTGAGGACCAGCTTGTGGGACGTTATCCAAGATTGGACACTCCTAAAGTCCTCACTCAACTGGTGATTTATGACCCCAGTGTCCCGGTAGTGGGTTAGGATGACCAGGTCATCTGCATATGGAATGGACCTGGAGTAGGAGAAGGTAGCAAGTAAGTTGTTCACAAAAATGGAAAAAAGCAGGGGCCCCAGGACTGAGCCTTGGAACACCTGAGGACACAGCAGTGGTGTCAGAGAGCACCTTGCTGTATTTGGTCAGCTGGCGCCTACCCTGCAAGTAGTTGGAGAACCAGCAGAGTGCAGGGGGTGACGGACCAAATTATCTAAGCTGAGGTACAGAGCAGAGCATGGTTGACTAGAGCGAAGGCTTTGGATAGATGAGTGAAAATGTCTCCCGAAAGTTTACCCTGGTCCATAGCGGTTCTGATCCCAGATGCAACAGTGATGAGGGCTGAGGATGTGCTGTGCCCTTTACGGAAGCCATGCTGCTCAGGAGACAGCAGCTCATGAAACTGGATGTACTCCGTGAGTTGCTCCACCACAACCTTTTCTAGTAGTTTACCGATTGCAGACAATATGTCTATCAAATGGTAATTGTCCAGAATCTTAGGGTTGCTCTGTTCAAGTATGAGGACAACCCTAGCCACCTTCTATATGTCAGGGATGACCTCAGAGGCAAGGGATAATTTAAAGATATGTGCCATAGTGGAGGCAATATGAGAGGCCCCAAGACTGAGGAGCTTGGGTTCCATGGAATCATGGCTGGCACGGGGGGGGGGGGACACGCAGAGAGCAATCTCTGCATCTCATGTGCCATCACTGCCTTGAAATAGCATAACGGTCGGGAAGTGGAAGCTGGTTGTGAAGCGGACTCCTGGTCACTGTTATTTCCACTGCGGGGGAAGAGGAAGGTGAAGGCAGACAGGTCCGAGAAATGTGTGTTAAATGTGCTGGCGATGGTCAGTGGATTGTTACAGCTAGTACCATTAATGAGCATATCAGTGGCCTCACCCTTAGGGGATCCACTTACTATGTTTTTTATGTTCCTCCAGAAAGTCCTAGGGTCTTTTGCCAAATTCAGCAGTGCCACTTTGCAGAATTCACTTTTTTGCCACCTGATCGCTTTCTTACACTTGTTCTGGAGCCTTCTGTACTGCTGAAGTATGGCCTGGTCCATTGACATCTTGGCCCAGCACTTGTCTCTAGCCCTCATGACGGTAAGGAGGCTCCCGTACAACCACTTGGTAGCGAACCCCCCTATCCTCCGCCTAATGAGGGGCGTGATTATCCTGCAGTGCCCCAAAGGCACTGAGAAAATGACTGACTGCACAGGCTGGGTCATGAGCATTCCAGACCGCAGACCAGTCAGTTTGCTGAAGGTCATCCTGGAAAGACCGCAGGTCAAACTGGGAGAAGTCCCGAATTTGTATGACTTTGTGTGGAATTTTCAGGGCGGGGACCTTCCATACACACAACATGGGAGTGGTCGGAGATGGAGTTAGAGAGCATTCGAGAAGAACTAATCCTCTCTGGCCTATTGGACAGGACCCAGTCTAGGAGAGAGCCTGAGCCACCAGTGGGAGACAACCTGGTGGGTTCATTGATGAGCTGGGATAGTGAGAGCCCAGCCAGGAGGGGCTCGTACATCTTTGCTTTGCCACCAAACCAATTTGGGTTGAGATCGCCCCAGTATCAACAGCTCGTTGTACCCAGCCAATGACCCAACCATATCAAGAAGGGAGAATGGCCCTGATATGTCTGGGTGGGGGGGTGTATGTACAGACAATGTGGAGCTTTTTTGTATTCTCAAGTAACAGAACTGTGTGTAGCAGTTCACAGGGCGACAGCAAAGATCGTTGTCCGGACAGCGCCGTAAGATCAAGGTGACTCCTGTAATAGACCAGAATACTGCCTCCCCACCCACACATACTTTTCCCCCTGGGCAGTCCTAAGCCAGGAAGTGCACATGCAGAGTCAGGGATAGACTGCTTCAGCCAGGTTTCTGTTATATGCAGGATGTCAGGCTTATGGAGGGTGACCCATGCAAGGAGGTCAGCCAGGAGGCTACGGATATTGAGGTGGGCTATTTTCAACCCTTTGCCTTTTGACCAGCCCACAGATGGGGATGAGGGTTGCTGGGGGCCAAGATTGAGTTCAGTATCCCCCGAGAGGGCTAGAGTTGCCAGTAAAAGCCATAGGAGATGCCTCTGAGGGGGGAGGCCGCCCCAGCTGCATGGCTTGTGGTCAAAGCTCCAGCCCATTATGACAGGATACCGAAGTCTCCTAAGATCAAGCCAGCAGACAGGCCAGGGTGGCTTCCTGTCACAGGCAGTTAGATTGGAGAAGGTGAAGTCAGTCATGTCAGGCTGTAGAGTCATAATCCAGGGGCTCCCCACAGGAGGAGCATTATTAGCAAGAAGCAGAGGGAGGCATAGCATGGAGAGCAGTCCAAGGGCAATGGAACTGGTGAGGAGCTTTGTACCCCCCATGTTATATGAATATACCTAGCCACAGTAAGCTGGGGAGGGGGACTGGGTGTGGGACAGACAGCAAAGGCCCCCAGAAAGGAGGACTCTGGGGTGCTGGCACCACAGACCCCACTGGGCTCCACGAGCATATGCTCAAACACTCCACAGAGTTGACCCCCCACAGTTAACCAAATTCCAGGTGCCTAAGCCCACAATCACTAAATGAAAAGGATCATTACGTAGCTGTGAAAGCAGATACTAGGGATTGGGTAAAAAGTGGTAGATGGATCCGTATGTACTTGTGACTTGATGCAGTGGCTGAAAAAAATTTGTGTCCCCCAGTTGCGCCAGGTAGGAGAGCCAGGGTCAAAGGCCCAAGTAGTTGTATCCACAACTGCTCCCCCTCCGAAAATATTCAAGAGATCCCCGGTCACACTACAGTTTAGATTAGCACTAGACTATCACAATGGCATTCAAGTACGGGTTCACACTTATACACCTCAAATAGAAACACACGTCACTACCACAGGGTTTTAAATAATTGATTAGCAGTTTTTTTCATGGAACAATGCTAACTGTACAGAAAGTATTTATATATGTTTTCTAGAAGTTTTATGTTTGTTAAACACAGTGAGGCAAATGCTATGCATTTTCACAATGTTTTAGCACTTTAATGAGCAAAACGCTAATCAATTGTTGGAGTTAAAAAAAAAAAAAAAAAAACCAAAAAAAAAACCCTGCTACCACAATTTTATACAGGTACAGATTCAACTTGTTCACTTCACCGGTTTCGAATTTAGAATAGGCTTTGCAGGGCAGGTGCAAAAAGAAAGTCATATGATTGGTTGTTTAGTATAGTAAGGGCTAGGGGGAGTGGCCAGCGAGCATTTAATGGGAGGTGGGAATGGGGCGGGAGAATGTTTAAATAAATAACCCCCCCCCCACTTCACCACTCCGACTGGCTGCCCTGCCAGTTATCTCGGATGTGTTTAAGGTCCCGCTTGACACCCTGCTGGTTTCAGCGCACACAGGTAAGCAACAAGGTTAACAGTCCTAAAACTCCTGCTCAGGTGCAGGGGAACAGTCTTTTTCTACACAGATAAGTCACAGTCCCAGAGAATAGTGAGGGAGGTCCACCTGGTCACGAGCTATGAGACGGTGCCTCAAACCCACCACAATCGAAAAGTCTTCGTGCACGGGGGCGGGGCGTGACGCACCTGCTAAGATAGGCTAGGTAGAAAGAAGTGGTTCTCTGCAACTGGAATAGTGTGTCATCTCCACTGCACTCCGTCAGTGTTTAATGCAACTCCAGGACCCATACCACAAGTGGATTGATTTAGACATTGTGCTACATATAGAATAATGCATATGCGGTGGTTGACATGGGTTTTACCAAGATGTGTGATAAAAAAAAAACTCAAGAGCATAGCTCGAGAGTTTTTTTTTATCACACATGAGGGTGTGTTTTTAAAAAAAACACCCTTCATGTGTTTTATTTTATATAATAACATGCTATGATTACTATCCGCCTATGGTGTTAAAAACCTATCGCATCAGTACAACAAAACACACTGCCCCACATAACTTCAAATGCAGCGTTTATTACTTCAGGACATAGCCTTCTAAGCGACACTTGAACAGAATTGTATAACGTTTAAATTCGGTACTCTTTTTATCTTCGTTTCTAGGTTTCATCTAGCAGAAGTATCCAGATTTTTTTAAATACGAGGGAAAGGTTACAGTTCATTACACTGCTAAACATTAATAAACCTACAAGATTAGCAGGAGAAAACTTACAACTTTTACCTGATTTTATGTTTTATTCTTTAGTTAGCTACTTTTTTAAAACTAAAAATAAGTTGTGCTTTCACAGTTAACGAACTGTTTTTTTTTTTTTTTTTTTTCCCGTTACGGAACTGTCTCGCGCTGCCTGTCAGTTGATTTTTCAATAATTCTTGCTGCGAGGATGTGGAAGTCGTATCAACTCACAGGTTGATACGGCTTTTTTCGTATCAACCTGCGAGTTGATACGACTTTTTAAGGAGCGAGAAAACAAGTTGATATTGGCCATAGCCAGTTACTATACTTCATTATTGAAATTGGTGGCTAACCTTTATTTCCTTCAGATGTAGTGATAGTCTGTAGCCAGTGGTAGATCTTTAGCCATTCATTATTAACACTAGACTTGCGCTTCTTGGTGTCTTTTTGGAGTTGAGCTGTTGTCTGAGTAAGGCCTCTTCAAGGCATTAGATGCAAAAAGGCTGCATGGAGCAGTGCTCATTTACAAGGAGGTCCTGTGTAGGACAGGTAAACAAATAGTGGATAATGCATACAGTAGGTGACGGTACACATTTGCAGATACAGAGACTTGAAAAGGTGATTATCACATATTTAACAAGTGTGAGCTAATGCAGGGATGAGGAATAGCAGTACTATTAATTAGGAGGACTTAAGACAAAAGAATAGCTTAGAATACAGTTGATGACTGCAGCAATGGTAGATACAGCAGATGGCATCATTATATAGGTTTGTCAGTGGCATTCACATCTGTCAGCACAGTGTTGCTCAAGAAGGGATTTGAAGTCGCCATGTAGATTATTTTGAAAACATGGGGTTCTTGTGCCTCTCCTACTACCACGATGTGGAAAAACGTATAACTAACAACCGTAGCCGTGGACAGACTCGTATGCCCTCAAAGGCAAAGATGGGTGTTTCTTATTGGAGTGGAATGGGCTTTCCCTCTCCCTGGTAGAGGCACAGATTATCAGGAAGGGAGGAGTATAAATCTGGAATGGGTTTTCTTCCCCAAAATATGTCCCCAGGTGATGGGCCAAGTTTAGGGATGGATAAGTGAGTTTATATTAATGATCCATAAGCCCCAGTGGCGTGCTTTCGATATAAATGGCCTAAGCACTGACCTGAACAGAGAGACAATCTTAAACTCAGCAAAATTAATTCTCTGTATATCTCAATTCTCAATATTTCTCTCATCTGTTTGTACCTATTCTAATTCTAATCACTGATGCCGGGCTAACTGACCTGTATTTGCGAGCCTCCTCTCGGCTTCCACTTTTGTGTAGTGGGACTACATTTGCCCTCCTCCAGTACTCTGGAACCAGCTGTTTCCAATGAGGCTGTATAGAGTAGTGGTAAGGGCATTGAGCTGCAAACCTGGAGATCGGGGTTTGAATCCCATCGGCCACCTTTTGCATGCTGGGACCCTGAGCAAGTCACTTAACGTAGTTGTGCTCCCGGGTTGCACCTGGAAATGAGCTCTGGCTTAGTATGACTTTCCTGGTTAAACAATTTCCTCATTCCCCCTAAATAGAACTGTCAGAGGCACAGCTGGTATTTCCCGGAGCTCCCTCACGCCCCTGAGAAGTTTGTAATATCCCGTGATGCATCACACCCTGGAGTTTATTACTTTTAACTGGATCAACATTTGTATTAAAAAGTCTTTATAATAGGTGTAAATAATTTTAAAGAGGACAGGAAATCAATTAAACGGGGCATTCCTACGAGTAGTGTGATTTGAATACTTTAGCTCTGTGTACCTGTTTTACTGTTATAGTTGGGTCGGTGCCTTTTTTTTTTTTGTAAGTTTGATGTCATCAACAAACAGATTAAAAAAAATATATATATGTCTGTTTATGGTTCAGTTTTTTATTTCCCGTTTAAACATCGGTAGAGTGAGTGAGGCAGCCAAATGGTGACATTGTCATTCATCCATTCTGTGAGCTCACTGATAATCACGTTCGTGTAGCTGTCTGAAACGGACAGCAACCAGGAAGTGATTTCCTTCTTTCTTGAAGGTATTTTGTTATCACGTTAGATGCTTTCCTGCCTCAGAGTGAATAATTAATTGCGTCAGTTCTATCACAAATTCTGGTAATTCACTTGCTCTGAACTACAGTTTCTCTTATGGTACATTAGGTCTATTAAAAAAAAAAAAAAACGAAAGGAAGAGTGAGGCAGTTTAATTTGGTCCTGCTTCTGATGGACATATGCTGTCATTATGTAGCTATCTGTTTACTAAAAGTGCTTGAATTGGAGATGTCACCGTCATTTTTTTAATATTAGCTTACTGTAGTTTGTGTCCCCCATATTGCAACGCAACGCCCCCATATTTAAGTATGTTCATTACCTTGCTCATTTGTTTCTATCCTCTGCATGATTTTTTTCGACTTTATGTGAATCACACTAATTTGAGGTGATCAGTTAATATATTACGTGCACTATGCGCTGAAACTCCGAGACCAGAGACTGAGTCCAAACTCTGTCTGTGGCATGAATCCTCTGTTTGTGCACATGTGGTTTTCTGAAATAGTAAACCCTGGTGTTTTATTCCCTTACTGTTTGGCATAGTGAAAAGCAATACTTGTCCCAGTTCACTTGTAAGTATTGCTCCACTCTTTAGTTCGCAGATTGCATTTCTCATAATGTGAGGCTGTAAAGCACTTCCTGCATTGCTGTTCCCACAGCGAGGCTGGTTTGACTTAAAATGTACTCTAGAACTTTTTTTTTTTTTGCATTGATCTAATTTTGCTCTCAGCCAAGTGGCAGTTGATCTGCACAGAATTATTCTGATGCAAGCTCGATTGGGACTGGTTGAGTATTGCACTGTACTGTACTGCATTTAAACTCAGCTGGGGACTGCCTAATACTATAAAGTATTGCAGGTTACAAAATATTACAGTACTCGGCCTCAGTATTTGGTCTCTATGGAAGAATCTGTAGCACTCATGACTGCTTGGTCTGACTTCGTGCATTAGAGTACTGCAGGTTCCTTTACAGAAATTAATTGGAAGAAAAAAAAATGTGAACAAAGCCCCCCCCCCAAAAAAAAAAAACAAAAAAAAAACATTTGGCTCTCGGTAGGATGCAGTGAAGGGATATTACGGTTAGGCATCTTGTACTTTGCGGTGACGATTTATCCCATATTGTTCTATTATTGCTATAATGCCTGCTGTTTCGCGCGCGTGTGTCATTTTGAATAGGAAGGAGTTGCTGTTTCTAACAAAAAAACAAACGTAAAACATAATCTGCATCATATTTTACACTGTACAGTACAAATAGCACAGCTGATGCAAAGGATACTTACTACCTGGCACCTCCACGGTTATATCCTTTTTATTAGCAATATTTATACTGCACAGTGAAGTATGATGCATATTATGTTTCATAGATTTTTATTTTTTTAATTTTAAGACTGGCAGCTCTCATTCCTATTCAGAGTGACTCCCACTCTCGAAACAGTAGACATTGCATTGTATCTGAAAATCAAAGGACCTACATCATCTTCTTTGCTAATCCATGATTTAGTTCATAAAACGCATGCCTGACTGCAGACTTCAGAATTGTGTGTACTCCCCAGTGCGGGTTAACAATATAGCAAAATGTTACAGCGCAGTACAAGATACCTAGCCATAACATGAAACACTGGGATCGCATGGCCGCACTGGTGCTTTGAAGAAACTGATGGCATTTAGTGTTATTGGACACTACACCTCCCCGCCAGGTTGTTTTAGTCTGTTCCAAGGGATTTGTAAGGTTTCTGTACTAATTTCGGTTTTAAACGTAAACATTTTCAGACTTGTCAGAATGAAAGGGGGTGCTGATAGCAGACCAAATTACAGCTGAGGAAAGGAGGTGAGGGGGGACATGATAGAAACTTTCAAGTAGCTCAAGGAATCAACAAAGTCCAAGACGTTAGCAGCTTTCAGAAAAGAGGTGTGCAAGAACAAGGGGGCACAGTTTGAAGATAGAAGGGGGGATGGCTCAGAGATGATGTAAGGAAGTATTTATTTTCACAGAGAGGGTTGTGGATGCATGGAACGACCTTCGGAGGAGGTTGTGGAGTCAAAAACAGTGGTGGAATTCATGCATGCATGGGACAGTCATAAGGCAATTCTAGGGGGTGGGGTAGGAAGAAGTAGGCTGTCGGCTAACTAGGATCTGCAGCTTATCCATTGGGTAGGGAAATGGACAGACTGGGTGGGCCAAGCGATCTTTATCTGCCTTCAAATTCTGTGTTTCTAGGACACAGACAAAAGGGGGAGAGCAGGTGGAGGATGCTACTGTAGGTCTGAAAAACAAGAAATGCAAGTGAAAAAAACATAAGTCACATACAATCCTGTAACCTATTCTGTTTACTCTTATGCCACTGAACAACTCGCGGTCTGTGCACTTTACAGTGGCAAGAGTCGTGCAGGCACGTCCATTCACTGCACCCTAAGGAGAGTTAAAACTGCTTCTGCATCTGATAGCCTGTGGATCTGTTTTGTGGTACTGAACAGGATGCTTCATTTCTGTGACAGTTTCTGCTGCTTGGACTATACGTTGCTGTGCTACAAGGAAGCCAAACTTCAGACATAAATGAATGGTAGGCTGTTTTTTTGTTTAAACAGGAATGTAAATGTGAACACCACATGACGGGAAATATGACTGAGGGAGTAGGGAGAGCTTCATTCACATTTGTTTGTTCCATTTCTGGAAACCAACCTGCAGTACACTGTACCCCACACCTCACAAATCAACCCTCAAATCCCAACATATGAGGGGAAAAAACAGGAACGATCTGAGACCTTCCTTTTCTAACAATCATAGTAGTAGTCTATAAACATTTACCATCCAGAATAGTACTACTGTCGCATACAAAAGAGCAATTGTACAAAACTGTTTTTAACGCGATTCATCTTCAGCCTGCAACTACATGGAATTATGGAACGCAGAAGTAATAATTTAATTTCACATCCATTCCCACTCTGTCATGCATATTCAGGATGTTACTTACCGTAACGGTACAAACTGGCACAAATATGCCAAGGAATATGCAAAATTGAGCAAACGACACAGATTTGATTGAAAATGTGTATTTACATATTACGCAGGAGTTACCCCAAAACAGTACATAATCCATTTTCTGTCCCCTTTAAGGAGTAATGTAGTAGGGGTCTAGTAAAGAGATGCTGACACTTTAAGGGCAGGCAATTCACGTTGAACGTTTTTTGCCCCAGGACCTAAATTAGACACAATTGAAAAAATGTTCAGACAGGCATTAGTTAGATATTTAGTCTACTTAACTCGCACTTACTGATGTGACTCCAGATACAGTCAGTGTCCTCAAAAACCCTTGAACACAAACCGTGTTTTAATGTTGCAGAGCAGGGAAGGGTCTACAGTGCTACGTGATGGGGTGCTGCTGTGTCTTAAAGATGAAAGTTGTATACTTTGCAGGCTGCACATGGGGGTATATACATGTAATTCCAGCCCCTTCAAAGGGGCACTGTCAGCTTTGCTTCTCATTTTTTTATCACATTTTATCAGTGTGCCTCTAGGCCCATACTTGTGAAATAGTTACTGTACAATGCCCCTGTATATCACAAAAGTAATCAGTTTACCTATTTTCTCAAATTTTCATAATTTTTTTTTCAGGAGTGGTCCGCACTTAAATCAGTCGCCCACCGGAAGCGTATCCATACCGAGAACAAGCATCTGCCAGGGAGCGCTATCCCAAAGTACACCTTTTATACATGCCCATTGCAAAATGTTTTAATCCAGTACATTGTCTTACAGCGAAGCATCCCTGGCATTTTTACACAAAAACGAGCTCTGGTAGTGCCACAAAAATAATTTTAAAACGGGAGCCAAAATCCCGTGCATGTGCAAGGCTTGCGATACTGTGGACCATCTGCTACTTCTTGATAGGAGTTTGTTGTTAATATAACAGACTGGTTTGCCAGTTACTTGGAGGATAGACAACAGCAAATAAAAGTAAATGTCACCCTCTCGTCCCTATTCCCACTTCAACAGGGAGTCCACCAGGGCTCCATTTTAGATCCATTGTTATTTCTGATTTATAGTAATAACTAAACCAAGAACATCTCAGTCTCTGTAAGATTCATTTATTTGCCAATGGTACGGTATACCTCTAAATCCTCATTCACATAAGCCAGTTTAGTACTTCAATCCCATTTTAATCAGCTCCAGCATAACCTAATATTAGCAAAATTACTATTTAAATGCAAAAAAAAAAATCAAAGTAATGTTCTTCCATCTGCTAAGTTCAGCTGCAGCAAGCTTAGACTTCAGTAATGCTACTCCTATCGCCACCCTCTTAGGAGATGAGCTTGAGATGAATAATTTCAGATTTTATTTTTTTCTTTTAACAGGACTCCACTTCTCATTTGCTCCCATTGAATCACTGTCCAAAAAACTGAAGCAGAGACTGGGGTTCTTTTATAGGAACATATCCCTTTTCTATCAGGATTCAAGAACCAGACTGGTTCAGGCCACCTTTATGCCCCTACTTGACTATGCAGATATATAATAACTGTACAGTCTCCAGCCTTCGTAGCCTGGACACTCTATCACCGGGCTTTACACTTTATTACTAATGCTCTGACTAGAATACACCACTGCACACTATACAAGGAGATGAATTGGAGCTCACCATCGAGCGGGAGACTTTTCCATATTTACTACTGGGAATATAAAGCATGCCTGAATAAGTTGCCCCCATATATATCTACTGCCCTGCATCACTCACAAAGCTCCTATGCATTAAGGAAATGTGCATACATTCCCAAAACCCATACTCAAGTTGCTAAGTCAGCCAGTAGTTGCATCCTTCCTTCGGCCTGGAACAAACTCCAAAGTACGCTGAAATAAAAAAAAAAAAAAAAAAAAAAAATGCTCTTAACCGCATTCAAATCCCTCGTGGAAAAAACTACCCCAGAAATCTGTTGGCGCTACTAACTACTGTCCTACCTAGATCTTGTCTTAACCTTCTAAATAACTCTGATAAAAGCTGTATTAAGCACAACGTTTTTGTCTCCTGTATGCCCAGTGTTTTCCGGCTGCAACCAGTATCACTTTTTGCTATTATAACTGAAAGTTCTCTTTCTTTTTACCTACCATAATGTTTTAGATTTGCTTATTTTCGTTTACTCAAATTTTTTTTTGTCAACCTGCCACATACTGTATTGTATTGTTACCGTTGTTTATGTATCAGGGACCGCCTTGTGAATGAGCTTGCTCAATGGTTGTTTTCCCTTTAAAATAAACTGAACTGAATATCAGAACCATGTTCAGGGCTCTGTACACAAACTGCGGCATAGATAAAACTTTGGATCTCTGGGTCCATGCATAGAACTGTAACAGAATGCGGCCCATAAAAATACAAGAGGCGCACGGTTGCAACAGACATCTAACGAGTCTACGAGAGGCAAGGGGAAGTGACCCAGGCTGCATGCAAATTTGTGAGCGATCGCACACTGCGGCGAGTCAGCAGCCCAACGGAGACCTCCAGTGCCTGACATGACAGAAATACCCACGCACATCGGCACATTTACCAGACAGGCATGTGAGCCGCACTGTTTGCTTTAATTACACCCACTGAATGTTTTCACTGCATCAGCATCTTACTGCTGGTTTGTTACAAGATTTGAAAGTTCAGTAAAATGTTTGTTCAGAACACCCGACTCCCTCGTTATGTTGTTGAGCGCTTTTCAAAACAGGCTATGGAAGCTGTCATTCGCGGCCCATGTTACAGACCATTAAGCCACTCCAGCAGTGGCATAATGTGATTAATGTATGGTTGGGCCGTTGTTCGCCCTCAGCCTCCAGCCACAACTCTCCCAACCATGCATTAATCCAGCATTAGATGCCACCTTTGTGGCCTACTTAATTTTGTTTAAATGGTTACTTTAATGCTTAAAATTAAAATTTTACAGTACATGAATTTTCCGCTGTTAAAGGTGACTGGCAATGATACTTAGTACAGGGCTGCCCCTGTAATAGCACTTATCCAGAAATGGTTGCTTTCAAACTTTATGATACTCGATTCAAGCAAGTCTGAAGTTATGACGTTTTCAAATAACGCCATTGAACCTAACAGTTTATTTCATGTTGTCACACAGGATGGAAATGTGATTGAATTAGTAGATAGTTTTAAATATCTGGGGATAATTCTTGATTCAAAACTAACTTTTAAACCCCACTTGAATAAACTAAGGAAAACTCTTCTTCAGTGATTAGGTTCCCTCTGTAGAGTTAAGCAGTTCTTGACCAGAGAATCGAGGTTTTTACTTGCTCACAGTTTTCTGATGAGTGTTTTGGATTTTAGTTGTATTATTCACTACTCTTTCTCTGGTCATTTACGTAATAAACTTAAGGTAACTTACAACTCCATTTTCTAGGGATGTGGATATGTTGTTCAATCCACACTTGTTGGCAGGTACCTTGCTGCTTTAAGATGGGCCAGAAGGTCTTCAAGCTGGCTCCTTCCACCCACCTGGGTGGTAAAATCTTTGGCTCCGCCCCATGACATCAGATCTTCCTTACCACTTGGAAGCTCAGGTTCCCTCCTTAGCGCTCCTGCATTTTGTAGGCCTGGATCCTAAATCTTCAGATTTTCCCAAACTTGCACTCAAGTTTACTCGAGTCTGGTCTTTGCTCGACTCTTTCGCGGCTGCGATGGATGTTAAATCCGTTCCCGGGTTCCGTTGGTACCCTTGCGGGCAGAAGATGTCTCGTACTGATCTTCGCACCACGTGCGTTTACTGCCTTGGACTCTATCACAACCCACAGGCTTGCGGCCTCTGTCTGTCCTTCTCCTCTTTGGTGCTCGAGGACCGCACTGCCAGACTCCAGCTGGGGTGACTGGAGAAACTGTTCCCGCAGATTAAATCAAAGGAGGCCCACTGGGCAGCGTCTGCGATTGCGGGCTCCGCGGAGCAGCTGGAACAACTTACGGCCCTCGAGAAGGAGGCGGCCCAGGCCACGGCTTCATCCTTCTCGGCGTCTGCTTTTATCCCGCTCTACCTGGGCTCCTCCTACACTGCTTCCTTTCGGGAGCTTTGTCAGTCCCTCTACCAAGGGAGAGGGTCCTTCTGGATCTCATACCTCTTGGTCTAAGGACCACAAAGGTAAGTCCCAGCGTTGACGTTCGTGGGAGCAAGTGAGGTCTTGCTCCTGGGGTTGTTGTCTCTGCTTCGGTCGAGGTTGCAGCCCTGGCTGCTGGTTTCTCGGAGTCCCCGACAGACCAGCCAGCTGAGATTCCTGTCGAGGCCGAGATTTTTCTAGACCACACCGACAGGTTGTCGACTGAGGACGACGACAACTCTGACACTGGCTCCCCCGGTGCAGTCAGAGGACTTGTCTCTGCTTCTAGAGCTGACGTCCCCAGTTAAGGACACTGAATCGGAGGAGTTGCGGGTTTCCCCCCCTCCTTCAGCCCGCTGTCGGCATCCCCGACGATCGAGGTCTCTGTCCTCTTCCGCTTCGGGTAAATCTCGCTGATGTCTGTGGTGCCGGTCCCGACACCGCGGAAAGCGGCGCCACCGCTCATCCTTCTCATCCTCCTTGGCCGAGGAGAGGCTCTGGCGCAAGTTGGCATCTGCTATACGAGGATCTTATGTGGCAGCAACTTCTTTTAGCCGGTAGCAAGCAGACTCCGGCTCCATCACCAGTGATTACATGGCTGTTGCCAGAATGTCTGAAGCAATCTCCCGGCCCGGGTTCCTTTGTTGAGGACCCGGTTCTGTCTCTGACCGCTCAGCCAACACTGGCTGCCCCACCCATTGTGGTGGAACCACTGCCTCCACAGCTGATTTTTGGGGCTCTGTCCAAGTATTCTTGGTCCACTCAAGGGTTACCCCATCGGTTGTCAATCACCCTCACCACCAATCGTCCTCGGCAAGCGGAGGGTGGGCTTAGGTAGTTGGCAGCTCTATGTGGACTCTTCGGAGTCCGAAGACTGCTCATTGCATTCTCGTCCAGCCGACTTGGAATCCTTGGGGGGAGTGGTGGTGTCTGTCCATGGATGAGGGCCCCACCTCGTTCTTGGGTATTCTTCGACTCATCTCGGAATCCATTGGGATACCACTCATACCTGTGCAGAAGCGGGTCAGATATCCCCTCACGGAGATTCTGGACAAAGGGGATTCCCCCTCGGAAGCCTTCCCCGTGGCTGAGGCCATCGTAGGTCTGTCTCTAGAGCTCTGGCAGCACCTGACCTCTTGTCCTGCATCTTTGTCCAGGATGACCCGCAAGTATGCAGTCCCTACCAGCTCCCTCTCCGATTTCTTGGAGCACCCCTCGGCCGAGGGGTTGGTGGCCGACAGCATCTCCTGATGCTACGGTAACACAAGGAACGTAGACAAGCCCCCAGACAAGGAGTCCAAAAAGCTGGACTAATCTGGGAGGAAGGTATACACTGCCTTAGGCCTTTGTCAGGCTAGCTCGGCTGTCCTGATGGCACACTTCTCTCATGCCCTGTTGGGCTCCTTAGATGAGGTGCTCCTTTATCTCCCAGCTGACCTTCAGACCACGGTCAAGCAGGTTCGGGATCAGGGAAGGGCTGTGGCTGAACAGCAGCTACAGACAGCTCTAGACATCGGAGACTCCTTTGCCCGGTCGGTTGCAGTCGCAGTGGCCATGTGCCACAGGGCTTAGTTGCGGATCTCTACCTTCATGGCAGATACCTAACACAAGCTAACAGATGTCCCCTTTCTTGGGACTGACCTGTTTGGCCCAGAGGTGGAGGGTCACCTCCAGCGTATCGAGAAGTCTAATGCCAGCTTAGACTGTCTCATCTTCTCAGAGGGACAAAGGTTACCAGCAGCAGCATAAGCCCTTTCGTCCCTCTGCTTCTGCAGCAAAACCAGCAGCTCCAGCAAGCTCATTCTTGGTGCCCCAATGCCAAGTCCATCGCTTCCTCAGCCAGGAAGCCTGGGGGGAAGAGTCCGGGTGGCCCCTCGGCTGGGTCCTCCTCCTCCAAGCCTGCCCAGTGATGAGTTGCGGGGTGCCTCCCAACCTAGTCACCTCCCCTGGGTCCCCCTGCAGAGTCTTGGCTCAACCACTTCCTTTCCACCTTGTCCGCTATCACCACAGGCCGCTGGGTGCTGGAGGTGGTTGGCAGGGGCTTGCCTCTGGAATTCGAACAATGTCCCTCCCTTTTGAGCCCGTGGGGGGGCTACTGGATCAGTAGCCTCCTTGTTGGCTTTCCGAGATGATACAGTTCTGCTCCTCCGCAAGGGGTCGTCGACAAGGTGGTGGATCCTTCTCCTTGCCCAGGTACTTCATGGTTCCAAAACGGATGGGGTGGCTGGCTCCCCATTCTCTACCTACACGGCCTGAACAAGTTCCTAAGGCCGTGTACCTTCCGGATGGTCACTCTAGCACAAATCATACCATCCCTGGAACTGGGCATGTGGTTCTGTTCCCTGTATCTTTAGGATGCGTTTTTTCACATCCCAATCCATCCGTCCCATCAGTGGTTCCTCTGCTATCAAGCAGAAGGGAACCTCTTCGAGTTCTGGGCCATGTCCTTCACCCTTTCAGCTCCCAGGATCTTCACCAAATGCATTGCAGTGGTGGCAGCATTCCTGTGGCACCGTGGGGTCTGGGTCTACCCTTACCTGGACAATTGGCTGATAGCAGCCCCCTCCAGGTTGGAGGTGGAGTGGTTCAGGGATCTGGCCCTCTGGGTTTGTTCTCAACTAGGCCTCCTTATCAACGAGGCCAAGTCGGAACTTGTGCCTTGGCAGGTGATCCAGTTCATCAGGGCGGAGCTCGACTCTCTCCGAGCCAGAGCCTGGCTCCTGGCGGATAGAGCTGTGGTCCTTTCCTCCTTTGCCTGATCATTTCTGGTTGGGCAATTGTGCCCTGCTCGGGACTTCCTGTGCCTTCTGGGACTCATGGTGGCCTGCACCAGTGGTCTGTTGGGCCCGCTGGCATATGTGCCCCCTGCAGTGGGGGCTGGACTGCCAGTGGTCTCATTGCTCAAATCTTCTAGACCAGTCAGTCTCCGTGACCCAGGAGATGTGGGACGGCCTACAGTGGTGGCTCATCCCAACTCATCCGCAGGAGGGTATCCTGTTGGTCCTCCCCGAGCCAATGGCCATCCTAACAACCAACGCCTCTCTGATGTGTTGGGTTGCCCATATGGGGGAGCACAGGGACCACGGTCTCTGGTCCACTCAGGAGTCCTGATGCCACATCAACCTGCTGGAGCTCCAAGCGGTCTGGCTAGCCCTGACCACCTTCGCTCCATTTGTTCAGGGTCAAGTGGTCCCGGTCCAGACCGACAACACCACGACCATGTACTATGTGGCAAAACCAGACTGGGGAGTGATGGGCTAGACATGAAGTTACTATCCCTCGCCCTGGATGTTCTTATCATGCCCATAACAATGCTATTTAACAAATCATTGGCTCTAGCTCAATTTCCGGAGGTATGGAAGCAAGCCTTGGTAACTCCAGTGCATAAAAATGGTGATGAGGCTCTGGTGTCAAACTGCAGGCCAATATCTGTCCTCTTCCCACTATCCAAAGCTTTGGAAAAAATCGTGGCAAGTCAACTCACGGAATACCCAAACCAACATGGTTTCGGGCAGAAACACAGTACCAGCATGGCACTGCTGGAATACACTGACTATGTGCACAAGGCGCTAGATGAAGGCAGATTGGTGGGGTCCACCTTCATTGACCTCACCAAAGCCTTCGACACAGTCAACCACCCTTTACTTCTATTCCAGCTCCAAAGATTGGGTGTAGCATCAAACGCCCTGAATTTGCTCAGTGACTGCCTAACACACAGGAGCTAGCGAGTCAATATCTGGCAAACGATATCCAGCTCCAGAGGTGTACTCCTAGGAGTCCCTCAAGGATCAATTCTAGGGCCCCTGCTTTTCACCCTCTTTGTAAATGACCTACACACAGCCTGTGACAGCAAACTTATCCTGTATGTGGACTATGCCGTGCTGCTGAGCAGCAGCACCTCTCAGGTTGCCCTACAAACAGAACTACGAAACTCTTTCAGTAAACTAGAGGACTGTTTCAGTAGGCAAAAGCTGCTACTAAATTACAAGAAAACTAAGGCCATGCTACAATCCAGCCCCTACAACAAATGCAGGCATGCTCCCCTCGTATCTTCAGTAAGGCTGGTGAGCTGATTCAGGTGCACTTGTTCAAGTACCTTGGAGTCACCATTGATGACTTACTTATACACACCACATAGACTCCCTTGTCAGAGTGGTAAACACAAAGATTGGGGTCCTCCATAGGTATAAGAAATCCCTCACCCCAGAAGCACTCCGAATCTGTCTCCAGCTCTGTACTCTCACGACAGACTGGGCTGGTGGTCTATGGAGCTGCTACTGATACAGTGCTCAAAGGGGTCCAAATTGCACTAAATAAGGCTTGCTGCCTCACCCTGTGCACAGATCACTACACTCATACTTGCAACCTGTATGAGCGTACAAACTGGCTTAATCTAAAAGACAGGATCAAATACCAAACTTGCCTCCTGGGAAAGAAGGCTCTCCTCGGAAAAAATCCACCCTGTGTAGGAGACCTGCTTGTGGCTCCACTTTCTTCACACATCACTAGAGTGAGGAAGAATGGATCACTGTCCATCCCATTCCACCGAACCTCACTAGGGCAGCGTGCCTTCTCCTATCTGGCCCCCCTCTGGATAAATGAACTCCCGTTGAAATTACAAACAGCCTGTCACAAGTTAGAGAAGTCCCCAAACAGCACCTAATGCCGCCTAGCTCAAAATGCACCTGCATCTCGGTCCCCACTTGCTAGACAGGCCTTCCCCCAAGGTAGCACCCAACAGGGCTGCTTAGAGAACCCTCCCTCCTTTCCCTCTGCACCCAGTATATTAATTTCCAAACAAGAACATTCTAAATATTAATGTACCATGTCAGAACTTCCAATAAGATATCCTCTCCCTCCATACAGGCAGCTTATATGATTATTAGACCCAAAGATAAATTAAATACTTAGAGCCAAGGGATGGAGAAAGTTCCAATAGTAGAATTTCCAGAGTTCAGGTTTCTGCATCTGATTCTGAAGCTGGCTGCCTCTCTGATGTCTGGAACTCTCCAGCTGTGGCCTCAACTTTTTTCCCTGCTTCCATGGGATCATTGTACTGAAAAGTGTGGCCTCCATAGTAGACGGTGAGTTGCGCCGGTATCAGTAAGGAGTGAGTAACCCCGAGGCTCCTGAGCCGAGCGTGCACAGCATCAGATTTTTTTTTTTTTTCCTTCTAGCGCACGTGGCAAGAGACCAGTCTGGAAAAAGATGAACTGTAGCTCCGTTGTACGAGAGACCCTCTGTAGATCTCATAGCCAGTAGTAGGATGTCTCTTGTGCTGGGGCTAGCAGTGATAAGCAGCACCATCCTAGGAGCCTCATCTCGTGGTCCTGCTGCTCGAGGGGTAATTCGAAAGGCTTTAGTTAGTTGACCTGGGATGAGATCTTTTGATAGGTGTAACAGGACTGTAGGAAACTTAACGGGTCTGCATCTTCACTCCCTTCCGGTAACCCAATAATACAAACGTGCGAGGCCCGGTGCGAGTTTTCTAATGCCTCGAGCCTGTATCGTAATTGAGTTCTCTTGAGTTGTGCTTGGATATAGCAGCTAACGCTTGAATGGCTGCTTTTTCAGCCGAGCTTGCAGTCTGGGCAACAGATTCCAGCTTTGCGTCCTGTTCCACAAAGCGCTGGAGAATAGATTCAACCTTCAGGTTGAGGACCTGCATGGAGGCTTGCAGAGCTCTCCAGGGGGGCTCCGATCCGGCCATAATCGCTGAAGTTGAAGCGGCCAGCTCCGTGTTCACTGGAGTACTTTTCCCCGCACTTCCGCCTGCTTTCTGATAGTGGCCCATCGTAACTTCTGATATCTCCCGACACTGGAGGGTTTAAACTTTCTACTGCTGTTATTGTTTTTACAGATTCTTGTCTTTCTAAGTAGTTTTATACCTTTTTAATCTCGACATGTGCAGAGCTGATGTCCAGTGTGTCTTGCCAGTTGACTGCTCAACAGTCTCCGCCCCCATCACTCCTCTTTAACGCTCTTGGCTACTGCCCCTCCTAGCCGCCCCCCACACACACACAAACCCTACTCGACAAAGCCCTCTGGAGCCCCCAATCACAGCCTCAACGTATCACTATCCCCCCCACCACCTCTCGCTGTCTGCGTTGGGCTCTAACCCAGTGCTCCCCCTTGTTTCACTGTCACCCAGCCTCTCGCCCTCTGGGACAGAGTCAAACCCTATGCAATTACTCTGCCACAGTCTACTCAGTGGGACTTGGAGGTTTCCTGGGGTGTGCTACCTAGGGCAGTCAATTAGAAATTGCTTAGTACCATATTATAACTGCTCAGTTTTTTCCTATTTGTCATGTAATCTCTCTTTAATTTCTAATGATCATGCCTCTGTAACCACTGAAGTTGTGTGTATTGTCTTATTGTCCACTCTGATGTGGAACCTTTGTAAAAGAGATCACGCTCAAAGGTCTTTCCGATATATTAAATAAATATAAATAAAATATTCATAATAAGGTTTCCGAGCTGATGAACAGGTGGAATCCTTGGTTCCTCTCGATTAATCGGTTCAGATTGGACCAGATACCGTAGACCGAGAGTTTGGACGGAGAATTGGGGAGGGATTGGTTGGATTGTATCCGGCCAGTCCCAAACACAGTTCTCCCCTTAGTGGTCCTTTTATTAGTAATAGGTGAGGGGGTATCAGCCTGTCACTATCTCCCGGGGGAATCTCCCACTGGTGCCGGGGCCTCCCCCTCCTTGTTCACTTATCTAAATATGTACCTATCTAATTACCTAGTCCAGGAGACGTCCCCCAGTGTATAACCTAGCCCAGAGCACCTACTGATGTAAGTTTATCTCTAAGTAAGAAAGGACTTAAAAGATCTTTTGGCATTTATCAATAAGTTAAATATTAATTCTGTACTCATTTTATAGTATATTATAGTAGTGTCTGTGGCTCAGTAGGTAGCACACTCTCCTCTGAAGCCAAGAGATCAGAGGGCTGTGGGTTCAGTTCCCACATCTGGCACTGGGGTTAATATCCCAATACTGACACTGTAGTGCAGCATGAGAGGGGTGCTACACTTCTGAGGTGCCGTCTTGCGGATGAGACGTTAAACAGAGGTCCCATCTGCCTGGATTGGTGGTAGTTCAGGTGGATGTTAAAGATCCTATGGCACTTATCGAAAAGAGTAGGAGAATTTCTCCGGTGTCCTTGCGAAATTTCCCTCATTCACTAAAAAATACCACCAACAGTTTCATCTGGTTCAAGGTCAGCTGGCATTCATCTATATCCCTCTCCCCCGGGTCGTGCCTGAAAATAGGCAGGATTTGTCTAGTGCACTTACCTGGTCAACAAAAACTAAATAAATAAATATTAATATTAATTTATATTATTTGAGTCCGCTCCGTCTATGGCTGGTTACGTTTATTAGTGAAGCTTGCAGTCTTGTCTTGTACAGTACAATATAATTCTGTATGATTACAATGTGATCCTAATCCTGTTAAAAAATAAAACTAAAGTTTAAAAAAAAAAAATAAAATAAATGCACTGTCTCAACCGGCCAGGGGACACACTCCTGCCTCTGTGCAGAGGCTCTTTATATATGGTCTCTATTGTGCTCCAGTCTGGGCGGATCTCCTAGCCATCCATGTGGCAGGAGCCTTGAACAGTCTGGCCGATGCATTTCACGAGGAGTTTCTCCTGCCTGAGGTAGTGCAAGACTTGTTCTCCCTCTGGGGCACACCTCAGGTGGATCTGTTTGCCTCCAGCGAGAATACAAAGCTGAGGCTGTTCCATGCCTGCCCCCTCAGCAGGGCTCGCTGATTTTGGGGGGGGGGGGGATGCCTTCTCGAGGCCGTGCCTTCCCTCCATTTCCCTTGATCCATAAGGTGCTTCTCAAGGCAAGAAGGGACAAGGTGCAGGTGATTCTCGTAGCCCCAGACTGGCTCACCAGTTCTGGTATCCAGATCTGCTCAGCCTCGGCTCCAGGTTCTCGAGGCGGCTTCCAGCCCGCCCGGACCTGCTCTCCGTCAACAAGGGGAAGGTACTCCATGTGGACCTTGAATGCCTGCGCCTAACGGCCTGGTTCCTGAGTGGCTAGAATTCCAGGCCTTGGGTCTTTCTGACAGGGTCCTCAACTTCGTTGAGGTGTCCCATAAGGAGTCGACCAGAAAATGTTATGTCTTTAAATAGAAGAGATTCTTCATTTGGTGTCTGGGCAAGGGGTTGAAGAACCCATCGTGCTGCCTGTTGCCTAGCATTTTGAACTACCCTGTGGTCCCTCTGTCAGCAAGGGCTTCGGTTGATGACCCTTAAGGTGCACCTGGCAGCCATCTTTGCTTATCTGGCGCGGGCCAGCAAGCAGTCGGTGGCACAGGAGAAGGTGGTCTGGCGCTTTTTTCCAAGGCCTAGATCACATATTCCCTCCAGTGTGTGAGCCTCCACCTTCGTGGGATCTACTGCTGGTACTGGCCAAGCTTATGGGCAAGCCATTTGAACTGGTGCACAGATGTGAAATCTCCCACCTGTCGTGGAAAACCGCCTTCTTGGTGGCGATCATGTCAGCCAGAAGGCTCGGGGAGCTCCAGGTCTTCCACAGGAACAAGGCTGTCTTGCGCCCCCACCCGAAATTTCTTCCGAAGGTGTCAACAGTTCCTCCTAAATCAGGTGCCTACTCTACTGGTGGTATACCCGAATCACACCTTGGAGGCAGAGTACAGGCTCCATACCTTGGACCTGAGAAGAGCGCTCGCCTACTATAAAGAGCGTACGGCCGAAGTTAGGGAGAGGTTTGCCAGCTGTTTGTCACCTATGCTAAAGCCGCACCTGGCTGACCTGCAGCCAAGCGGACGATTGGCAGGTGGATCACTTCCTGCATTGATCTCTGCTGTAGGTTGGTGGGCAAAGAGCCTCCCTGAGGGATGAGAGCTCATTCTGCCAGCCATACCGCTGTGTCGGTGGCTGCTTCTAGGGATGTCTCTATTCAGGAAATCTGCAGGGCTGCTACCTGGAAGTCGGCATACGCCATAATTTCCCATTACCACGTCGACCTCGAGTTGCACCGGGATGCTGGTTTTGGGGCCTCAGTTCTCCAGTTCCTCTTTCCTAAGTAGGGGGTGTGCGCCTTGCCTCCCTCCTCCTGGAGAACTGCTAGGAGGTCTGCCAACAAGTGTGGATTGAACAACACATCCACGTCCCTAGAAATACAGGTTACTCACCTGTAACAGAAGTTCTAGGAGTGCTATATATTGTTCATCCACACGGACCCACTCGACCTCCCCGGCTGTGGGTGCACACAACCTGGCTTCCAGTGGGCTAGATCTGGCGTCATGGGGTGGAGCGGAGGATTTTACCTCCCGAGTGGGTGGGAGGAGCTAGCTTGAAGACCTTCCGGCCCATCTTAAAGCGGCAAGATACCTGTCGACAAGTGTGGCTGAACAACATATACCACTCCTAGAACTTCTGTTACAGGCAAGTAACCTGTATTTACATTTTATGCTTGATGTTCCTTTTCGAACATGACACTGTCTTGTTTAAATGTTCTCATAGTTTATCCCTTAAAAATAGAATTTTGCACAAGCTGGGTACTATGATGTTTAAGGTAAAGAATGGTCTTGTGCTGTAGTTTCATTATTATTTCCAAGGTCTCTTTATTCTAGTGGTACTAGATCTCAGGCTAAATATACTTATGAAATTACTTTTTTGAACTGCTTTTTTCCAGAGATCTGCTTTATTTAGGGCTCCTTTGTTTTTTAATTCATTACCTGCTAATATCACAGAAAGTATGACAGTGGTCTTTTTAAACTAGACTAAAATATTGGATGACGGATAATATTTGCACATGTTAATGTTAAATAATAGTTGAATTTTTGTTCATGTATTTTTGTATCATTCCTATATGTTTTGAGTAATATAATGTATGTTTAAATATGTAGAAAGGGTTCTGAAAGAACTCTTAAAACTGAAGGTGGACAAAGCAATGGGGCCTGATGGGATTCATCCCAGAATTCTAAAAGAGCTAAGGGTAGAACTAGTGACACCACTGACTACCCTTTTTAACAAATCATGGGGGGGATGGGGTGGTACCTGAGGACTGGAGGAGGGCAGATGTGATTCCCCTTCACAAAAGTGGGAGCAAGGCAGAAGCAGGAAACTACAGACCTGTTAGTTTAACCTCAGTGATCGGGAAAATGATGGAATCACTTCTGAAGAAAAGAATGGTCGAGTATCTAGAGGCCAGAGGGGCACAGGACCCTAGGCAGCATGGATTCACAGCGGGAAGGTCATGCCAGACAAATCTGATAGATTTCTTTGACTGGGTGACCAAAGTAGTAGATCAGGGAGGGGCAGTGGACATGGCCTACCTAGACTTTAGCAAAGCATTTGACACAGTCCCACACAAAAGATTAATATACAAGTTAGCCAGCCTGGGAGTGGGTCCCAAGATGACAGCCTGGGTAAAGAATTGGCTGGAGAATAGGACACAGAGTAATAGTAAATGGAGTCCACTCAGAAGAAAGGAGGGTTACTAGTGGGGTACCGCAGGGTTCAGTATTAGGACCGGTCCTCTTCTTCAGTGTCTTTATAAGCGACATTGCAGAAGGACTGGAAGAAAAGTATGTCACTTTGCAGATGACACTAAGATCTGCAACAGAGTTGATGCACAGGGTGGGGTGGAAAGGATGAGAAGGGACTTGGCAAGGTTAGAGGAATGGTCAAATGTATGGCAGCTTAGATTCAGTGCTGAGAAGTGCAAGGTAATGCACCTGGGAAACAAAAACCCAGGGGACGAGTACACAATGGGGGGTGAGATACTAACAAAAACAGAAATGGAAAGAGACCTGGGGGTAGTCATATCAGATGACCTAAAGGTGGGCAAGCAATGTGAGAGGGCAGCAAGGAGGGCTGGGGGGTTACTGGGATGCATAGGAGGCATCACCAGTAGAAAACAGGAAGTTATTATCCCTCTGTACAGACAGCTGGTGAGACCCCATCTGGAGTACTGTGTGCAGTTCTGGAGACCCAGTCTCCGCAAAGACATAGACAGGATGGAAGCTGTCCAGAGGAGGGCAACTAAAATGGTGCAGGGTCTGCACCAGAAGACATATGAAGAGACTTAAGGAGCTTAATATGTATAGCCTCGAGGAAAGGAGGGAGAGGGGGGACATGATAGAAACTTTCAAGTACACTACCGGTCAGAAGTTTTAGAACACCCCTATTTTTCCAGTTTTTATTGAAATTTAAGCAATTCAAGTCCAGTGAATAACCTGAAATGGTACAAAGGTAAGCGGTAAACTGCTAGGGGTTAAAAAAAAGTTTAGATTGGCAAAAACTGCTGTAGAGAAATTGCAAAGAAAGCCAAGGTGTCAGTGAGTACAGTTTCCTACACCATCATAAGGCACTTGGAAACTGGAGGAAACTCTGACAGGAAGAGGTCTGGCAGACCCAAAGCCACAACAGAATCAGAAGACAGTTTCTGAGAGTCAACAGCTTTGTGGATAGAGCGCTCACAGGACAACAGCACAGAGTGACTGGCACCCTGAACCGAAGGGCTACCACAGCATTTTGCAGCGCCATGCAGTACCCTCTGGTCTCGCCTAGTTGGTCAGGGTTCATCCTACAGCAAGATAATGACCCAGAACATACCTCCAGGCTATGTCAGAACTACCTTCGAGGAAAAGAACAAGAAGGTAGGCTTCAAATCATGGAATGGCCAGCACAGTCTCTAGACTTAAACCCCATCGAGCTGGTTTGGGATGAACTGGACAGAAGGTGAAAGCAAAGCAACCGTGCAACACATTTGTGGGAACTTCTGCAACAGTGTTGGGAAGAACTTCCCGAACAATATTTGATGTCCATTGTGGAAGAATGCCATGAGTGTGTTCGGCTGTTACAGTATATCTGCAAAAGGTGGCTGCTTTGATGAGTCAAAAATTTAGATTAAATTTTGTTAAACAAAATGATTCTATGATTTCTTTATCTCCAATTGTTTGTTCTATGCTTTAATTTCAGAGTACATTGAGACATTAACCTGCGTAAATTTCAATAAAAACTGGAGAAATGGGGGTGTTCTAAAACTTTTAACCGGTAGTGTACCTCAAGGGAATCAACAAAGTCCAAGAGAGTAGCATCTTTCAAAAAAAGAGGTGTGCAAGAACAAGAGGGCACAATTTGAAGATAGAGGGGGGCGGCTCAGAGGTAATTTAAGGAAGTATTTTTTTCACAGAGAGGGTTGTGGATGCATGGAGCGACCTTCGAGGAGGTTGTGGAGTCAAAATTAGTGGTGGAATTCAAGCATGCATGGGACAGTCATAAGGCAATTCTGGGGGGTTGGGGTAAGAAGAAGTAGGCTGCTGGTTAACTAGGATCTGCAGCTTATCCAGTAGGTAGGGAAATGGGCAGACTGGGTGGGCCAAGCGGTCCTTATCTGGCGTCAAATTCTGTGTTTCTATGTTTCTATGTCTTATAACTTTGTGTAGTTTCCTCCTTGTGTTGCTTCTGCAGTGCTCCTGGTCTCCACCAGAGGCTGCTGCAGAGCGACACCGTCCCAATACCCACCCCAGGAGAGGAGAGCAGTCCTATGGACGCTCAATCCTCTCCTTCCCCTGCCAGCCCCCGGCGTCCCGAGTCTGTTCCTGAACCTGGGTCGCCGTTGTGGTTCGAGGTAAGGCAGCAGTGCCTCAGCACTCTGTGCCACCTGGCCGGCTAATTCTCACCTTTTAATAGGATTATTATTTCACCTTTTTTGTTTTTCTTTCTGGTTCTCACAGTGCTGCTGATGAACTGTAACTGCTATTTACTAGGCACCATAAACTCTAGCTGAAAGGGAACCAGTCTAAACTCTTTCCTGGTGATTTGCATTTACCTCCCACAGTACACTGCATCATGGGTATTTGTGTAATTTTACATTGCCATTTACTGTGAAGTGACAGTGTTTTGAGGAATGGCTTACTGTCTATTGTATGGTAAGTGTACTTTTTGGTAATTTAACTTGTAGCAGCTGTGGTGCCACCCCCTCTGATGAAGCATCTAAGTTTGATTATGTACTTTTTGCTTAATTATCTTTTTTTTTTTGGTCAGGCATTTCTTTTTTTCTTCATCTTCTCCCTAGAGCGGGTGCCCTGTCCAGCCCACCGGCGACTGCCATCCCCAAGACATGCATTATAATCCCCCACCCTCCATGACCACATGGTCCTGGTGGTAGTGCTGGTAAATAGACAAAATCAGGTGTCATCCACTGGCTCCATGATTTTCACTGTTCTCACCCAACCAACAGCATACAGGACACAGTTGAACGTGTGAACTGAGCGCATACATAGTATGTGCTTGCCACCAGCCATCCTCTCCTGTCTGTCACCATGCCTCCACGTGGTGATGGCAGTGTTTGTGTGCAACATGATTTGTCCCTGCTCCCTGAGAGAGAACTGTCTTAAGCTGATCAGACCTCTCCCCTGGCAACCCGAATCTGCTTGAGAACCTGGGTTTCTGGCATGGAAGGTGGTGTGGTGTGGAACACCTCAATCCACCGCACCATTTAGCTGGCATCATTACAGGCAGTTTTGTGTACCTTTGTGCTCCTTCGTTTGGAGTGCAGCCTTCTTTCTGGTGGTTCCCCAGCCCTTTTTTCCTTTTTTTTTTTTTAAACTTTATTGATTTTATGCACAAGACATATATATCAGTGACGAAAGAAAATAGCAACATTGTGATCCAACTGTCTCATAATAAAGTACATATTACAGACTCTTCCTTAACATTGCTACAGGCGCGCTGTAGCCTGACACCTAGCAGTGGCTAGACACCAGTATAGGCACACCTACCAGAAGGGGTGGTCCCATGTCCAGAGTGCTTGGTTACTTCTGCGGAGGGGGGGTTAGCCATCCCACTCATTGCACGGTATGGGGGCTGGGGTAAAAAACAGAAAAAAAAATAGGAGATGGCCGGTGGGATCCGCGCCACTTCCAGGAACCAGATGTAGGCTTCCACCGGGGGGGCGCTCAACGCTTCTCTCCCTGTCATGGGAGGGTAACCTGTGGGGGACTCCCTTGAGGATCTGGGGTGGGCTGCCGGATTGGAGGACTAAGCCCTCTCCAAGGGATGGAGAGGCCGAACCACCTGCCAACCCCAGACAAAAAGTGCTAATAACAATAAAAAAAAAGAATCAACAGTTTAGTCCATATGACCATCAAGCTTGCAGTCCGTTCAGTGTTTAACACAAAAAAAAAAAATAAAACGTTCCTACAGTCTGCACAGCGACTGTAGTCTTGCACCTGCTGGAAAGGGAGGATTGGAGCCAGCTTCATAAACAGTGGTAGGTGCCATTTTAACATGTGGCACTTTATAAAGTTAGTGTATCTTACAATTCAAGTAACTGATCTCGGCACACAGTCAAAGGTGCCAAAGACCCTCCTCAGCTCCCCAGCCCATGGTACTCACAGGTCAAAATAGGAAGAAACTGCTTTCAAGTTCAGTCATCCTCACCTGATTCCATCTCTCACCATCATGGCTTTCTTTCTTCCCCTTCTGTTTCTTGGCGATGAATTTGGAAGCATCTTCAGGACTGGTGAATATACGTAGAGTCCTCACCTATAAGAAATTTGGCAGGCAAAAGCATTTGATGGTGCACGTTTAATTCCTGGAGTTTCCTTCTGATGTGATTGAATTGCATACAACATAATCTCATACTGTAAGACAAACCCAGGTATAACGCTGTTTTAAGAACTTCCCAAATTGCTTTCATGCAGATCCCAGCGCATGCCACCAATAGAGTTCTTGGGTCCTGCGTTCCTGCTGCTCCCCTTGGAGTTATTTGGTCAGCCTTTTCATAGTTAAATCAGCGGTGCTACGAAAATGGGCCAACATTTGACCTCACATTCTTTTTTTCTTCGTAATCAATGCCAGATGTCTTTCAGTTTATATTGGTGGTACAATTTTAAGTGTCTATCATTTAAGAATTTTATGGAAGTTTTAAAATAATTTCTCAAAAAAGATGTCCGCCTCTTTTGCCTAGAAATAATATTGAGTACCTGAGGAGAGTAAGAAGCCAGACGAAAATGCAGATGTACAGTACACGGTATAGGAAGCATCCAGAAAATAAGTTCTGCCAATATTTTTCAAAATTATAGCAGAAAATTTGCTTTTTAGAATAACTTTTCGTTGCACTGCTGCTTTGAGTCTCTACTGTGTTTAATGTTTTGCTCAACCATGCCTCCATGAACTGGAGTCCTACTAATCTGAGGGACACATTATTCTCAGCTTCAGGTCATTGCCTTGACAGTTTGTTTTCTTGGATGTGTTTGGCTGTGGGGTCATAGGTTTCCCTGGGTTAGCATCTGCCTTCTCAGTGGTTGTCTGCACCGCATCTACTCTATGTTCAAGGGGAGAAATGTTACCTGAAATTCCATGCAGCTTTCTGTCCATGTCCCTTACTGTGCCGCATAATTGGGTGTGTGGATAATGGTGGCTAGAGTCACTTCTCGTTGTGGTTGGGACTGCTGCTGCCTGCATGCTCATGGTGGGTTGAGAGCCTTTGGGCTTAAAGTCCATTTTTGAGTAGCTGAACCTTTCGGGTGGCTCATTTTGCTGTTCACCAGGTAGTGCCAATCCAGACTGTAGCAAATGAAAATACTAAAGTTCAAGATGAAGCAGTATTTTGAATCGAATAGTTTGCGCCTCTTGGGAGCCAAAGAAAACATAAGCAACAAAAACTGCCTGGTGCTCACGAAAAGATGCAGCACCTTAAACAAAAAGGTAATTCAAATGGCAAAAAGGGGTGCACATAATGAAAATAACACAGAAAATTATGCTTGGTGCTTTAATGTGTTAGCAGTGGATATCAACCAGAACAGTTACCCCCGCACTTAGAGCCTAGTGTGGGCTCTCCATCGGGGAGGGGCGACTCAAGCCACAGCTTACAGATTCCAAGAAACTACTTAGAGATATACACCAAATATCCAACAAAATATACTAATGCATACATAAGAATTTAATTTCCAAATATACGGTGTTATTAATAAAAAATAAATAAATGTATCCCGTGATTAACAGGCTAGTAACAGGGCAAATTGATAATTAAATACATAAAACAGGATAGTTCATTTACTTCCACCAGATCCAATAAATTGCACAGCTTTACAGTATAAGTATATGCCAAAATGTGCACAATATTAACTCCAGTATTTGGAAAACATCTCTTAGAAAAAAGGATTTATCCAAAGTAATAAAATTAACTTCTGTGAGAAAGCAATTTAAAGGATCTGTTGAAAACAGCTTGGGACCCAAGACAAGGTTGCAAACAGATTCCAAGTTCTCCTGAAAAGAAGAGTAAACAAAAGAAACCAATTAGTCAGTCTCATAGATTTGGTGCAAAAGGTAAATGCTAAAAGAACCCCCCCCCCCCAAAAGAAGCACGCATTGGGCTCGAAGTGCTGGGGTAACAGTGTTCTGCTGTATATCCACTGTTCGCATGTTAAAGCACTGAGCAGAATTTTCTGTGTTTGTGCACCATTTTTCTGAAGAAAACCTGTCTGCTCTACTTGGCTGTCTATCCACTCCCCATGGTGTTTGTTTGCTGAAATCAAAGTAGACTACACCTACATCCCTGCCCGCCTCTTCGGTCATCCCCTTGAAGAAGTAGATCAGGTTGGTTTAGAATGATATGCCCCTCATCAAGTCACACTAAGAGGGGGCAACAAACTTGATTGCCTTAACCAACTTGTTAACTATTCTGTTACTAATAATGGCACTGATGTCAGGCTGACCAACGTGTTGTCATCCGTGTCTAACCTGAATTTTTGTTTGTTATAGATAAAGACACAGTCTGTTATGTCTTATTTCCTACTTGTTGGACCATGAGGAATAATGCACTCCCCACCTCAGACTGCAACCATAAAATGCATAAGCAAAGTAATTTCAGTTTAAAATACAGCACAAGTACATTTACCTATTTTTCTTTTTCAGCTTGAATTGTTATCCCCTGCTCAGCCACTGTCCCAGAATGTACCAGTGTCCTGGATATATACCCTGTTCAAAATGCAGCTGCCGTGAAGATGGTAGCTGTGTGCTTTTTCTCCCAGTTTTCATCCGCATTCCTCCCTCTTCCATGTAGTGTGGGTTGTACTGCAGTCTGCCTCGTGCACGCACAGGTCACCTGTGTAGAAGGAGCAAGCTTCTTGGCCTGCCCGCAGGGGGTTGCTGTGGTGTCATAACACACCGCTAGCCCTCCTTGACTGAGGTGTGCATGCCTTTTGGCAGCTGCCTGCAGCTTGGCCTGCCTCCCGATACTGCAGCTTAAGTCTGCTCCCGAACCTAGGTTTCATGCTGTGTAACACAGCTTGTTCCCTGTGGTATGGCTCTTCCAGGTCCAGTGTACAGGGATGGGGGCTGCTGGGGGGGTTTGCACGGGGAAGAGTTGTAGTCCTGAGCCTCATCCTGACGGTGCTCTGAGCTACCAGCGATTATCCCGGACAGATCCACCCATCTCCCTACATGACCTGCCCTTGCTTGCCTAACTGTGTTTAGAGGGGCACAGTATCATGTGGTCCTCAGCTGTGCCCAAGCCTTCTCCCAAGTTGCTGCAGGAGGTACTAGTACAGTGGGGCAAGTGGAGCTCACCCCCCCCCAAGTTGGGGAAAGTAGTATATTTTAATTTTTTTTTTAATGTAGCCTGTGATGACTTTGCCTTTTTAAATGTCTTTTTGAGACCCTTTTTATGAAAAAAGCTTACAAATGGACCTGTAAGAAATGTGCACTGTCTTAGTACCAGTGTGCAGGCATATTGTAGCTGAGACACAGTAATAAAGAACAATTACTGATTAAAAATAAATGAAAAAAGAAAATGTGCTGTATAACTGGGCCAGATTTACTTCCACAATATTGTAGCTTGATATAAAAAGCTTTGTGGGCCATTGCCAGTTGCTGTTTGTGCTTCATAAAGTGGTTGATTACTCTTGAATGGCATGATTCATAGAACAAGCTGAGTGGCATTAGGTGCTTTGTGTTCCTCTAGTGATCTTCCAACAACAAAGGGCCTTGTTAGATTCCTAGCATTGCTTGCCAGGCTATTTACTCAACTGGCATTTCCCAGAAGTGAGTTCATGCACTGGGTGGTGAGTCATTGTGACCGATTAACCCACAGCAGAAAACCTAGGATTCGGTACACCATTGCAGTATGTAATGGTACAGCATTGGGGAACAAAATGCTTCCTGTTAAGCCACTACACGTTGCAGCTGTCCACCACGTGGGTGAATATTGGGTATGGGGGAAGTTCCCCTGCAACACTGTAGTTTGGCATAATTATCCTAAATGTGTATTGTAGCTTTAAGGTGGTGCAGACAGCCTTGAACCCCTTTCCCCTCACCTGGTGGTCCATCTTGTGGGCCCAAGGTGGTCTGAATTTTCCTGCAGTTCCCAATCTGTTCCTGGTGGCCCAGTTGCTTCCTTCCCTAACCTCAGTTCTGTAATATTCCCATGGATCCAGTTAACACCCCCTCTAGCAGAGTTCCTTCTCCTATGGCAGATCGGAGATGCTGTGCACATTAGAACCCTCCCCTCGCCAGAACCTTTGTTCCCATTCACATTCCAGTGCCCCCCTGTAGAACTGCGTTTAACAGTTCTGGCAGGGTTGGTGGCACTGGTGCTACTGAACAGTTGAGCTTTAGCATGCTGGTGCCCACGTTAACCTGGTCGCCCTGCTCCTTTCCCTGTGCCACTTCCCTGCACCTGCACAATTGACATGGAAGTCCTTGGAGCCTCTGTTGTACAACACCTGGGGGTGCAGTTTGGAACAGTTGAGTGAGGGTCAGTCTCCATGGAAGTAATACAGGAAATCATTTTTGGTGGCACTACACAAAGATAGTGCGTTATTGCAGAAGGTAAGACTGTATAGCCCTCTCAAAATTTAGACAAGTTTACATAAATGGTAGGTTCACTTTTTTTTTTTTTTTTTAAATGTTCAAAAAAGATGAAATCAGTTTTGAAAATTGTCAAAATCCTTGTTGTTCTGCAGTTTGGCACCCCAAAAATCCTAACAAATTTAAACATTAGTCACAGCAAATTAATGTAGTTGCAGCATGGGAAATGGGAATTGACTAATTTTTTGAGGTGCAAATCTAGGTAAAATGTTCGCTGCGCTGGCCTAGTGTGATTCACAGTTGGAGGGCAGCAACAAAAGAGGGGATGGGAGGAGCAAAGAGCAGATGGTAGTGCTAACCTCTGCCTCAACCTCAAGTGTACAATGTAGAGTGCTGGTGACTTGAGCACATAGTCTGTGTTAAATGTAAATTCAGGTCAGCCTGGGTTAGCACAGCAGGCCGGATAGAGGCAAATCCAGTTTCCTAGAGGACTTGATCCTTCTACAGGATGGGTGGGCATTGTCTCCTGCTGTCTTACCACAACCTTGGCAAACGCAGCGCGGGAGCACAAGTGGGAAGGGACGATGTATGTGTAGATGAGTCTTGCATACTGGCACCATGAGTGTCCCTTTGTCTTTGGGTGGCCCTGTCTACAGGGAGAAAATAAGGGGAGGACAGCCACTGGTTGGGCCACATCCATTGAGAGATGTCTTCCTTCACCTTTGGTTGATGGCCTGAGGTACTGTCTCGCTATATCCTGTTGATGACTGGGTTGAGGATTATCTGCTTAGGCATTGGAACAATAGAAATATAGGGTAGCACAGTGGTTGGTTTTGGCTTGGCATCCTGGCACTTCTCTGGGGTCCATGCACATGCCTAGGAATCCCCTTCTTTGGATGGGCAGAGGCTTTTGCTGAAGAATTAGGAGGCCCTGCTCAGGGTGGACCATAGGAGGATAAAGAGAATGAACAGAAATGAAAAAACTCTTAAAATCTTAAGTATATTACCATGGCACTTTAAATGGGCAACACTTAAAGTCCAACATGAAGCCGCAGTTTAGTATTAGCTCTGTATGTCTATTACTGATGTCACATGCTTGAAAACAGGATAGTTGTTCGTTGAGGGTCTGTCTGCTCCTGTTGCTTCTTCCCAACCTGGTGTCGTCATACTCTGCTTATGACATCAGTTATTCCCCTGACAAGACTGTAATGTCACAACAGAGCATTATGATTTCAAGAAGGGAATAAGCAATAGAGGTTGACAAACTCTTAAGCGATATGAAGCTTGATTTTGTGGAAACTTTTTCAGTAATAAATAATGGAGAGGAGAACTCTGCACAAGATGCATGAAATGCAAGCTGAATTGTGTCCGAAATATTATGCTTTCTCAAGTTTTTCCAAAGATGTCAGCTGCTGTTTAAAGATTGCTCCATCCACTAGCAAACAAACTTGTGGCTGGCAGTATAGCCTAGAGCAGGGGTTCTCAAATGGTGAGGACAGCCTCCCTGCGGAGGCCCCAGCCAGTTCCAGTGGAGGCTGGAGTAAGTCTGAAAAAGTACTGTCTTTAAATTTTGAGTTTTATATATTGTGTATGAAGAGAAGAAGCAAACTGAAAGAGGATAATAGTAGGTGAATTTTATGTATTTATTTACTATTAGGTGACAAGGGAAGGTGAATGAGGCAAGGCTCATTTCATGTGTACCTGGGGAAGGGTAGGTAGTGAATACATTTCAAAAGATAACTGCAAAAAATCAAGAAATACACAGTGAACAATAGTGCAAACAAATATGAACAATAAAGTAATAATGAGTGGTGGTAATTGATAAATTTGTAGACTGATGGTAGAACAGCCCAAATGTAAGGGCTGAGCATAGAAGTGCTAAGAGCAATAGCAGGAAGGAGCAAAATAATCCCAGAGTAGTTGCTTAGGAGCAGGGAAGGAGGTGGGGAGGCAAAGTATGTAGGAAGGTTATTTCATAAAGATAGGAAACCGAGAAAGTAGCCTGACCCATGAAGATACGGTAACAAGAGGTTAACAGTGGTTCACGAATGAAAATAGTGGAGCAAGTAGGCTCACCTGTTTGGGGTGGGGGGGGTTACAATAAGCTGAATAATATTTGTTTGTTTGTTATTCAGATTACACCTTTGAGCATAGGAGCTCTTTTTCAAAGGTTCCATGTTAGTATAAGACAAAACTGAATGTGAGCCAAGTACTCAAAGGGGTTTCAATTTATTCATGGTGTACTGTGTAAAGTACAGTTATGTTGTTTTTCTTTGGGGAGGCCCAATAATTCAGTTTTTTGGGAGGCTCAGAATCTTTTCCATGGATTTGGGGAGGCTCACTGTGACAAAGTTGTAAGAACTATTGGCCTAGAGGTTAGAGTAATGATCTGTGAATGAGCTTGGTACATCCTCCAACAGACTTTGGTTTGATTCCCACAACCTCCAATTGCATACTGTGACCTTGAGCAAGTCCGGTAACTTCCCCAGTGCTTTCAGGTTGCCCCTGAAAACAGACATTGTGCCTAGTGGGCCTTACCAAACGGAAGAAAAAGCCTATCAGCAGGACACACTAACACAACATTCTAAATAAATTAAACTTCAAAACCTTGCTTTAAACCATTTACATGAAAACAGGACCTCTGCCTGTTTCTTTTTTGTGATGTACCACAAGGTTGTGAATTGTGCTTAATAAATGAAAATGTTTTTCTGCCCGACACGGTGGCAAAGGCGTCCGCTTGCGATGCTGACAACCCAGGTTCGGGAACAGACCCGGGAGCTGGAGAAGAATTGAGTGCCCTCTGGTGATTCTGCTTCTCGGGGAGGGGGTGGGCGAACTCTTGGTGCATCAGTGGACCCTGGTGGGGGCTGGGGTGCCACAAGCACCACAGCCACACATTATGGAGGCAGGAATGGATATTGGGCATACCCTTTGACATCATTGCACGTCCCACCTCCAGGAAATAATTACAGCATGCACAAAAATCCGGGTCCCGTGAGTGATGCTTCCGCCGCCACCCCTTTGAGACAGTGTTCCACCAGGGGGTGGGGGCCTCTCCATGGCCCTGTCCTGGGGCAAGCCAGGGCTCAAGACCGTATGTCCTGGGGAGGGGGTGCCAGCCTGGGGGCGGGGGTGGTAAGCCCAGGCTTGAGGTAGGCGTGCAGGTGGACGGGGGCGGAAGAGCCTCCGGGATAGTGCCGGTGGTTCGGGCCAAAAAAACAAAAGAATTTTTTTTTTTTTTTTTTTTTTTTTTTTTCAATTATTCCTTAGCTGAGAGCGAAATCCTGAATTTGTGACATCACTATTATTTTCATAGCAACTAACTGTGATACTGCTAGCACATGACTTTAGCTAGAAAATAAGCAGTGGGAGTAGTTGAATTCTTTTTTGCTTTGTTTTTTTGTTAATATTGAATTTTACCTCTCATTGTCTTTACCTCAGGGATATCCCCTGTAGATCAGCAGTATTCCTGGTTCAGATGATTCTCGGTCATACAGACTGCAGAGGATTTTTCTTTTCTCCCTCAGTCTTCCCTCCTCCCCTGGTGTGGGCTGTGCACTACTGCCTTGATGATGTGTTGTAGCCCATGCAGAAGGAGCAAGCTCACTGGTTCACCCAGGGGACTGCTGCATGCTGGAACACACCAGTATCCCTCCACAGCTGAGGTGCACTTCTCTTCAGCAGTTGCCTGGCTTGCCTCGTGATATGGCGACTGGAGTCCGCTCCTGAACTCGGTAGTCTACACGGCAGCATGACACACTGCCACTGTGCCATTAAGGTGGCCCGAGCAGATGAATTCTTAAGGGCAGAAATTCTACTTTCATGCTAATGTCCCTAATTTAGAGGGACTGTTGGGTAATTTAGTTCTGCTAATGACAAAATGTGATTTGTTTGACATCTAGGGCCCGTCTTTAAAGGAACTCCATAAACCTTGTACAGACTGATTTTGGTTATTTAAACAAGGGATATAGCGTGTTAACCACTAAATAAAATTTTCCATTTAAGACCTCGAAATGAAATCTAGATTTAAGTACATTTTTAGTGTGATAACACTACAGCACAATACCGCTGTTTTTCACATGCCAGGAATACGTTCAATACAAGTTATTAGGGTGCTTACCACTCCAGTATTGTGCCCTGTGTTTTTGTTTATATATTAAAAAAAAAAAAAAGTAAAGTGAGGCATTAAACACAGTATTTAATTCTGTTTTTAAAACTGTCAACACCCATGTTAGTTTAAATTAGAGTACCAGCCGTGCGCAGATGAAACAGATGGCAACAACTGGCAACAAAAATGCAGCGATCACTGCAGAGATCGGTCTTCAGCATTTCAATCCCCTCTACAGTCCCACTATCTATTTAAACATTTAAATACCTTTACACTCGTAATTTTGGAAAATCCTCTCTGGCCAGCTGGCATATTGCCACATATGGGTACTGGTTGGCCAAGATTGTGCTGCTGACGCCGCAAGATAATGACATGGCGTTGCCCGTTCCTGTACAATGCCGATATGTACCAAGATTTAATAATCTCCGTATCCCCTATGCCCTTCTCTATTTTCACTGAACTTGCCTAAGTGCTATGTGTATGGCTGGCATACATGTCACTTAGGCAAAGTCAGTGAAAATTGAGCAGGGTATAGGTGATATGGAGATTATTCAATCTCTGTACATATCGGCACTGTACAGGAACGGGCAAAGCTGTGTCATTATCTCACAGCATTAGCAGCATGATCTCAGCCAGCCAGTGCCCATATGTGGCAATATGCTGGCTGTACCCAGAGGATTTTCCAAAATTACGAGTGTAAAGGTTTTAAATATGTAACTAGATAGTATGACTGTAGAGGGATTGAATGCTGAAGACCCGATCTGTGAAGCGATTGCTGCATTTTTGTTGTCAGTTGTTCTACTTTAACCTTACTACACCCCCGCACAGAGACTTTTCATGACAAAAGTGGTTGGAGAGCATGGCTGCATTTATATCTAGATGTGCTCTTGAGTTAAAATTTGAGTCGCTGCTCACATACTAATGGTCTTTGTAGTTAAAGGGGACAGTAGGTGGGCACATGCATTTACAGTAGTAGTTAAAGGGGAAGGTAGGTGTGGACATGCACTATAGTAGTTAAAACAGGGGTCAAAATTAGCTGTGGCCCGCTAGCCAAATGCTGGTAGATTTTGTGTTGGGGTAGTAAGATGTTCCTTTAACTAGCCCTGTGGGCTTGTGCTGGAGAAGCTAACATTTCAGTAAGTACACCAGCTGGGCCAATGGACAAGTCTGTGGGGCTACTTGATTTTCCCAGTCACCAACCCTGCTGGCCAGTAGCTGCAAAACTTAATTTCGACCCCTGTAAAGGGGAATGTAGGTGTACACCTGCACTATAGTAGTTAAAGGGGAATGTAGGTGTACAGGTGTACTTACATTAGTAGAGGAATATAGGTGTGCACATGCACTATAGTAGTTAAAGGGGACTGTAGGTATGCACATGCACTTAGAATTTGAAAGCCTATGAAAATCCCTTTTAAAGAAGATACTGGGTTTAACCTGTAGGTGTCAGCAGTCCAGAGGTAACATTATCTAAATCTTTCCTATATAATTCATTATCACCTGGAGCACTTTTTGAAGTCCGAGGTTTCCATTGCTTAAACTTGATACAAAATGGCCACTGAGGTATAATTAATGAGGGGAGCAGCCATTTTATGGATGTTGAAGGAAAACACTGGATAAAAGAAAAAGGGCAGCAGTTGCTGCAGAAACATCTGAATAGGGCTTTTTGCACGAAAGTAAACATTTTAAGTTCCCGTGTCATATGTTGTTCCATTTTGAAAGACCCACGCCAGCTGTCGTGTCCCTGAGATGCCAGTGGCCATCCTGCGCACACAAGATGGCTTCCGCCAAATGGGATATGCTAATGAGGGATACCAGCTAATGTTCTGTGGATGCCATTAACATCAGTTGAGCGAAAGCCCTGCATGGAAGCTTCATTGTAGGCTTCCGTTCAGCTGATGCCACTGGGTGCCACAACTGCTAATTAAAAATTAAACACTGGCCAAGAAAATAGGCAGCATTACAAGGGTCCCAAATTAAGAAAGAAAAAAGGACCATTTCAAGCCAAACATGCAGAACAGTACACTGAGATTAACAAATACACTTCACACATGTCCACATTGAGTTATATCCCAAAATGTGAGCGATGTTTGTCACCTTTGAAAAAAATTACATGAAAATTATGGGGGTCGTCCACAGAGCCAAAATATGATGCTTTTTAGTTTCTGAGAGCACATCAAACTGTGGAATAAGCCAGAGCAGCCCTCCCATGTGCCAAGGCTCATTAAGGTTAATTTAATTTACAGAAGACTTGGTGCTCATTAAAATAGCCAAAACTGATCTGTGTGGGGCTGGCAGTGTCCATTTAGCAGTGCTTTTCTCAACCCTGAACTACCAAAACCCAGGGGAGAATCTGGGACCAACAGTGAATTGAGGCATGCATCTTTGCATGTGGAGGGTCCCTGGGATGCACTGCCTGGTACATACCCGCACTATAGTGGGATCTGCCAAAGAGTATTTAAAGAAATGCTGTGGATTTCCAAAATGTAGCCTGGGACTCCAACATTTTTTTATTTTGAGAGTCCCTGACTCCAAGAGGCAAAAGCTACGTAGAAGGCTTATGTGATGAGGTTTAAATGGGGGTCCAGTAGCTTCTGCATAGTATTTGAACTGTATTTATTTGATTGACTCCATCAGTGCCCTGTATTTTGTTTTTAACAGACTAACATTTTACTTGGCTTATTGAAAACAATTGCTCAGTTCATTACATTTCTCAGTGTGCCTTTCCCTGTTGCCAGTTTTCGATGGATGGACTAGATAAATATTACCTTCCCAGCAGCTGCTGTTTTACAGGAACTTTAATAAGCGGAGCTATATAACAACTGTGGTGCACCTAGGACTTTATGTGAACCTGATGCACAGATATAATCCAGTACTTCAAGGTGTGCAAACTTTCTTTAAAGGATAAATACAAAAGAGACCTTATTTAATTGTAAAGAATGAGGGGCAAGTGCGAACTCTGCTACAGCTATGGTTGGACAAGTTTGAAAAGTTTTGATTTGAATAGTGCTGCTGTTATTCTTTGGCTTCCCTAAAGTACAACCCCATACAAGAGTGGAGCTATCTTTGTCATTGTGTCATTTTTAAATCATTAATAAAATGAAAAATAAAATTAACCTTATGCTTTTTTCCCCCCCAGAAATAATGTCCTTCCTTTCTAACCTTGAAAAGGAGCATTCTGAACCAGGTAAGATTTTCACTTTTATTACTGCATATTTCATTTTACAGAGATGCTTTTTTGTGAGAATTGGTGCAGGACATGTAAAGCAAGGTAATTATCTGTAAATGTGGAGCTGGGGACTTCTGAATCCAGTTAGGAGTATAAAGTTATACCTCCAAATTCAAATTCATGTGGGTAAGTATGTTGGGTCCAAGGAAATTTATGTATTTACCAGATAATTTCTACTCCCATGACGGTAGATGAGCTACCCTATTATGTGTCAGTTCTACAGAGAGAAAACAGAAACTACCTTGGGTATCCTCCATAGGTAGCCCCTAAGGTGGTAGGGGAGGACCCCAGCAGAAGACGAGCTTTATGGTGGGGAACTCTATTGTTGGGGAGACTGGGAACGTGGAAAGGAGGAGAGGGAATGTGTCTACCTGGCGCTTCTGTTTGTAGGGATGGGTTGTGGATCCTAAGGGTTGCTAGGACTGCAGGGCAGGAGGGGGATCTGGATGTCATTGTCCACCTGGGGACTACTGACCTAGCTGGAGACTGGGACTGAACAGGGTGAGTTCAGGGAACTGGGGAGAGGTCTTCGGCAGAGATCACACATGTTGGCTTTTGCTGAGGTGCTGGCTGGCTGTGACCCGGGGGTTGGGTGGGATAAGGTACACTGCCCCAGGAGCTTCAACTTGTGGTTGAAGGAATGATGTAGAGAAGAGGGGTTCATCTACATAGTGGACTTGGGGCCAACTTGGAAGGTTATGGACCTGCACAGAAATGATGGCCTGCATCCATCTAGGAGGGGAACCACAGTCCTCAGTGGACAGTTTGAGTTACTCTGATAAACATTTAAAGTAACTGGTGGGGGAAGGGGACAGATCTGTTCCAGTACAGTAGCTTCTTGTTTTTACTTGGCAGGTTATATCTTTTCTGTCTTACTACTTCTAAGTGGCTAGCAGGGTATTGTTTTTGGGGCTGTTGAAAGTTTGAAAACTGTTTTTGGTGGCTATAAGTAGGCTCATTTGTTTGATGTTTCACTGTGTAGCAGGCTGTGTTTGTGGAGGCCTATTTCTTCTGATTTAAAACCTATTTGGTGGGATTTAATTGGGGCTGTTTCTTTGGTTGCAGTGCTTGGAGGGGCAGACACAGGACTGGTGCACTCGCTAGAGTCAGGTGTAGGCCCTAATCCCGCCCTCCCCAGAGCTCGGCTCTTTTACAGTCGTGGCCACCAATATTGGCGCCCTTGCAGTTTTTTCTAATAATGCACCATTCCTTCTGGAAAATTGTTGAAATTAAAAAATGTTTTGGTATCCACATATGTATGTATTTGCTTTGCAGTGGAATAAAACACAAAAAGCAGAAAAATTTAGTAAGTCTCAGTTTATTCCCCACAGAAATCCTTAAATGGCCCGGACAAAATTATTGGCACCTTTTAGAAGTAGTTAGAAATAATTAGATTTCAAGCAGGTGATTCTCCTTCATTTTGGAATTGAACTCACCTGTGGTGAGTTGCAGGTGCCTGCAATATAAAAAGCACTCATTCAACCAGTATGAATAGAGAAAAGGACTCATTCTCCTGTTTTGTGTCACTGCGTGTACCTCAATGAGCATGGAGAAAAGAAAGACAGCCAGAGAATTGTCTGAGGAGGTCAGACAGAAGATTGTAGCCAAGCATGGACAATCTCAAGGCTACAAATCAATCTCCAGAGACCTTGATGTTTCTGTTTCCACCGTACGTAATGTTATCAGGATGTTTAAGGCCCATGGCACTGTAGCCAACCTCCCTGGACGTGGCCGCAAAAGAAAACTTGATCGAAGACTGCAGCGCATGATTGTTCGAATGGTGGAGAAAGCACCTCGATCAACTGCCAAACAGATTCAAGCTGACCTTCAGACACAAAGTACGACAGTTTCAACTCGCACCATCCGTCGCCAACTCAATGAAAGGGGGTTATATGGTAGGAGGCCCAGGAGGATCCCACTGCTGAGAAAGCCCGACTGGGGTTTGCCAAAACACACCTGAACGAGCCAAAATCCTTCTGGGAGAATGTCCTGTGGACAGATGAGACCAAATTAGAGCTTTTTGGTAAAGCACATCATTTCTATGTTTACAGAAGACAAAATGAAGCCTTCAAAGAAAAGAACACCTTCCCTACAGTCGAACATGGAGGAGGTTCAGTGATGTTTTGGGGTTGCTGTGCTGCCTCTGGCACTGGGTGCCTTGAGCGTGTGCATAGCATCATGAAATCTGAGATTACCAGGCCATTTTGGGCAAAGTTGAACAGTGTCAAAGCTGGGTTTCCATCGAAGGTCATGGGTCTTCCAGCAGGACAATGACCCCAAACACACTTCAAAAGCACCCAGGAATGGTTCAAGACAAGACGCTGGACTGTTCTGAAGTGGCATCAATGAGTCCAGATCTAAATCCCATTGAAAACCTGTGAGAGATCTGAAAACAGCAGCTGGGAGAAGGCACCTTCAAATCTGGGAGAACTGCAGCAGCTTGCACAAGAAGAGTGGGCCAAACTGCCAGTAGAGAGGTGCAGGAAGCTCATCCATGGCTACAGGAAGCGGTTGATTGCAGTTATTTTGACCAAAGGCTGTGCTACCAAATATTAAGTCTAGGGTGTCAATAATTTTGTCAGTGCCATTTCTTTTCATTTTCTGATTTAAAAGGATATATTAAATTCTGAATCAAAAACAAAGGTTCTGTAATATTAACAGAAAAATAAAGAATTGTGGAGACCAAATACTGTACTGTTGTTAATTTCAACTTATTTTTAGAGGAATTGTGAGTTATTTGAAAAATTGCAAGGGTGCCAGTATTTTTGGCCACGACTGTATAGGGGAACACCTGCCCTACAATTGGAAGAAAAGGCTTCTGGTGCAGTTCATCTAGTTCTAGCCACTGGAGGTTGGGTTTAACGGCTGGGAGAGAGGAGCTTAGGGAGTTGTTCACTTCTCTTATAAGTTTACTGTGCTGTACTGCACCTAGTAACAAGGGTACCTGTTTACTGTGGGACTGTATCTAGGATTAGTGAGTGACCTGATTAGTGGGTTGAGGTGTATCTTGGACTAGTGGGGAACCTGGTGGCTCACCCAAGGAAACCTACTTGGAGGGAGATGTCATTAGGGCCGGCATCTTTGGGAGGGTGGTGGGGTACACTGGGTGTAGGGCAGCCATGATACTGGACTGGGCTTGGAAGTTTGGTGGTTGCCCAGTGTGCTACCAGATGGCACAGCTTGGGGAGGAGGTTGAGGGGATTAGGAGACAGTTGGAGGAAGGGGGGAGATATGGTTGGGGAATAGGGCAGGGGCTCTCCCACAGGGTTGCACCAAGCACTAGGGGCGGGGGCATAGGGAAAGGAGTGCAGGAGAGTACGCGGGTCACATAGGGACCCTGGCAGATGGGGCCCAAAAGGAGGATACTACAGAGGAAGCAGGCAGGTAACTGGGGACCCTTACAGACTGGGCCAAAAGGAGGACATTCTCGGGGAAGTAGGCAGATGGCTGGGACTGGACAGAAGGAAGCAATGGGGGCGGTGGATCGGACCTTAAGCTCAGTAACCACTTCAGTTCTCTTCTGCTGGAGGATGAGAGGGGTGATGTAGCTATGACGGGGGCGGTTAGAGATGGAAAAGGAGTAGGGGGCAGGAGGTGGGGGCCGGATAGCGGGAGGAACGGGGGGAACTTGGAATATGGGAAAACGGTGGGAGCAGAGCAGGAGGAGGAGGGGAGTAGAGGGAGGAAAGCGCAAGATTACACCTTTGAGCATAGGAGCTCTTTTTCAAAGGTTCCACGTTAGTATAAGACAAAGAACTGAATGTGAGTCAAGTACTCAAAGGGGTTTCAATTTATTCATGGTGTACTGTGTAAAGTACAGTATGTTGTTTTTCTTTGAAGAGGCCCAATATTTCAGTTTTTGGGGGAGGCTCAGAATATTTTCCATGGATTTGGGGAGGCTCACTGTGACAAAGTTGTAAGAACTGCTGGCCTAGAGGTTAAAGTAATGAACTGTGAAAGAGCTTGGTACGTCCTCCAACAGACTTGGGTTTGATTCCCACAACCTCCACTTGCATACTGTGACCTTGAGCAAGTTCGGTAACTTCCCCAGTGCTTTTGGGTTGCCCCTGAAAACGGACATTGTGCCTAGTGGGCCTTACCAAAGGGAAGAAAAAGCCTATCAGCAGGACTCGGTAACACAACATTCTAAATCATTTAAACTTCAAAACCTAAAAAAAGAAGAACCATTTGAGAGAAAAGGGCAAGAAGGAGGACCAGAAGTATAAGGAGGATACAGTAAAGGGAGTTGAAGGTTTAGGCCAGGAGAGCACGACAGACAAGGAGGGGCTGAACAGAAACAGGAAGGGAGGGAGGACGAGCTAGGTTAGTTCAGCAGATATTGGTGGGGGGGACCAGTCGCCAGCAGTAACGGTGAGGGTAGCGAGGTACAGAAGGATACTCAAGAGGACAAGAGGCATAGGATCGGGGGTGGACAGGGTAAATGAGGGAATGGCAGGTGGCACCCAGATGGGGGAGGGGGCAAGGAGCTGGTTGGGGGAGGGGCTGGTAGAAAGGATGAGTTACATGGAAGGGGGAAATGGAGGAAAAGAGATGTCCAGAGTGCACCTGTTGGGTGATTCCACGATCAGGGGAATCGGATGGTTAGGGAGGGAGGGAGAAGTACGCCCGGTTAGAACAAAAATGCTTCCCTGGACTGACTGTGCACAGGGCCAGGCATGAAGTGCATCAGCTGGCAAAGGATTGTGGAGGTTCCCCGGACATACTGGTCCACCTGGGTACCAATGACATTGAGGGAAAATAGTGAGCTAGAGATACAGGCAAGGTTCAGGGAGCTTGCCAGGGTCTGTCATAGAAACATAGACTTTGACGGCAGGTAAGGACCACTTGGCCTACCCAGTCTGCCCATTTCCCTACCTACTGGATAAGCTGCAGATTCTAGTTCAGCCTACTTCCTGCAACCCCTCACTATAATTGCCTTGTGTCTGTCCTGTGCATGTTTGAATTCTCCCACTGTTTTAGACCCAACAACCTCCTCAGGAAGGCTGTTCCATGTATCCACCACTCTCTCTCCGTGAAAAAACATTTCCTCACATTACCCCTGAGCCGTCTCTCTCCCCCCCCCCCCCATCTTTAAATGGTGTCCCCTTGTTCTTACACATCTTTCCAGGGATTTATTTAACTCTAAAAATTGATTAACGTTTTGCTCATAAAAGTGCTAAATCTTTGTGAAAATGCATAGCTCTTGCCTCACTGTGTTTAACAAACACAGCACTTCTACAAAATCTATATAAATACTTTCTGTACAATTAGTATAATCCCAAGAAAAAAAACTGCTGATCAATTATTTAAAACCCTGCTTTCTGAAAGATGCTATCCTCCTGGACTTTGTTGATTCCTTTGAGGTACTTGAACGTTTCTATCATGTCCTCCCTGTCCCTCCTTTCATCAAGAATATATATATTAAGCTCTCTGTCTCTTCATATGGCTTCTGCTGCAGACCCTGCACCATTTTAGTTTCCCTCCTCTGGACTGCTTCCATCCTGTCTTTGTCCTTGTGTAGATGAGGTCTCCAAAACTGCACACAGTACTCCAGATGGGGTCTCACCAACTTTCTGTACAGAGGGATAACCACTTCCCTTTTTCTACTTGTGATGCCCCTTCCTCTGCATCCCAGTATCCCCCTGGCTCTCCTTACCGACTTTTCACATTGCTTACCCACCTTTAGGTCATCTGATATGACAACCCCAGATCCCTTTCCATTGTTGTTATTGTTGGTACCTCCCCTGCTATTGTGTACTGTGCATTCCATGGCTTCACCACCCTCTCAGTGAGGTAATGTCTCCTACGTTCCTTCCCTGTAATTTCCCCCTCCAGCTTCCGCCATGCCCCCTGGTTGTCTCTCTCCCCTTCTTTAGCCTGAACAGCTCATTGGTTCCACCTTAGTTATTCCTTTTACATGTTTGAAGACCCTATAGTGTCTCCTCGTCCCTCCTCTCCTCCAGTATGTACACCCAAGCTCTTACAGGCACTCCTTATGGGTCCCCCATTTCTTGAATCATCCTGGTCGCCCTACTCTGGACCCCTTCAGCAGTGCTATGTCCTCCTTCAGATGAGGTCTCCAGAACTGTACACAGTACTAGAGTTGCGGATTATACAGAGGAGGATCCCTCCTCCTCATGGATGTTATCCCTTGCTATGCAGCCCGGTATCCTGTTTGCTTGGGCTGTGGTTCTTTTAATGTTTTCAGAGTTATTCAATTTGACGTCACCACCACTCCTAGATCCCTCTCACCCGATGTGGCTTGATGTGACCCCCACCCCCGGGTGTATCCATGGCCTGGGTTTCTGACCCCAAAATGCAGCACCTAACATTTCCCAGCATTAAATTTCAGTCTCCCCACCTCCATGACCACCCCTCCAGGGTATCCAGGTTCTCCTGGACTTCTCTCTCACTTCTTACCATCCCTCAGTACTCCCAGTTTTGAGTCATCTGCAAAGAGAGACCGCCTACTCCTAACCCCCTTCCTATATCCGAGACATAGGCATTGAACACGAGTGGCCCCAATACTGAACCTTGGGGGATCCCACGGATTATCTTCCTGGGGAGGAGACTGTCCCACCGACCATTACCCTCTGTATTCGCCCCGTAAGCCAATTTTCTACCCTCTTGAGCAACTGCCCTGCCACCCCATTCTCTCCCCCCAGCTTTATCAGACCATTATGGGGTGCTGAATCAAACTCTTGCTGAAATCTAGGTATAGGATGTCCACCGGCCTATGTCTGTCCATGGCCCCCGTCACCCAGTCATAAAACTCCACAAGACTGATGTAACATGCTACCTAAATATGTAATAACTGTGTAAAACATATGTGTATTGGGATGTACTTGGAAACTCTGAGATATCTCTATTTTAAATAAAGCAAGTATATATATAAAAAAAAAATGATCTGACATGATCTCCCCAGGACAAAACCGTACTGTTTATCATCCCAGTGCCCCAACCTTTCCAGCTGCTTGATAATGATCAGTCCGCATTGGCTCGGCCAGATCCACCTCACTTCCTGTCACCAGTGGTGTCCCCCAAGGGTCTGTACTCGGCCCGCTGCTGTTCTCTATCTTTCTTAATGACCTGCCTGCTGCCTGCCTACAAACATCTATCCACATGTATGCTGATGACACGGTGCTGTTCGCCTCTGGCGCATCCTCTAGTGCAGTGACAGCCTGCCTACAGAAGGATTTTGATTCCGTTCAACGTTGGTTCACCTTAAACCAGCTGCACCTAAACCCTAAAAAAACAGTCTCCCTCACCTTCGGCTCCTAGTCCAAATTAGCACGACTCCCTGCACCTCCTACGTTCTACACTTTGAATAGCTCCCCACTAGAGGCCTGCACCTCCTGTCGTTATCTTGGGGTCTGGCTAGACCAGCATCTTGACTTTTCAGTGCATATCGATGCACTACACAAAAATTGCAACCTATGTTGGGAGCCCTCTACCGGAATAAAACTGCATCCCTCACGCACTAGACAAGCAATAGTGCAAAAATGATCCTTCCTGTCTTTGATTACGGCGATGTAGGCCTGCACTGCACCCCAAACTTCCTAGCTAGGCTGGATCCCTTTTTAACTCTTTTGCGCTTCTCGTTAAACCTCCCTCCCAATACCCACCACTGTGTCTCTACCAATCCCTGGACCTCCCGTCTCTTCATAACAGAAGACTGCTCCACTGCGCTAAAACCTCTGGCAGGTTCTGGTCCCATACCTCCCTCCTACCTGTCTTCCTCCTTAGCCACCCTCTCCCTCCTACTTATGCTCTTGAAATATCGATGCTAGGCTCCTACATACCTCCACAGATCCACCCAGTCAGGCCAGGCTGCTTTCAGCTTCAGGTTGCCCAAACTATGGAACTCCTGACAGCTGACATCAGACATTCCTCAAGCACTCCTCAACTGAATGCTCTTCTCAGACTGCACTTCGCTACCGTCTGCAACTGTAACCTCCCCTTAGTCCTCCCCTCATCTCCATAATCCTCCCAGTTGCGGAGCAACTTATTCTATTACTAACTTGTATTTCTGCTCCCTTCGCATGTCTGGTAGCACATTTTAGTGATTAAGTATCTATAACTGTTCCTGTAACTGTACTGAACCGTCTCACCTACCGCTGTACTCTGCCAATGTATGTTCTTGTTCTGCTGTAACCCCCCTACCCCCAGGACGCATCTGGAATCGAGCAGTACTCTGCTCAGCATGCCTTCCCGGTGAATCTCTTAAATAAATAAACAAATAAATAAATATTACTTTGTTTACCACAGACGTTCGGCTGACAGGCCTATAATCCTCTATCTTCTCTCTAGACCCCCCCCCCCTTTGTGGATAGGCACTACATGAGCCACCCTCCAGTCTTGAGGCACGATCCTGTCTGCAGAGAGGTGTTAGAGTGCTGCCAGTTGAGCTGCCAGCCCATCCACCAGTTTCTTCATAACCCTTGGATGCAGCCCATCTGGCCCTGGCGCCTTTTCAGTGTTTAGTTTCCGAAGGGCCTCCCTCACCCTATCCACTGTGATTTCTCCTCCCAACCCTCCCCCTCATGTAACCACCCATCCCCTTCTAGGTCTGGCCCAGCCTTACCCTAGCCTCTCAGTCCTCTGGACTCCCATCTGACCTCTCGATTTTGTTGACTACCCTTCCCTCCCGTTGGGCTGGAGGGATCTCCAGTCTCCCTCCGTAAAGATCAAGGCAAAGTAAGCATTTAGCACTTGTACCTGTTCCCCTGCTTCCTGAGCCCCCCTTCCCAGAGTTCTTATCCTGCTGATCTGTCCTCGCTTTTCTCTTCTCTCCTGTGTATCGGTATAATCCCTTTCCCTCCCTCTGGATATCCCTAGCCAGGTTTTGCTCCATCCCTGCCTTGGCTTCCCTCACCATTCTGGTGACCCTCCTGGCGATCAACTTGTACTCTCCCCAAAAGAGCACTTTAAACGCATAGAGCAGCCTTTTTCCCCCCTTTCCGCCTCCTGCACATCCCTTTATTAATTTATCAAGTATACAAAAATAACTTTTTATCCCAAGGAGAGCCTGGGTTAGAAGAACTATAAGGCAATAATAAAGTAATAAATCTCTCACTTACATTGAACATTCAGAGAAAACATTAACACATCTGATGCAACAAGCAGTGCCTTTACATTGAGTTACACTCCAGTCACATTCCACATTGAACAGACCATTTTTATCTTAGTATAGCCCTGAAGTGACGTGGCTGGCATTTTATGGACATTTGGGACTGTCTTTGGTCTCCCACCCCCCACCCTCCTAGCGTTCCAGAATACAAGATGAGGAAATGTGTACTCCTTTCTATTCCTGTTTTTTTATTTCATTTTTGCTTTATTGTTCTCTGGATATCTTGTATAAATGTTTCTGTGGTGTTTTATTTTCTTTAAAAGCAATACCGAAAATTTTAAGTAGCCCTGAAGTATAAATATAATCAAATTTCTGATGCTTTAAAAGTAAAGTTGTTCCTTAATCCATCTATGGGAAGGTGTACCAACCTGGCTTGAGAAGACCCACTAAACGTGTGAGTCGAAGTACAGAAAATTCTGAGAGGTACGTGATCCGCAACTGGTTTACTTCACCATGCGGCTCCGACATGCAAGCAGCCATATTTACCTCAACAAAGTATAATTGTAAAATTTTCTTTCGCTTAGTGTCCAGCCCCCGCAGGTTTACAGTATGTATTGGAAGTACCCATTGATCAAATACAGCAAATATTCTGGCCAGATACCTCAGAGTCCCACCCACCGCCGACATAGTTTTGATCCCCATAAGGCTAAAACCTGAGTAATGTAAAACGCAAGTTCCGTCAAGTCTAGGATCTAGAGAAAACAGTATTCAGCGTAGAAAGTCTTGCACATCGCATACTGTGTTCACAGGCAGAACAAAGGTAGATGTCCAAATGTAATGTTATTAGATGCACTTTAAGGCTTTAAAGGCTCTGACTGCCACAATGACATTCGGCACAAACCTGGAGCAAAGAATAACGGCATGAAACCTTGCACATAAAATTAGTCCATGCAAAGAAGCTGAGATGTGCATAACTGTAGGGTTCCTCTTCATCATTCGCAGTCTGCTCCTCTGTCCCTGCCATTTCAGCTTCTACTCTTTTTCATCAGCTTCTCTGCATCACTGGGTCATTGAATAAGAACGTATGGCCATTCCAAATTATTTTCAGTTTGGCAGGAACAAGGAGTTGGTGCTGAAGTTTGTGACCCCAGGGAGCTCCTAACATGGTCGAATGCCTTCTGTTGCTGCCTCGTTGCATATAAGAGATCAGGGAATAAAGAGATGGCTGCATTTCCATACTGCAGGTCCCACTTCCTGCTGACTAGCAAGAGAATACGGTCTTGAATGCCAACTCCAATGCAGACAATCAAAGTCCGCTGCCAAGTGCTGCTCGCTCTGGCCCATCTCGGGGTGATTTGATAGGCTTTCTTCAACATGAGGGGAGTGTCTTCTTCAGATGGTCCCAGCAGCTGGGGAAGCATAAGTGAAATAAAGTCCAGCGGCACCTCTCCCTCTGCTTGTTTAGCTAAACCAATCAGGTGGACATTGTTATTTTGTGTGGTTTTAAGCTGTCTCCAGCTTTTGTCGGAGCAATGTATTTTCTTTTATCAACTTTGTGATGGCATTGGCTGACTTTTAAAGTGGTGCCATCCATCCTTTGCATAATTTGCTCTGTTATCCACCCGAGATTCTAGGGTAGAGACTTGAGGTGTCAGTGTCCAGCATCTTGTCCATGTCTTGGAGGGTGTATATCAACTTTGTGAGGGTCGTCTTTACTGTGGAAAGAGAGAATTCATCAGCATTACTTCCACTTCTCCCTGCGGTTCCATCTTGAAGCTGCAGTCTGGAGTCTCAAAGATTAGGTAGGGTCTCCGGTGACCATATAGGCAGGGGAAAAATCGGCTGACTGGATGGGCCAAGTGGTCCTTATCTGCTGACAGATTCTGTGTTTCTATAATCGGTTAGTTCTGGACAGCTTGTTGGACAAGTTGTTTCTTTCTGCCAACTACTATTGACCTTGAAGTAGGTGGTCTTGATGGGTATACAGTCCACGCAAAAATATATTTGTAAATATAATTTTTGTTCAACTTTTCAAAGTCTGCAGTATCCATAGGTACAACAAGTTAGCAGGTCATACAACTCATCAAGCAATCACACTAGAGTAGTACAGTAAGACAGGCCCCGCTAGTCGGGCAGCAATGTAAAGTAAGTCCTCCACCCCCTTAGCGACAGCGCAGAGGGGAGGAAATGAGTAATGATGATTTGCAACATGCGACTTTACCCCGATCAGGCCAATCTGATGAGTCATGGGGGGGAGGGAGCCAGAGGGACCAGCCCATATGCCCCCAGAAAAGATGGACAGGGAAGTTTTATAAAAGGGTACTGGATCAGTTATAATATCAGGGCTGTTCCCATCAAGGGACAGCGTCTGAGTCTTTAGTTATCACATGCAGGATCCACCCATTCCATCCTGATGAACAGAGATCTACTGTATCATTTAGTGTGTGTGTCAGACTTATAGGATGGAAAGGATTACAGTGGCCCTCCAGCTGACCAAGGTGGGAACCTGGGGTGCAGATCAGGCCCTGGTGATTGCCTTTTGGCTACCAAAAGGAGACTACCTAGGAGATAATGTGAATGAGGAGCACACAAGCCTCGCGGAAGTATACATAACAAAAAACAACTCTGCACTCAGAGGTATTGGTTGGTTGTATAGCTCCTCCAGCTGTGTCTGGAGTGACTGAAAGAAAGAGCACAGCATGTGGCATCTCCACATTGTGAGTATGGTATGCATTAGTTTCCCCACATTGCCTCCAACATGAGGCATCCCTAGTATAGTAGTGTTAGAATGAGCCGTTATTGGAGGGTCACTCACTCAGTGGGATGTGGGTCCCTGTTGCGGTTGGGCCCTCTAGCTGAGAGCGGTGTACAAGAGGACTAGAGTACGGAGGACCCGATTTAAGACCGAGGGTCTCTCTGGGTCACTCTGTGCCCCTGTCTACCCTGGGACACCTGGGTGACCATGAAGGTCTGTCACCTGAGACACAGTTTTGAAATTCTCATACTTTTCAATAAGGGAAGAATCCACAGAGCCAGACTACAGAAATTTAAAAATAAGTTCAAAATAGCCCAGACAGACCTTGGCTGGATCACTGAAATGACCTTTCTTTGCCAGCTACAGCCAGAAACCCTGTCTGCCTTTCTCGTGAAGTTGATGTATCCGAACGTAAATTCACTCCTGGCAGGAACTGAACTTGAGACTCTTATTGAAGGAACTGGACTTTAATTTACTGTTTTTTACGTCACTTTCCTGGGGAGCGGGAGGGAGGGGAGAATTATGAAAGAAAGTTGGCATTTTACTATTACCCTTGAGACCCCTTCCCTCACCCTTCTCCCTCATTATTTCACCCCTCCCAGATTGAAACCTCAGTGGGAAAGGAGCGGTGGAACAAGGAAATCCAGAAGACTGAGACAGCACCTTTTTTCTTCCCTTTCCTGGCCTAAATATTACCCTCATACACAAATTTTATACGTTTTTACCCCATCTTTAATTTTTTTATCCTTGAACCTTCCGTTTTCCATGTTTTGGGGCAAGAGTTTCCCCAGAGGGAACACTCTTTTGGATGGGAACCAATCCTCCATCGGGCAGAGATTCTGCCCACACCGAGACCCTATTGGGAGGCACTGGTGTTGGAAGTCACGCAGGAACACCTGTATGGTGTGCTGTACATAGTTAACAAACAAACATAGTTGTTAGCCCAGTTGGCTGATATTTTTCTTATGTATTTCGCCAGTTTCTATAACCCACACCCCTGTTGTATCGTACACAGAAGGGCAAACCTATTTTTAACATTACTGTTGGAAGAGTCTATACTATTTTTGACATGATGCAATATATTCGGGGCTGGCAGTATAGCCTAGAGGTTAGAGTAATGAGCTGTGAACAAGCTTGGTACATCCAGCACACCAAACCTGGGTTTGATTCTCACAACCTCCACTGGCATACTGTGTGACTCTGAGTAAGTCACTTAACTGTTCAGTGCTCCAAGGTCGCCCCTGAAAACAGGCCTTACCTGGTTACCAAAGACTTAAAGGAAAAAAAAAAAAAAAGTGTTTGGGTTTGTATCGCATGGGGATGGGGGGAAGATACGGAGAGGTTAAGATGGATTTACAATGACGAACCCATTTAGAATAATCTCCCATAATGTGAATGGGCTGGCCCTACAAAGAGAGATCGAACCTTACAAGCATTGAAAAAACAAAAGCCTTATGCATTATTGCTACAGGAAACATGTCTGTCCTCAGTAGAGCACTTAAAGTTGCTCAAATTTGGCTTCTCCCAGATAGTGGAGTCTACATATCAAAACTGAAGAAGGGGTGCAACTGTCTTAATCCCTAAAAATTCACAGATCAGTGCACAGATGAAGCAGGCAGAGTGACTTTAGCAGTGGGCACATTAGAGTCACACGTTGACAATCTGTAGGCACATACATCCCTCCTAATACAGATGTTACCTCCGTGCAGTGCTTAATAGATGCAGTATTGACACGTCAGAGGGGAATCCTGATACTGAGCGGAGACTTATTACCATCTCAACCCCTCATTAGATATCTCTGTGGCCCGACCTTCCCCACAGACTGCTGGACAGAAACACTTAAGACATCTGATACGTGACATCTGACTAATAGTTACTTGGCGGCTGCTACATCCCACACACAGGAAATTTACATATTACTCCAGTGCTCACAAACACTACACCAGACTAGACTACATATGTATGGGTGGAGAGCATAGGGACCTGATCCATAAAGCGGAGAGACTGAATATTGGTTTTTCCGACCACGCACCCATTACCTTAGAACTAGGAATAGTCAGGGAAAGGAAGCAAACCATGTGGAGATTCAATCCTTCATTACTCAGATATCAGGAATTTTTGGAGCTTTTTGAAGAGAAGATGCCTGAAATAATCAGATAACCAGTCCCCTCAAGTCTCCCCACAGTTACTATGGGACACTGTTAAAGTAGTCCTGCGAGGCCACATTATATAGTATGCGACCCATAAGAAGAGACAAAATTAATCACAATTAAGAGAACACCAGGAGAAACTCTGCTTTCAACAGGAAGTACATGCAGGAGGACATGGACGTGACCACTCAGATGACTGACACAGGTGACGGTTCAAAAACTCCTAACCGCACGGACTGAGCATGCTCTGATGTGGCTCAGACAACAATACTATGAGGAGGGTGCTTGCACCTGCAAAATTTTGGCTTACCGCCTCCAAAGACAAACACAGCAGAATACAATTTCCAAAATAAAAGACCCAAATATAGAACAGTCCCACTTTACCACCCAACATATTCTGGAAACGTTCAAGAAATATCGTCAAAATTTATATGCACGCCCACCTTTCTATCACAAATTAACCTACCCACTCTTTCAGCAAAGATAATTTCTCCAGTCAGAGTCAGAATTGCACACGGGAATTGAGAATTTAAAAAATGGTAAGAGCCTGGGCCTGGATGGATTCGGACCAGAATTTTACAAAGGGACTTGGGAATTACTACACAAACCCTTATTGGCAGCAATATGAAAAAAGCCGTATCACTACTACCATTCCAATCTCTCGGAGACAGGCCTTAATTTCAGTAATATTAAAATCCCCAAAACCCCTTCAATTATGCGACTCTTATTGTCCTATATCAGTACTTAATCAGGATTATAAAATATATACTAGTATCCTTGCCCATAGATATATTACAGACTATAATACACCCAGATCAGTCGGGCTTCATTAAGACCCGACAGACTACCGATAACATCAGATGTACGATATATCTTAAAAATCATGTCCAGATTTCAAATTCCCCCCTAATGCTGCTAAGTTTAGACACCCAGAAGGCTTTTGATATGGTATTGTGGGATTTTCTACAGGCTACCTTGTTAAAATTTGCTTTCACTCAAAACTTCCTAGATACTATTAAGGGAATATGTACTGCCCCGGAGACTGTAGTGAAAGTAAATGGATCCCATTCAGACCTCTTCAGGCTTCACTGAGGCACAAGGCGCATGGGTGCCCCTTGTCTCCCTACCTATTTGCCATATTTGTGGAACCCATTGCTAAACTACTGAGATAAACCAAACTACATGGCTATCAAGTACAAGTGACCCAACATAAGATAGCATATTAAGCGGATGACCTTCTATTATATATTATACACTTGGAGGAATCACTGGAGACCTTGCCCAAACTCCTCGTATAAATAGAACTTGTATCAGGCTATACAGTCAATCAAGGGAAGTCAGAGGCGCTAACAATTCAGTATTCTCCTCCCCTGGCTCTAATTGAGAAATATAATTACAAATGTAACAAACCATTCATAACTTTATCTAGGTTTTAAAATTCCTCCAAGGCTAAAAGACTTTATGACTTGGAACTACAATACCCTCTCTACACAAATACAGATGGATCTTAAAAGATGGCTACCTCTACCATTATCAATACTCTCCAGAGTCCAGTCAGTACAGATGAACACATTACCTAAAATGTTATACCTCATGCAAAACATCCCGGTCCCACCCACCTGGAAGGACTGAGGAATTGGGATGGATCCATTAGGAAATATCTGGGGGGGGGTAGACCCCAGATAGCCTTGGATAAGCTGCAGTTACCTAAGGAAAGAAGGAGGGCTACCGTTACCTAATGTATATAAGTATTGGATCGCTGCCTTGCTAATTCCATCTTGCTGGATGGATATTACCCAGAGCCCAGCCAGCTGTGTGGTTGGCATTGGAGAGAGACATGTTGAACACCCACTTAGATTCTTCCATGGTCTTTCAACTCCATAAATTAGCTCTGGCAGACAGGAGCCCACTGTTTTACTAAGGCATTACTGAAGAGCTGGGTCAGGTTTCTTTCCTTCTCTGAAAAGACATCTGGCGGGATGGATGGGTATCCCAGCTTAGGGACCCAGACTTTTTCCCCTGCTCACTTGGACTCCACATTCGAGAGATGGTGCAGGTTGGGCCTAACGTATTCACACCAATTTTATGACCAAGGCATTTTTAAATCTTTTGAACAACTAAAGCAGGAATTGTCTCTACCCCAACATGACTTCTTCAGGTATTTACAGATCTGACACTGTCGATGCAAAACTGGGACTTGACATTTCCACACAACCGGTTCCCCCAGTACATGTACTTCTGACCTAACTTCGAGATGGGGGGGAACATAATAAACATTTAATCTCTAGATTTTATAAAGCTTTACGGGGAGCGGCTGCTAAAAGTGTGGAAATCGTTCAGTTCCATTGGGAAGCAGAATTAATGATAGAATTAACCCCAGAGGACTGACCGCATATCTGGAGAAGACAGCATAGGACATCTAATTCATACTCATGGAGAAAATTTGCGTGGAAAGTGGCGATACGGTAGTTCTGCATACCACAGACCACAGCTAAATACTCTTGAGGTGATTCTACGTGCTGGAAACGGTGTGGTTGTGAGGTGGCTACATAATTGCACATCTTCTGGTTCTGCCCTGTGCCGTTCCTTTTTTGGGAGGGAGTAAATAAACAAAAGAATTGTACCCTAATCTGGTCACTCACCCCAGAAGTGACACAGCTATTCCACTATCCTAAACAATTCAGGGGCAGGCACAACGAATATACCTACTTAAAATATTACTAGGGGCAGCCAAGAAATATATAACTAGGCTCTGGCTCAGTCCGGACACTCCTAGCACCGTCGCCTGGGAAAATACAATTTATGATATATGCTGGAAAACTTAACAGCCAGATTGCAGAATAAAATTCCCAGACCTGTTGAATCGTTGGACACCCTGGTTTCTTAGTATATCTCAGACGAGGGTAGATTTAGTACCCTAACTGGAATTGTATCTAAGTTATAATTTTCTTACGGAATTAACGGAAGGCCAGCCAGCCAGCACCATATCCGCTACCCCCTAGAATTATAAATAAATGTTCCGTAAACCATGGAATGCATCATATCCAAAGGGATTGACCTATTAGTAGTCATAAACTGATAGGTTAAGTGCTCCCCCCTGGCTGTACACCCTCCTCTTTTCCCTTCTTAACTATATATGCCCTAAATATTAGAACTGGAAAATATAAGACAAAGTCATAAGTCTGTAAAGTAAGGATTAATATGATATGAATACTGAATGGCATTGTTTATATATAACATTTTGCCTTATTCTAATGGAATTCTTCCAGATATATGATTTTATGTAAAGTCCCACTGTATGTCTGATAAAAATGATGAATAAAGTTAAAAAGAAAACAACAAAAAAAAAAACAAAATGAGCCGTTATAGATGGAAAAAATATATTTGGTGTTTCCCACTGTTTGTGAGAACTAGTAATTTTTGAGATGACTCTTCAGGATGCATGCCATTGGTCTAGTGTAATTTGCTGATCAGGTTCCTCACACCACCTTTGTAGCAAATATTCCATCAAGTCGCCCGCAGTGCCAAAGATCTATAAAAAAAAAGAGAGGCCGAATGTCCGGTTTCACTGGTTCATATTGCAGAAATGTGGGAGATAACAGCAGGGTGAGACTCCGGCTGGCAGGCCCCTATGGGATGGTTGTTAAAATAATATTGGAATTGTAGGTACCTATAGATTTATTTATTTTGCTTTTGTTTACCAGGTAAGCACGCTAAACAGCCAAGTGCCTATTTTTAGGAGCGACCCGGGAGGCTGCAAGGGTAACAGATATAAACATTACAGGGAACAAGACCAACAGCATTTGAACATTTACAGGGAACAATATCATCAGCATTTAGGCTGAGACAAGGTTACATACAAGAACATCAGCACTGACAGATTCAATTTGATAGATAAATAACATATATACAGGCATAGTCAATTTTCGTTCAAACGGGGGTTCATCACCAGGGGTGCAGAAGGGGGATAGGGAGATTAGGAGTGGGGAGGAGAGAAACGGGGAAGAATGGGAAGGGGTTTTGCTAGGTAAACCCTCTGAGCAGTCAGGGCAGGGAGTCGACCCCGTGCTTAGGGATGCTGTTAACACAGCTAACTGAATCAAGAGACCTCAGCAGAGGAAGTGCAAAATTGGTAAAAGGATTTTTTTTTTCTCCCCCTGTAGTTAAGCTGAGAGTGATAGAGCCTCAGCCCAGGGTGAAGTTCGTACAGAGACAGTCGGAGGCCAATTTAAGGAAGCTCCATAGGGAGGCTTTTAAGCACGGGTGTGAGGTGGCGGAGCGTAGATATCGTATTGCTGGTGTCCAGACTCTTGTTGAACGTCACTAAAGGACTAGAATGTTGCCCCTGTCATTAGCAGGTTGAGACTGTAGAGTGAGAAATGTTCCCACCTCCGAAAGGCTAAATCAGTCGGGGCTGGCTGGAAATGTTCCAATAAAGCTGTTGGGCATAGCAGACTTAAGGAAGGGACCTAAATGCATTGCTTTACGGATAGCAGTCCAGGCTGAGAATTGGTACTGAAGCTATGGATTAAAACCTGTGGAAGGACCAGGGTGTGCAACAAGATGATACGTGGCTTTGGCAGATTTCCAGAACCGGAAGAAGTGCTGCCTCTTATCTCCCACCATAGTGTTTGGGGAGTCCCTAGGTGCCGAAGTGCAAGAAAATGGAGATGGGATGTCCAGTAGTAGAGTTTAAGGTTGGGGAGAATGAGGCCTCCCCTCCCTTAGAGAGGAACAGTGTGGAAATCTTGCATCCAAAAATACATTTGGAGATGGCTTCCTCTTCTCAGCCTTCCCAGGTGGGGGTGATTGTAAGGGATAAGGCAGAAGTATTCAATCTGGGTGAAGAGAATGCTTTTTAACAGGAGAGAACTTGACGCTTGCAGAAGCTTCAGCACACAGATCTTTTTTGAGGATATCTTCTGTTGTGAGCCACACCTTTGGAACTGTAAGCAGTCATATCAGGACCACTCAAACATTTGCCTAGCTGGAAGTGCTCACATTGATGTACTTCAGGGTTTCCTACATAATGTGGATGGGCCCATAGCTCCTCGGTTCTTTTTTCTGCTGTCGTCATGCTTGTTGGACTACTGCAAGAAACAGTCGATACTTTCAGGGTTTCAACCAGGCCACCAGGAGATGCCAACAGAAAGTTTAAGAACTCATCTTAACTAAAATAAAAATGGATAATTCAAAGAAAACACTTGGCTCTACCTCTGCTTCTACCATCTGTTCGACCAGCGACCCAAACAATCAGTCTTCAAGGAGACCGTCTGCAGCTTCCCCTAAACATTTGGCATCAAAGGAAAAATCATCCTCATCGACAGAAGACAATTTGATGAGGCCTTCGTTGTTGGACCAGCACCAGTCTAACAGCAAAGAAAGGGCTTGACTTCTTAAGTAAACAGCGTGCTCTTGTCTCATTGTTCGACCTCTATAAGCACCCCCCACCGACCGCCTCTGCAACACCAAGGTCAAGGCATGGCTCAGATGCACTCCCTTATAGCATCATACAGCCTCCATTGACTGGACCTGTTACCTCGACGTCTGTTGATCAGACCCCAGCTCCATTACCCTGCTGTCTGTTGATCAGACTCCGGCTGTGGAAGTCGTCGACTTCCAGGTTTTTCTGGTGACAGTATCTGAATTCTTCTATTGCCTTCTTCTTAGCCCTCTGCTGATTATGGTATTGTTGCTGGTATCTAGTTCCATTGACTGCTGCCTTGCTCCTGGCAGTTCCTTACATCTAACCATCCTGCCTGTGTTGCCTGCTGAGCCTCTCCTGTACCTCACCGAGAGGAGGAGGAGTATAATACTGACCTCTTAAAAATAGAGGAGGATTTAGTGGTAAACAGGGCAATTCTTCTTCCCTGGAGGCATAGGTTCCTTATCTACTGTTTCATCCTGTAGTGACGATACTGTGGTTTACAACCCCAGGTACCTTTCTGAGAATTGATCTCCTTGGCATCTCATTCAGGCACATTATAACTTTGTAAGTTGCAGTCTCATTTTATATATTAAGTACCAGTTTTCTGCGCAATGAAACCAGCACTTTAGCAACTCCAGACTTTAACTGTCAGTGCTGTTTTTGTTGTTTTTTTGGCACTTCTGAAGATCCCTAATTTCAGGCTCTCCTCAGGTCCATATAGGAATATAAGGGGTTTGAGGAAGAAGTATCCATAAAAAGAAACCATATGATTTCCTGAAGATGCCTGCCAATCTCCCCCCAATAATTGTGATCCTCCCATTTTTCCTGCCCCGAGGATGCCACAGTGGCTGCCTGGTATAGGCATAGTACTTTGCCTGCTGTACCCAGAAATGCAGTTAAACAACATGCTGCCCCAACCTCCAAGGCCTGTTACACCACTCCACCTGAAACTGATTCCACGGCGATTATGGCAGCACTTGATGGGAGCTCATCACTACCTGATCGAGAGTCCCAAAAGCTGGATATTATGGTCAAGAGGACTTGACTTACGCCTCTTTCATATTGGGATTAAGGATTCCCAGCCATCAGGCTTATGTGATTAAGTATCCGTATAGCCTGCTGAAATCCATGTTCACCCCTGTGGGAAAACTATTTGAAGGGTTGTTAACCCTATGGAGCCTATCCATTTTCTCATGTGTATATTTGCCTAAGCAGTTTTGAGAATGGCACTGAGATATCTGCAAATTCCGCATTCCAGCAGTCAAGCATCCACCATGCCAAGTTTTCTCGTGTACCATCACATACATCATACCTCATTTTAATGGGGGGGGGGGGTGCAGAACTTGACACCAGGTAATTACAACCCTTAGACTGACAGTATCAACCTGAGAAACCTTTTGTCTTTTTTTTTTTTTTTCTTTCTCTCCAGGCTTCAGGATCACTACGCATCAAACTGGCTGCCATTGTATAACTTAGAGGTTAGAGTGATGAGCTGTGAACAAGCTTTGTACATGCAGCAGATCTGAATTTGATTCCCACAACCTCCACTTGGCAAGAGAAAAGTTACTTATAAAGCGCTCATTCCAGCATGCTCTGAGCACTGTACTACATACTAAATGTGTTGTATCTAAACAAAAACTGCTTCAAATAACACTTTAAAATACAGTTAATAAAACTGAAAATACAGGCACAAATAAATTCGCTAGCTAGGAAACACCTTTTCGAACAAAAAGGTTTTCGGAGAGGTCCACGGCATATCTCATACAACAACGTATAATTATTTAGAAGTAATAAAGAGCCCCCTGGCTGACTGTCTACTAATCTGAGTCTTCCCTGGACTGTGCTTCTCTCCCTATGTGCCACCTGATGAATATATATAATATAATGTATTTATAGAGTGTGTTTTAAGGTTTACTTTATATGTTCATTCTTCCATGGTGGAAATGTCATGGACTGTGTTCAACCAGTGTTGAAATGTCAGGGGTTGTTCCTTAAGCCAGTTGCGTGTGATGGCCTTATGTGTGGCCGCTAAAAGAATGCCCCACGGGTAAAGCTGGTCCGGGCCTCGGATCTCTGGGTGGGTGGGCAGACCCAAGATCATGTTGGGTAAATGCAGTAGTGCAGTAATTGTAAACAAGTCCCGTACTGCACCCTCAACCCTTTGCCAGAAGGACTGGAGCACTGGACACCGCCAGAAAATGTGCATGTGTTGGGCATTCTCGTCCCCACACTTCCTCAGACAAGCCCGTGACCAGGCACGAACATGTCCATTCTGTAGAACAGGTGTATAAAAAAAGCTTGTTCTAACCATCCAGGCAAATTCTTGCCAGAAGGGTGAGAGGGTCGTTCTGGTTGATGATTGGAAGACTCTGTCCCAGTAACGATCAGTCAGGTGAAAGCCTCCCTTCTGTTGCCAATTTGATTTTAAAGCAGCGAAGCAGTCTTTATACAGGTCCCTCAGACACCCATACAGCAATGATCTCTGACCTTTCTGAACATGCCAGAACAGGATTTTTTTGACGACTTTGAGTAGTAAGCACGCCCGGAGTGGCTCATGATCTGCCGTCTGGACTTGCATGATATGTATACACAGCTGTAGGAAGCGAAAGTGATCAGAGTTACATAGGCCAAAAGTGTCCCATATTGACTGAAAATCTTAAAATCTTACTGTCTGACATTAACTGATCTGGACAGCGTAGCCTCACTCTGACCCACCTGGGGAATGTGTGATCCAGCTTGGAAGGTGGGAAGGAGTCGCCCCAGGCAAACCATCGTTAGGGCTACAACGAAGGTTCTAAATTATATTTTCTCCAGACTCTGTAGACCACCCTTAAGGTGTCACGGGTTGTCGTTGGAGGTAGCTCCTCATTCTTTTTCTTGAATGAAGGCTCCATGACCCTAGCTCCCAAGGGTGGCCCTCCCTCCTCCTCTCCTACTTGTTAATTTCCAATTTGCCTGGTATTCTGGCACTGACCACAGGAGCGTTACCTTTAATTGCACCATGAGATAGCAGTAATCCAAGTCTGAGTGTGTTCTCCATCCATTAAGTTTATATGTTTGAAGGATTAGATGCTTAATTCTAGGCTTATTCGCATTCCAGACATACTTGGACAGGATCCTGCACCAGGCCAGGAACTGCACTTTTGGGATGTAACTGGGAATGCACTGAAAAAGGTATTTAAAAAAAAAAAAAAAAAAAAAAAATATATATACATGTACATTCATGGTGACAGATTGTATACGGTAATACATTGAGAAGTTTAAAAGGGACCACTTGTTAATATCTTGTTGAAGCTGGGAGGCTAGAAGGGAGAAATTTGCTGAAAATAGGTGGCCTAGGTTTTTGGGAATGTATGTTCCTAAGTGTTTAATTTTATAGGTATTCCAGTTAAGAGGGAGCATCTGCCATACAACGGGGGAAGGATTGTAATAAAAACGGAGGCCCTCTGTCTTGGTCTTATTGAGGGTGTATCCTGCGTAATGTCCAAATTCTTCGATGAGGGCCCAAACCTTGGGGATCAATGTCTCTGCGTGGGATAGGTAACTTTGATGTTTTTTTTGACAAGTTTTTGTCTTCTCCACCAGCCTCGTCTTCTGACCACTCCACTAAGTGTGCCTGTGGCAAACAGATTTCCTGGAGAGGATGGCCACTCTGCATGTCTGATCTGCCTAGGCCCCAGCTACGCCACTGAAGCCTGCCAGAATTGCCACAAATTCAACCAGGCCACTCAGAGAAGTTGTTTGAAAACTCTGGAGAGCCATCTCTTAAAGCAGAAGCTGGTTGCCATGGAAACGGAGCTGCAGACCAAGAGGTCTTCTACCTCACCGGCCCAGTTCTCTGGGGTCTTTTCTTCTTCTGATAGAGAAGTTCGGGAAGCACAAACATCGGGAACGGGTCTGATCAGCTTCTTGGTTGCAGTCACCCCACAAGCCTTCGACCGCGACGGGGCAGTCCTCCTGTGGGGGGTCGGTCCTGCCAGCCCTCTCTTCCTCCAGGCTCCTGGTGACTCAGCCACCTGCCCTCATCTCAGTCTCAGACAATGGTTCCTCTGGGCAGGGGACTTTGTCTCCTGCACCCAGCCCCTGAAGCTGAGGCCTTTATCAGCCATGGACTTTCAGCCAGGTGGCTCAACTGATCTTAGTTCTTCAGATGGCGGCTCTTCCACAGTCTCTCCACCTGTCCCTGTGTTGCCTTAGTCGGGTCCCAACCTGGGGGCTGCTGCAAGTCTGGCCAGGCAGTTTCTGTAGTAGACTGACACAATCTCCTTCACTCTGGCATCGGTTCTGCCTCCTTCTAGGGGTCTCCTCCCCGCCGCAGGCGCCGGCTTCTCCTGTAGAGCTGGCGGACCTGTCGTCTGACTGTGCTAGCCCACGCCTGCTGGACCACTGCCAGTCCTGCCGCAGCCCCAACCTTTACATCCAGCACTGATGTCGCAGCTGCTTGTTGGCCCGTCGCTGGATCGCTGCCAGGTGGGCCAACAACTGGGTACCCTTCGCCAGCTCCTTGTCTGACATTCCCCAACCTACCGTCTCTTCCATTCTTGCTGGCGTATAACATAGAACATCTTTTTTCAGTGTGGTGGGCTTTCATGCAGAAGCAGACCTCTGCTTGAGGATCCCCCTCTGGCATCCCTCCTCTGCAGGACCCGCAGTCCAGGAATCTGACCATGCTGGTCCTAGCGAACCCTGGACATTGGGGTCTTCAGGGGTGCGACCTGATTGCTCACATCGGTTCAGGCTCTAGATGGAATGATAGGTGACCTCTCACCAGTCCAGGATAGTGAGGCTACAGAAGATGACTCCAAATCCTCGGGGTCTTCCTCTTCTCCAGGTGATGCTGCATGGCTGTCTACCTCAGGCAGTGGGATGCCCTCCCTTTGGTGCCCCCTATGCTTGACTCCGAGGATGTCACCAAGGCAGCCTGGGCCTACCCATCTACTATCCTGCATCTGCCTAAAAGGGCGGCTCGACTTAACCATGCCCCAGTGGGTAAGCCCTTTCTGGCTAGTTACCCTAAGGTGGATTCTGTGGTGATCAATGCAGTGCACAGTCATACTGAGAAACCCAAGCACCTCAGGCCCCCCCGAACCAGCAATCCAGGCACCTGGATCACATTGGCAAGCATGTTTTTGCGTTGGCTGTCTGGGCCATCAACTATTTGGCACATATGGTACAATATCAGAATGTCCTCTGGGACCAAGCAAAGTATGTGGTCCAGACATTGCCTGAAGATGCCACTAAGACGCAACTTGCCCAGCTTCTAAAGTCCGTCTCTGACATGGGCACTAATGTCCTCTGGATGACTTATGACACTGTCGACTCGTCCAGGCATCGGGCAGCTGCTTGAGTCTGCCTCCAGTGCCTTTCCTGTCTGTGGATGTCCACTTTTGCTCTAGAAATGCAGGAGGTCCTTTTTGGGGGTGATGCCGGGGACATTATTTCTACTTTGCAGGCGTCTGAGCTGGCCCTTAAGTCTGTCTGTTCGCGCTCACATCCAACCTAGAGCGGGCCAGTGTCCATCCTTTTGTCGGCCCTCCCGCAAGCAAACTCTGGGCCAGCCGGCCATGGGCCAGCAGAAGTGTAAGGCCACAGCAGCCCCAGTCGCTGCTGCCGCCAGAGCCATTCAAGCTCCCACAATCCCTCTGCTCAATCCCAACCCCATCTCCTGACTCTTTACCCGAACCCACCCACCCCCACCGAGGATCCAGGGTAGGCTGTCGGGGGTTGGTTTGCCCTCCATCTGAATGGGTGGAGAGAAGTGACCACAGACAACTGGGTGCTCCAGATCATAACTCACAATCACACTCTGGAATTCCTAGTGTGGCCACCCGAAAATACTCTTGTCCACTCTTTTTACCCTCCAGCATACCTGTCTCTGGTTTGGGAGGAAATTCAGGCTCTTTCTCAAAAAAGAGCCATAGAGCCGATCCCTCAGGCCCAATGGGGAAGGGTTTTTTATTCCCACTTTTTCCTTGACCCCTCAAAGACCGGGGATCTCAGGCCCATCTTGAACCTGAACCATCTGAATCTGTACATAGAGTACCAGTGCTTCATGATGGTCACCCTTCAGGGTCTATTACCTCTATTGCACTAGGGTGATTGGCTCTGTTCTGTGGACATGCAGGATGCTTACCTGCACATCATTGCTTCCCTCCCACTCACGGAGCACATTATCAGTTTTGGGCCCTCCTTTTTGGCCATACCTTGGTCCCCCAGGTATTTACCAGAGCCTGGCAGTGGTGGCTGCCACATTGAGGAGGCAGGGCTTCTATGTCTTTCCCTACCTGGATGACTGGCTGCTTGCAACCCCCTTCAGGGAACCTTTGGTTTAGACCCTGAAATCAACCTTCAGTCTCTTCCAGGCCTTGGGGATGACCATCCATAAAACTGTCGAAGTTCTGCCTCTCTCCCTTCCAGCACCTCAGTTACATTGGGGAGGTCCTGGACACCAATCAGGGTAAGGTCTTTCTGCCTGAGGACAGAGCGGAGTGACTGAGGGTGCAGGTCCAGCTGGTTTCCTGCAGTAAACAGATCCAAGCCAGGGTCTGTCTTCGCCTCTTGGGCCTCTTATCAGTGGCAATCACCACAGTTTCCTTGGCCCGGTTGTACATGCGAGTCCCCCAGTTTATCCTGACAGTCCAGTGGAATCGGTGTACTGATAATCTAGACCAATAGATCATGGTCTCTGACCCTGTCCCAAGGCATAAAATAAGTCGATTCGCATTGCAGTTTGCGAAGCAAGAATTGGAAAACGAGTCAATTTCCAGCTTGATTTAGCAATGGTTGGTAATCATAGAAGCTGGCTGTCCACTGTATTTTTTTTTTTTTTAATTTGCCCTGTTATTTAGTGGTGCCCCCACCCTCCAGTTGCCAGCCTTTTGTTTCCCTGGTGACAGTTTAGTGCCCCCTTCCTCCACTGATCGCCATCCCCCATAATGCAGCTTTTTATCCCTGGTTACTAGTGGACTACCCCCCCCTTCCGATTGCTGTCCCCGTTATTTTTGACGTTCCCTGATGTCTAGTAGCACCCCTCCCAGTCGGATCGCTGTCCCTGTTTTTGTTGTTCGATGTGTTTTTTTTTTTTTTTTTATTTAAACCTGAAGAAAAAAAGTACGTCACTGATCACTTCTGTACCCCCACCTGACCACCCACTGTGCACCCATCTCCTCACACACCCCCTTGACACCCCCACAGACCGTCACTCACCTGAACAGGTCCCAGGTTCGAGATCCGCGCTCCCAATCGAAGACACGTCTTGCTGCTGGAACTGGCGATTGCAGTATGGAGAATGAAGGTGTAAATATGGTGCTATGTATTTCAATGGGGGGTTCAACTTTGGTACATAACTCAGTCATTTTTTTGAGATATTGACCCCAAATTTTCAACATTGCTTTTTGGGGACCCCACCTCATGAACAATATAACTGTCATTAAGCAACTCCTGCCCAAAAGGTAATTTTGCAGTCACTTGACAGATTCACCTTTTGGGCAGGATTTGTTTAATGCCAGTCATATTATAAATGAGATGGGGTCATAAGAAGGCTGTATTGAAAATTTGGGATCAAAACATGAAAAAAACGGTAAAGTTTTGAACATTCGTTGCAGTTTTGCTATACACCCTCATAACTTTGCAATTTTTTAAATATTTGAACCCCAGATTTTCAACATAGCCTTCTTATTACCCCCACCTCATGTATGTCACAGCTGTCATTTTTCAAAACCTGGCCAAAATGTGTGTTCTCACCTGTGGCACGGAATGGCGTTGCAGTTCCGCAGAAGTGCACTTTGGCGGGGATTGGAAAACTTTCTGCACTGGGTACATGAGGTGGGGTTATAAGAAAGGCTATGCAGACAATTTGTTCAAAATGGCAAATTGTCTCAGAACTAATGTATACAATGTTTATTAATATATACAATAATTAATAATTACATGACTTAAAGTAAAAGTATCCATTTTAGAAAACTGTTAATCGGAATCGGCTGATTGCTAATCATTTTTCATTTTGAGTAGCAAAGGCTGCTAATCAACTCTCCGACACTAATTTATGCCTTCAAACAACATGAAGTCTTGCTGTATTCTGACAAATTGCAGTGAGGTCCAACCTTCGAACTGCCCTGGAGATGAAAGAGTTAACTTTCCATGCCAGGCATGGAACGCTGAGCTCGAGCTCGGTTGAGACTCCCTCTGTTGCTGTTTGAACTCAAACCGTCAGATTCTTTACTCTGCCTCACTGAACAGTCGCTCCGGAGATTTCTCCTTTGCTCGGTTCAGTTTGTTGGTTAAAGTACCGTTTTTCTCGGTTTTCGACCGAATTTAAACCGTAACCTATCGGTTCAGTCTCTGTCTGTGGTATTCGTGAGTACTAGATAGGTTTATTTTTGTTTTTTTTCTGTGTGGAACTTGTAAATGTGGGATCGGTTCGGTTTGAACCGATCAGGTTGTTTTAAAATCTTTATTTCTGCTTTTAGAGTGTGGTTACCGGTTCTTATCGGTTCTAAAAAAAAAAAACTGACTTTATTACGTTTTTTTTTCCACGACCCGTAACACGGTCAGGAACCGATAAGGGTGTCTTACCTGGCGGATTGCTGAAAAAGGGTAAGTTTTTGTTAGGACTGGCCATGTCTGAGAAACCCAAAAGAAAAACCGGGCCCACTGGATTTCAACACTGTAGTGTGTGTGTGTGGGGAAGTCTTTGCTAAGGCTGATCCCCACACCACCTGTGTTTATTGACTGGGGTTTGACCACCTCGATTCAGACTGCCAGATTTGTAAAAATTTTCCTGCAGCTACCCTAGAAAAAAGAGTTGGTAGGCTCAGGGAAAGGGAGGCCAAGAAGTCCGCTGACCCGGATGGCCAGCCCGATTCGGTTCCAACCGAACCAGGAGGAGTGCCCTCTGACCAGGGCGAAACTTCTTTGGGCAAAAGGAGAACCAATTCCGAGGAGTCGATTCCGGTTAAGAGAACAAGAAGGGATAAATCAGCCGGTGCGGATCCAAAAGTTATTTCTCTGACCGCTGATGAAATAGCCAAAGTGATAAAAATTGTTCAGTCGCTATCCCCGGTTCCGACCGAACCGGCACCATTAGGAAGGCGCTTGGTTCCACCGGTTCCGGATTATGATTTAGAGGAATTTTATGAACCGGAGGAGGAGGAAGGAGAGTATGAGGAAAGTGAGTGTGATTATGAAAGTCTGGATGTGCCCATTGACCCGGACATCTCCCCAGACAGACCTTCAGGAATGTCTCCTCCTAGGCTTTCTGAGTCTCCTTCCCATATCATGTTTTACAAAAAAGTGGCTGAAACTCTTCAGCTTCCTATGGAAGAAGCTGTGGATGACCAGGAGGAGCTTGACTATGTTGAAATGATGGATATCCCAGAGTCCAGGAGACTGTCTATTCCCCTTCATAAGTCTTTTGGGAAACGGACAATAAAAATTTGAAAGACTCCTAATTCAAACAACATGAAGTCTTGCTGTATTCTGACAATAGCATTGAGTCCCAACCTTCGAACTGCCCCGGAGATGAGTTAACTTTCCATGCCAGGCATGGAACGCTGAGCTCGAGCTCGGTTGAGACTGTCTGTTGCTGTTTGAACTCAAACCGTCAGATTCTTTACTCTGCCTCACTGAACAGTCGCTCCGGAGATTACTCCTTCTGCTCGGTTCATTTGTCGGTTAAAGTACCGCTTTTCTCTGTTTTCGACCGAATTTAAACCGTAACCTGTCTGTTCAGTCTCTGTCTGTGGTATTCGTGAGTACTAGATAGGTTTATATTATTTTTCTATTCTGTGTGGAACTTGTAAACAGTTCATCGGTTTGGTTTGAACCGATCAAGTTGTTAAAAAATCTCTATTTGTACTTTTAGTGTGTGGTTATCGGTTCTAAAAAAAAACGGATTTTATTACGTTTTTTTCCACGACCCGTGACATGGTCAGGAACCGATAAGAGGGTCTTGGCCTGGCGGATTGCCATTAAAAGGGTAAGTTTTGGTTAGGCTGGCACAATGTCTGAGAAACCCAAAAGAAAAACTGGGCCCACTGGGTTTCAACACTGCAGTGCGTGTGTTGAAGTCTTTGCCGAGGCTGACCCCCACACCACCTGTGTTTATTGTCTGGGGTTTGACCACCTCAATGCAGACTGCCAGATTTGTAAAAATTTTCATGCAGCTACCCTGGAAAAGAGAGTTGGCAGGCTCAGGGAAAGGGAGGCCAAAAAGTCAGCTGAACCGGATGGCCAGCCCGGTTCGGTTCCAACCGAACCAGAGGGAGTGCCCTCTGACCAGGGCGAGACTTCCTCAGGCAAAAGGAGAGCCGACTCTGAGGGTCGGTTCCAGCAAAAGGACTAGGAAATCAGCTGGTGTGGAGCCAAAACTTTCGTCTCAACCGCTGAAGAAATAATAGCGCGATAAAAATTGTGCAGTCGCTTTCCCGGTTCCAACGAACCGGCACCATCAGGGGCTCGGTTTGGCGGTTCCACCGGTTCAAGATTATGATTTAGAGGAATATTATGAACCAGAGGAGGAGGAAGAGGAGTATGAGGAAAGTGAGTGTGATTATGAAAGTCTGGATGTGCCCATTGACCCGGACAGCTCCCCAGACAGACCTTCAGGAGTGTCTCCTCCTAGGCTTTCTGAGTCCCCATCCCATTTTATGTTTTATAAAAAAGTGGCTGAAACCCTCCAGCTTCCTATGGAAGAAGCTGTGGATGAACAGGAGGAGCCTGACTGTGGAAATGATGGATATCCCAGAGTCCAGGAGGCTGTCTATTCCCTTACACACATCTTTTGGGAAACGGACATTTTAGATTTTAAAGACTCCTAATACTATACCTCCTCTGGATAAAAGAATGGACAAGAGGTATACATTGTCAGCTCAGATCACAGATTACTTACACAACAATGCACCCATGTTAGTAGTGCAGGCTGCAGCCTGTGATAAAGCTAATATTCCCTTGGTTTCACACCCCAGACAAAGGACTCCAGGAGGATTGATGCCATGGCAAAGAAACAGTACATGGCAGCATCCTTGGGACTCAGACAGGCCAACTATATGGCCTGTACAGCTAGGTATCAGAAATCCAGATGGGACACTGTCATGGCTTTAGCAAACAGGTCCCTGGCCAGCTTGCGAAGGAGCTGAGCAGGTGGCTGCTGATGGTATTGAGGCATCCAAGGTGCAATTCCATGCTGCAGTGGACTCCAATGATGTTTCATCCAGAGTCATGGCTACATCTGTGGCACTCCGTAGAATGGCTTGGCTCAGATGTACTCGCCTGTCACAGGATACCCAGACTAAGGCCATGGATTTTCCTGTTGTGAGTAATTCTCTGTTTGGGGAGCAAACAGAGAATTACATGAAGAAGATGGACAAATATAGGACCACCTATAGGAGTGCACAGGCCAAGGAAAAGCAGGCCACTCCTCAGAGGCAGCATCCCAGGGGCAGGGGCAGGCCTTTTCATAGGCCTTTCTACCAAGTCCAGGCCTCCTCTTCTGCCTATGCTCAGAGGGGGTTCTTTAGAGGGAGAGGCAGAAGGGGTACAAGCAGACCTGCTTCCACTCCTCAGCCTAAAACCCCTGCCAAGCAGGCACCCTGATGGGATTGCCAGGGCCGATTCTCCACTACCTGTAAGGGGCAGGCTGGCTTACTTTGTCCAGGACTGGAAGTCTCTAACATCAGATAAGTGGGTCCTGGAAGTAGTAAGCCAGGGACTGGTTCTCGGCTTCAAAAATTTCCAAAGCTGAGGCCAGATCCTTTCCACCTCAGAATCCTTCAGAGGCACTTGCCCTAGAGGCAGAGGTCTCTTCCCTCCTGGCTCTCAGAGCTGTGGAAAGGGTTCCACCCCTACACCAGGGCAAAGGTCTGTACTCCAGGTACTTCCTTACCCCCAAAAAGACAGGAGAATGGCGGCCCATCCTGGATCTCAGATATTTAAACAAGCACCTTTTAAAGCCAAAGTTCAAAGTGGTGACTCTGGGAATAATTCTACCCTCTCTAAGGCCAGGGGACTGGCTAGTCTCCCTGGACCTCAAGGATGCCTATTTCCATATTCCCATCAGAAGCTCCCATCGAAAATACCTCAGGTTCGAGCTGCCCTCAGGCCATTACCAATTCAGAGCAATGCCCTTCGGCCTAACCTCTGCTCCAAGGGTGTTCACAAAATGCCTGGCAGCAATAGTAGTTGCCTTCCTCAGAAGGAAAAGGATTTCCATCTTTCCATACCTGGATGACTGGCTCATAGTAGGCCAGTTCCCAGACCAAGTCAAGTTACACTTACAGATAACTCAGCAACTGCTTACTTCTCTAGGTTTCCTTCTGAATCTTTCAAAGTCAGTTCTAGAGCCTGTACAGCTCCTCACCTTCATAGGCGCAGAGCTAGATACAGTAAAGGCAAGAGCCTTCCTTCCCCTGGACAGGGCAAGGACCCTTATTTCACTGGCCTCTTCATTCACCCTCCAGGTGTCTCGACCAGCAAGGCATTTTCTGCAGCTCCTGGGGCATGGCTGCTTCTACAGCAGTGGTGCAGGAGCAAGATTTCAGATGAGGACATTCAGTTCAGTTGAGAGCCTTTTGGTCTCAGAAAAAGGATCCTCTGACCAAACTGATTCCAGTGACTCGAACCCTGATCCAGGCATTGCAGTGGTGGCAGGATCAGGACAATCTAAGACAGGGAGTTTCTTTTGTCACTCAGTCTCACTCTCTAATCCTTACTACAGATGCCTCCCTCTTGGGGTGGGGGAGCTCACTTGGGAGACCTGACCACCCAAGGGTTGTGGTCTCCTCAGGAATCTCTGCTTCACATCAATCTATTAGAACTCGGAGCAGTGTTTCTAGCACTTCAGGCTTTTTCCAAGTCTGTTCAGAACAAAGTAGTTCTGATCAGGACAGACAATACCACCACAGTGTGGTATATCAACAAGCAAGGGGGCACTCTGTCTATGGCCTTGTGCACAGAAGCAATGAAGTTATGGTCTCTGGCCTATTCCCTGAACACCTCTTACAGCAGTACACCTCCCAGGCAAGGACATTGTCCTGGCAGATGTTCTCAACAGGATATCTCTGGGCCATCACGAATGGTCCCTGGATCCCCTGGTTTTGAAGGTGATCTTCTCCAGATGAGGCACCCCACAGATAGATCTTTTTGCAGCCCCAGACAATCACCAACTTCCCCTCTTTTGCTGCAGGCCCCCAGTGTTGGGCTCAGTCCCCCTGGATGCCCTAGTTCTTAATTGGGAAGGGAAGTTCCTGTGTGCTCCCTCCCCCCCCTTCCCTCTCCTGTTCAAGGTGTTAGTCAAAATCAGGTCTCAACCCTGCAAGGTGATTCTGATTGCTCCAGACTGGGCCAGACAGCCCTGGTACCCTCTCCTGTTGTCCTTAGCAGTCCACCTTCCCCTGTTTCTTTCCCAGGAATTACAACCTGTGCTCAGGGGAGGGTTTGGTGTCCGAATCTCAAATCTCTCAATCTCTAGGCCTGGTTCTTGAAGAGTTAGAGTTTGCTCATTTACACCTCTCTCAAGGTGTTATGGATATCCTAAAGGCTTCTCGGAAGCCTTCTGCCAGGAAGCACTTACAACGCCAAATGGAAAAGATTCTCCATATGGTGCTCTGGGAAGCATATTTCTACAGAGTCTGCTGGCCTGCCCACAGTCCTTGACTATATGGTTCCTCTTAATAGCTTGGGACTCTGACCAGCTACACTAAGGGTGCATCTGGCAGCTGTCTCTGCTTTCCTTTCAGCAGGTAAGCCTTCTTCCCTTTCAGCTCATCCTGTATTCTCTAAGTTTTTCAAGGGATTGCTTCATACCAATCCACCATTCAGGGACCCTGCCCATGTTTGGGACCTTAATGTTTGCATTGCTCAGCTTATGCAACCCCCTTTTGAGCCTTTGTCCTCAGCAGAGCTTAAGTACTTGACTTGGAAAACTGTTTTCTTGGTGGCCATCACTTCCGCCAGGCGCATAAGCAAGTTACAAGCTCTGTCAGTGGAGCCTGATTTTATCTCTTTCCATAGAGATAAGGTGGTCCTCAGGACTAACAGGAAGTTTTACCTAAGGTGGTTTCAGACTTCCACCTTAACCAGTCTGTCTCTTCTGTTTTCTTCACTGACCATTCCTCCTCTGGTGAGGAGGCTGCACGGTTTGGATGTGAAAAGGGCCCTTAGCTACTACATAGAGCGTACCAAGGGTCACAGGTTTGACTCCCTCCAACTATTCCTCACTTATGGTGAGGTTGGTAAGGGAAAACCTGCCACTAAGAGATCATTGCCAGGTGGATTGTCTCTTGCATTCAATTTTGCTATGAAAAACTAGGTAGAACTCCACCCTCAGGCCTGAGGGCTCACTCTACCAGAGGTATAACTGCTTCCCTGCCTGCTGCCAGGGATATTCCTATCTTAGAGATATGTCAAGCAGCTACCTGGAAAACAGTTCACACTTTTACTAAGCATTACTCTCTGGACATCCAGGCAAGGAGTGATGCTTGGTTTGGCACAGCAGTGCTTCAGAGCCTATTTCCTAGGTAGGTTCTGTCCCTCCTCCATGGAGGTACTGCTTGGTAGTCTGCAGTTTGTCAGAATACAGCAAGACTTCATGTTGTTTGAAGAAAAAATTACTCACCTTAGTAATGTTTCTTCTAATGGAGTCTTGCTGTATTCTGACCTCCCCACCTGCCTTCCCCTCTCAGAACCTTTGTTTTGGGATGTGGGTGGGCAGTAGCAGTGTTGGCACTCAAGAGGTGCCCCACTTTATTTATCACCCCTTTACTTTGGGTGAGTGAGTGGGTGTTGTGTTTGTCTCATTTTTGGGGTTTCCTGACTTGAGTCTTTGTTTGGGACCAAAAAATCAGTTTATTATATTTAGTAGCAAATTAGCTAGTGTAGGTGTACAGCTTCCACACAGGACACTCCGTGAGGTTAGCTCGTAAAGATCTGACGATTTGAGTTCAAACAGCAACAGACAGAGTCTCAACCGAGCTCGAGCTCAGCGTTCCATGCCTGGCATGGAAAGTTAACTCTTTCATCTCCGGGGCAGTTCGAAGGTTGGACCTCACTGCAATTTGTCAGAATACAGCAAGACTCCATCGTTACTAAGGTGAGTAATTTTTTCTTGCTGTCCTGTGGACTCTGTCGTGGTGGCTGAACTCTGCCAACCTCCTTCATTGAGTCTCCTTTAAGCTTCCAACCCCCCAGCAGTTTCTTACGACAGATACGTCCGGCCTGGGCTGTGGCGCTCATTTGGCCGAACATCAAACCTAGGGTACCTGGTCCCCAGTGGAGCAGGTTCTCCACATCAACATCCTGGATATGTGGGCGGTCCTTTATGCCCTGCAAGCCCTTTAGACTAATTTCCTTCCCAGTCCGCTGCTGGTGCAGATTGACAACATGTTCGCGGTGTACTACATCAACAAGCAGAGTGGAGGGGGACCATTTTTAACCCCTGCATTGGGAGGCAATGAGTCTGGTTCTGGGCCATCAAGCACAATCTGGAGCTCTCTGCTGTTCATGTTCTAGGCTCCCAAAACATATTGGCAGACAGTCTCGGCTGCTCCAGGTCTCGGGCTCACGAGTGGCAGCTTCTAACCTCAGTGGTCAGAGATCTCTTTGGAAATTTGGGTCACCCAAAGTTGGACCCCTTTGCTTTCCCACTCAATGCAAAACCGCCACTGTTTTGCTCGCTTCATCCCAGGCCTGGAGTTTTCTGGTGAGACGCATTGTCCCTGTCTTGGAAGGGGAGGTTTCTGTACTCATTCTCTCCCTTCCTGCTCCTGCAGAAGGGTTCTGCTCAAGCTCCAGTTGGATGGATGATTCTCATAGCTCCCTTCTGGCCATGCCCGATTTGGTTTCCCCTGTTACAACAGCCAGCTATGGAACCTCTGGTGTCCTTGCCCCTGTGCACAAGCTACTTCTCCCAGGACCAGAACACCCTGGTCCATCTGGACCTCAAGTCCCTGCATTTCCATGCGTGGTTCCTGCGGACCCATCTGTGGCATACTTTGGGGTGTGCTTTCAGGTCACTGATGTCCTGGGCGTCAGAAGCCCTCCACCAGGACCCGCGTGTCGATGACATAGGCGCTTCTTGGGCGCTGCTTGCCATTTGGATCCCTTTCACCCTGTCTGGTAAATCAGGTGTTGCGTCACGATCCTTCCTTTCTGATTCAGGCCTGAGATGCGCCTCCCTTAAGGTACAACTTTCCACCATCTCTGCGTGCCATGCACCTATTGAGGGTAAATCTATCGCTCAGATTGATGTGTCCGCACATTCCTGTGGGGTATTTTGAATCTGAAATCTTCCATTTGGGACCCGGTCCCTCCATGGGACCTCAACTTTATGTTGGAGAAACTCACTTTACCTCCCTTTGTACTGGCTGCTAGTTGTGAGCTGCACTTTGTCATTTAAAGGGCTCTTTTTAAGTTGCTGTTACTTCTGCTCTAAGGATTTCTGAGCTTCAGGCTCTGTGTAGAGAGCTTTATTTGTTTTGTTTTTTTCCACAAAGATGGGGTGTCTTTGCATACTAATCCTAAGTTTTTACCTAAGGTGCTGTCTGAATGTCTTTTTTTAAATCAATCTATCCACCTTCCAGTATATTTTCCTGAGTATTCTAATCGGGTGGAGGCCTAGCTCCATACATTGGATGATCACAGAATGTTGCAGAATTACATGAACTGTACCAAGTCTTTGAGGAAAACTGAACAATTGTTTGTTTCGTTCACTCCCGAGAGAGAGATCGAGTGATCCTGTTTTCAAACCGTGTTTGTCCAAGTGGTTAGCTAATTGCATTGTTCACTGCTACCACAAGTACAACAAGCCCCTTCTGGGGGGTGGACAAGGGCCGTTCCATCAGGGGTATGGCTGCCTCCACGGCTTGCTTCAGAAACATGTCTGCTGCTGATATCTTTGTAGCTGCCACCTGGAGTTCTGTCCACACTTTCACCAAGCATTACAGTCTGGACATCGCCTTTAGGTGTAGAGCCAGCTTGGGCCTAGCAGTTCTTCAGGGCCTTCTGTCATGAGCTCTTGACTGCTGACCTCTCTTTGTGCCAGTGATGATGATCTGGTGATAACTGGAACTGCTTGGGACTCAATCCTGCCGCAAGAGTCTTTCTCAAAGTAAGCTAGTACAGTTACGTAATAACTTATCGTAACAGTAGATCTTCGAGAGAAGTTCTTGCAGCAGGCACTGCTTCCCCATGCTGTTCCTTCTCTGTGCACCACCTTCTGCTTGTCGTTTGGCTCTGGGGAAACCACCTTGGTTCTCCTTCAGCTGCCCATACAGGGTTTCCAGCGGGAGAACTGAGTTGGTGTGGGGGACCGCCCTCCTATGTAGGCTGTGCTGACGTCAGTTGACTGACATTGGGGGGGGGAGGGAGTGGGAGTCACCTGTGGTAGACTGCTAGCTAGAAGTTTTTCATGTGGTCCTAGAGCCTAGAGGCTTATTCCTACCGGTGTGGCCTGCTGCAAGAGCTTCTCTTAAAGATCTGCTGTTGCGGTAAGTTCTTACATAACTGTACTTTTCTGCCTCAGTGTCACAGGTACAAGATGAAGAGGCTATGCCAGTCGCAGAATTTGCAGCTGGTTGAGGGACCGTTCACACACTATCCTTCCAGAGCGCCCTCGTGGTCAGTCACCCTGTAAGAAGGTCATGTCACACATGGGGCTACCTTTCCGGCAGCCAATGGAGTACATGCAGGTTGACTGATCAAGTCGACCCTGTCAATGTCAAAGACAAGACTGTTGAAGAAAGTGAATTCTTGCTCTTTTAGACTCTGGTGCTGGCCACGGCCCAGACCAAGATGGGTGGAGTGGGCCAACCAGGCTCCCATTTGTTCTTTTAATGGTTCAGCCTCTGCCTGTCATCCTGAACTCTGTGCAGCCTCCTGTCATTTGGTGCCCAAGGACCTTTTGCAGTGGCATTTATCTGTATTCAGTTTGTCCTGCACTGTGTTGACCTTCAGGCCAGCACTCAAGGATGAGATTGCGGATGGAAAAGCTGTCTTTCTGACTCTCAACACCATTGTCAATATTACCTTTGACATTTGCTCCCGCCATTGTTGTCAGGCTGGCAGCAATCGGCATATTCTATATTTGCTCAGAGTCGAGGTTGACCAGGAATGTTGGTGGGCCTGGCCATTGTGCGACCTGGTGCTCCACTTTTACCAGCCACGCCGCACCTACCTTGGCTGGTGGAACCACCACCTTGGCAACTGATGGCAGCACTCTGACAAAGTCTCCTCATTTTTTGTCAGTGGTGCTTACTCAGGAGTGGGTCGTCCATACTGAATGTCAGTGGTCAGTGCTCTTCTAGTTTGACTCAGATTCTAATGTGGTGTTAGCATCATTGTTTGTGCATCAAAGGGATGCCACCTAGCTGACTCAAAAGCCCCCATCGGGGGTGTTGGTTCTCATTTTGCTTTTTTCGTGGACTACAAGTCTGGGTCTCTGGGCACTCCAGTGGAGGAGGTCTTGAAGAAAAATTCCCATCTGCTGTTGGATAGCCTTGAACAAGATCCCTCACTGAGTGTGTCTTTCCTCACTGTGCCATGTGGACTGCAAGTATGTTGTCCCTAGGGGTGGGTTCTCACCTCCCCAACCCAATTCTTCCTTATGGCAAAGCATTGCACAGTTGTTGAACTGAAAAAAAGGCAAGCTGACCTCTTTTGAACTTTATTTGCCTTAAAGAGCACCAGTCATGCTCATTTCAGTAGTACTTTGGAAGCCCCCCACAGGTAGTGTACCAGAGTGTAACTAAGCCTGTTGTACGCTTTTTGTTTTCTTCAGATTTTGAGAAGGGAGGGGATTGTAAATGAGAGCTGGCCATCCGATCCCTTTCCCTTCCTGGTTCTGGTTTAGTCCAATGCCACCCCTGTACTGCCTCTGCACTGCTGTTTTGTGACAAAGGAGTTTGTGTAGCGTGGGGCATGCTTCATTAATTGCAATGGGAGCGTGGTTTAAAACAGGGATTTTACATTTTAAAGTCCACTGAGGGGCAAATCAAGCCACAGCTCAGCTAAGGAGGCTCTTGTTAGTTGAGCTGTGGCTTCAATTGTGATGGACCTCTGGGGGAGTGGGCGGGGGGTCCTTGTTTTAAATGATGCTTCCATTGCTATCCGTGAAATACGTCCCCGTATTCTACAGATTACTTTGTCACAAAACGAAGGTGCGCAGGGGTGGTATAGAGGTGGTGCTGGACTAAATCAGAACCAGGAAGTGGTCTGGATTGGATGGACAGCTCTTATTTACAGTCCCTTCCCCTTCTCAAAATCTAAAGAAAAAATTGTACAATCGGTTTAGTTACACTCCAGCACAGGTAAGTTACTGGTTGGGGGGCTAGCAGAAAGCACTGAAATTGGTGCTGTTTAATTGATTCTTACTCCCCCCTTCTGAATATTTATTTAATACTTTATTTTTTTTCCTTTTATTGGAAAGTTGAGCACAGAGGTCGGTTCAGCTGCATAGCTGTAAGTGCATTCGCTCGCTACTTGGAGAACTCAGGCTTTCAGTCTTAGGAATGTCATCTAGGTGGGACAAGTGGATGCTAAGCAAAGTTCCCAGGGTACACTCAATGCCTTGATGATGTTTTCGACACCTGCTACTGTATGACTGCTTCCGTGGTGGTGCAGTGGAAGGAAAGTTGCACACTTTAGAGTCTCAGTTCCTGACCCTTCTCCTATGTCTGTGTCCTGCACTGTTCCAGCGTTGATTTAAATCCCTGATTACCATACTGGATATGTTCTCTGTACGAGGCCTGAGGGAGCTTTGCAGGTGGCAACAGAAATGTGGCACTGATTGACTCGACCTTGACTCAAGCTTGCAGAAAAGCTACAAGAGACTTGGGAAGGAGAAGTCTTGAGGGTGGGATTTGGAGATGAATAAATGAAACATTCAGTACTGTAATTACTTTAATTACTTGTATCCCGCATACTCTTTCCTTCCAAAAGTACTTCCATGAAAGCCCAAGGGAAGGATATGCAGTCTAGTGGGTAGGTGGTCTAGGTTCAGATCCACTTGTTGCGCTGTTTTCAGACTGCACACATTTACCCTGTAGTGTAAATGACAGAATAATTATTCCCAGCTCTTGATTACTGAATGTCACTGCTGATCTTCTTCGAGGATCTCTCTTGAAGCAGGTAACACCTTAGGAACTATAGCTGCCAGGCACCAGGACCACATGGAAACATTTTGCTAGCAGTCTTCCTCGGGCTGCTCATGGTGATGTCAACATTGACATCCCCCTGTATAGCCGTGGGCAGCCCCATTCCCTTCTCAGTATTTTTCCTGCCGTCGACATCGCACCTTGGACTCTGTGAGCTTGATTGCTTCCATCGACTGCCAATCTTCTAGATCCTTCTGTGCTTTTTTTTACCCTAGTTTTGAGATCACTTCCTCTCTAAGTGATAGTCTCCTTTTATTTCCATATATGAATAAATTGGACCTCTTCTGTTGCTGTAGCTGAGGCCAGAAGATTTACCATAAGGACCCTCACGAAATCTGCACCTGTTATCTTGACGCCAGCTAAGACGTCCCAAGCTTGCCAGATCTGCAGAGGCTTCAGTCAAGCTACCAAGTGACTGTGTCTTCTAGGATCTCAAGACCTTCCTCATGAAACAGAAGGTTGCCATCCTAGAGAAAGAACTTCAGGCCAGAAGCTGCTCCACCTTCCTGGCCCTGTCCTCAGGCTCGCACCCTACCAAGGCATGGGACAAGTCATCGGAGAAGCACCATCACCAGGATAAGGATCGCTTCTCCCATGAGCTTTCTTGGTCTCTGCTGCTAGCGCCGACTGTTGTGGGGTTGTCAGCTAGGCCGGCGACAACCCCTGCTGCTGGCCATACCCTCTCTCCTACAGGGCTGGCCTTGGCAGCCCACTCTGTTGGATCACCTTTTTCTGGCAGTAGCTCTTTGTCAACGGGCTACTTCTGATGATTCCCACTGCCTCCCTTACCCTATCTGCCACTGGGGGGACTTTCGCAGTGTGGCCTTTCGTCTCCACTGACTGCCTTTTGTCATTGGTGTTCTCTCTTCTTTCCCCTCCGCATCCTCCCCTACTGAACGCCCTTCCACTATCACGGGGGCACAGTCTTGGAGTGCTGCCAGTATGTTGGTGGCTGGTGACTGCCATTCATCGATGGGCATCTTGCACACCCTGTCAACACCCCTAACTGTTCCTACAGTGGGGATGCGGGTCCACCACTTGGTGCCTCAACCTGCTCCCATTCCGTCAGTGATTCTTCCACCTTTCCCAGTGTTGGGGCTTCAGTACCCCTTTTCGTTGTCTTAGGGCATTCCGCCCATGCTGGTGACCGCTGACATTACGGTCCTCTTTTCCTCTCTCCAGGACCTAGTGCAGAAGGTGGCCCCGCCTCAGATTCCATCAACGGTGGCACCTTCTCAGCCAGTCTGTACCCCTTTACACCAGGTACCGTTGAGATCGGGTCCCTCATTCTTATCGGTGTCCTTGGTGCCCCCCTCTGAGCCCAGGGATGAGGATGAGAATGCAGGGCCCTGAGCTCCCTGTAGCACCTCTACAGTTACTTAGCAGGGGAGGACTCCACTAATTATGTCCACCCCCCCCCAATAACCCTCTTCTTCTTTGCAGTAATGGGGTTCTATTCCACAGAGTAGGGTGGTACTGGACAGAATCTGGCTCACTACTTAGGCCTGCTGGAATTTCCTTCTCTTATTATCCTTCCTATGATTGAGGCCATGGGGATGCCACTAAGGCCACCTATCACAGGCCTTACCTAATCCCTCATGCCCAGGAAGGCGGACAAGCTCTACCAGACTCCCTCAGGAAAGCCCTTTCTAGGCCCCGATTCCATGGTCATCAATGTGGCTCATGACTGATCTAAGAGATCCCAGCACATTAGCTCCTTCCACTGGAGAAGGAGTTTAGAAAACTGTACTTCATGGGCAAGAGTGTTTGCCTCTTCTACCCTGGCCATAAGGATTCTTAATTATGTGGGTCATCTGCCCAAGTACCTGGAGAACCTCTGGAAATCTGCCAGTTTGGCTGCCCAGTGTCTTCCTGAGAACCCCAGAAGGAGGAGACGCTCAAGGTCCTCCAGTCTGGTGCTGACGTAGGCAGGCATTTGAGGGCTGCCTGTAATGCCTTAGATGTTTCGACCAGAGCCTCAGTAGTAGGCATTTGCTTGAAGATACCCCTGGCTCAGGGTGTCAGATGTCGCTACCGACGTCCAGCAGTCCATAAGCTCTGCAAGAGAGACATTCAGGACATTCTCAGTGATCTTCAGGCTTCAGGGATAACCCTACGTTCTATTCATTCCCCCATCACACCAACCAGCAAAGTGGACAGAGGGTGCCCTTTCTGCATGCCACTAACTGTTCTAGAGCTGGCACTAGGCAACCCAGCAAATGGAAGGCCGTCTCCACCCTGCTCACCCCCCCTTCCACTGGAAAGTCCTCAAGAGGTGGAGGGGCAGGTCAGACTGCAGGCTTCACTGTGGCCTGACTCCTTGCCTGGCCTCTTCCATCTGGTTCCCCAGGATGTTGTGGTGGGGGTCTCTTCATTCTCCACCTGGACGGGTTGCCGGAGATCACAACAGATGCCTGGGTGCTGCAGCTCAGAACAGGGGCACACACTGGAATTCGTAAAAATGCCTTCAGACACCCCAAAGACCTTTTACCTACCCTCCTGGCCATGTGGCCGTGCTGCAGGAGGAAGTTCACACCCTGTTACAGAAAAGGGCAATAGAACTGGTTCGCAATAGTCAGTAGAGCCTGAGGTTCCATTCTCACTTTGTCCTCATTCCCAGATCAACCTGGGACCTGAGGCCCATCCTGGATTTACGGAATCTGAACTTATTGATCCAGTTCAGAAAGTTGTGGTCACCCTCCCTGGACTGTTGCCTTTGCTCCAGAAGGGAGACTGGATCTGTTCCCTGGATATACAGGATGCATTCCTGCATATCGAGGTCTGCTGCCCCCACAGGCACTACCTCAGGTTCCTGTTTCAGGGGGTGGGGGGCACTACCAGTTCAGAGACCTGCCCTTCAGCTTGTCTTAAGCAACGTAGGTTTTTACCAAATGCCTAGCTGTGGTGGCAGCAGCCATCTGGAGGGAAGGTTTTTAGATCTTCCCTTGCCTGGACTACTGGTTACTGAAAGCTCAGTCCCAGGAACAACTGTCTTTGACCCTAGAGCAAACTCTGAAATTGTTCAACAATTTGGGGATCACTGTCAACCTCCCTAAGTCGGTCTTGTCTTCCGGTCAGCGTCTCCAGCACATAAGTGCCATACTGGATATGGCCCAGGGTTCAGCCTTCCTGTCTCTGAACTGGGGGGGGGGGGCACCAATAGCGCAGGCCTGGGAAATCTATTCCAGCCGGTATGTCACAGCCAGGACATACCTCTGGCTGCTGGGCCTGATGGCTGCCACCATTCCCACAGTTGCCTTTGTGTGGCTACATATGTGCATCCCTTAGTGGACTTTGAGGGTACAGTGGGACCAACAAACCAGTGATCTGGAGCAGGCAGTTCTTGGCTCTTTGCCAGTAAAGAAGGTTCTCTTATGGTGGCTGGAACCCAGCCACCTTCTCAAGGGGGTTCCTTTCCTCATCCCCTTCCCTCATTAGATCCTCACCACGGATGCCGTGGGGATGGGCTGGGGCATGCATCTGGGTCGTTTCCAGACTCGGGGCCGGGGTGTGTGGAATGTCCTCAAGATGAAAGTTGTCCAGTACGGCCTACAGGCCTTCCGGTGCCACCTGTCCCTGAGCCAGCTGCTAGTGCAGATGGACAATATCAGTGTAGTACTTTACATCAACAGGCAAGGAGGCACTCAGTTGTACCTCCTGTGCAGGGCAATGATGAGAGTTTGGTACTGGGCTGTGGACCACGATCTCGAGCTGTCTGCCATCCATGTTCGTGGTGTCCAAAATGACCCGGCAGACAAGCTAAGCAGGCCGCAGTCAAGAATGCATGAATGAGAACTTCTCACCTTGGTGGTAGAAGACCTGTTCGACAGGTGGGGCCACCCAGAGTTGGACCTTTTTGCCTCCCCACACAGTGCAAAACTGCCACTTTTCTGCTTGCTGGATCTAGGAGCTAGTTTTCTGGTGAGACGCATTGTCCCTCTCTTGGAAAGGGAGGTTCCCTTATGACTTCCTGCACAAATGAGAAATACCAAAAAAAAAAAAAATAAATAAATTTCCAGCTCAGTGCAGAAGGATCTGCAGTGGTGGCAGAACTCTGACAACCTGACATGGGAAGTTCCTTTCCAGGCCCTGCCTTACTCCTAAATCCCGACTACAGATGTGTCAGGAATGGGATGGAGTGCCCATCTTGGAAATCACAGGACCCAGGGCCTGTGGTCACCTGCAGAACTACACTTGTACATAAATGTGCTAGAAATAAACGCAGTTCTGTATGTTTTTCAGGCTTTTCAGAAAATGCTTCAGCAAGATACACTGTTGATCCAGTCGAACAACACGTCTGTAGTGTGGTACATCAGCAAACAAGGGGACACCTGCCAGTATCGGCTTTGCAGGGGAAGTGATGTGGGTCTGGAATTGGGCAGTTCTGCACAAGGTTTGCCTCCTGGCGGTTTATGTCCCAGGCATGCAGAATGTTCTTGCAGGCAATCTTAGCCACACCAGGGTAAGAACACACGAGTGGGAACTAAATAAAGCAAGAGGTAGTAGACAACATCTTCGGCCTTTGGGGTCGTCTGGACGTGAATCTGTTCGCAGCCCCATTAGACGCAAAACTTCCCAAGTTTTGCTCGCTTGATCCCATGCATGGTGCTTTCTGGCAAGATGCACTGTCGCTTTGTTGGACAGGGAGGTTTCTGTACACCTACCTTCCCTCCCTTTCCAGTTTTACAGAGTGCCGATCAAGCTTCAGACAGAAGGAGCCCGAATTATTCTGATGGCTCCATTTTGGCCTCAACAAATTTGGTTTCCGCTGCTTCAGCAGCTGGCAGTGGAACCCCTGGTTCTTCTACCACTTTGTTACGATCTCCTGACAAAGGAAGGGAGCACGCTGGTCCATCCGGGGCTGAGGTCCCTTCATCTTCATGCATGGCTCCTCAAGACATGGTCTCTTCCAGATTTGTGGTTTCCCCTAGGGTAGCTCAGATTTTGGTAGAGGCCAGAAAGCCTTCTACCAGAACTACATATGCCATGAAGTGGAAGCGTTTTTCTATCTGGGCCACCTCGAAGGGTTGGGACCTTTTTTCGTGTCCCGTTCCTCAGGTCATGGAGTATTTTCTTCATCTATCTTACCTGGGCTTGAGCTGTTCATCACTGAAGGTGTATGTAGCGGCCATTTCTGCCTACCATGTTTAATTGGAGGGCAAAACTCTGGCTCAGTTGGAGGTTTCAAAAACTTTCCTAAAAGGAATTCTGCATCTGAAACCCTTGGTGCATAACCCTGCTTCACCGTGGGATTCTAATTTTCTTGATCTTTCCTCCTTTTGAACCGGCAAGTACATGTGAAATGCGCTTTTTGTCTTGGAAAGCACTCTCTTTAGTTGTCGTTACTTCTGCTCGAATGAATTTCCGAGCTTTAGGCCCTGTTGTGTAAGGAGCCTTATTTGATTTTCCACAGAGGCTCTGCGTACTAATCCTAAATTTCTTCTGAAAGTTGTTTCAGAGACTACCTTGAATCAGTTTCTTCAGCTGCTGGTGTATTACCCTGAGCATACTAACTATTACACCAACAGGACAAAAGATGTCTGAAAGATCAGCTTTTTGTTTGTTTTGCATCAAAGAGAGAGTGTCACTTTCCAAACAGTGCCTTTCCAAATGGTTGGCTAATTGCATTGGTTTTTGTTACCAGAAGTGTGGTAAAGTCCCTTCCGGGGCAAGTTTGAGGACATTCTACCAGGGGCATGGCTGCCTCAACAGTCTGTTTCAGAAATGTATCTGCCACAGAAATTTGTGCTGCTACTTGGACTTCTGTCCACACTTTCACTGAACACTACAGTGTGGACATTGCCTCTAGTTGCAGGGCTGATTTTGGACTGGCGGTCCTCCAGGGACTCCTGTCCTCTGTTTTCTTGGCTACTTATTTGCCCTTCAGTTCCAGCCTCCCATGTTTTCCTGTCCCTTGGACTTTTTACTGCTTGGGACTCAATCCTACAAGTAATTATCTACTGCAAGAGCCCTCTCTAAGTAAGATAGTACAGTTACGTAAGAACTTACTGTAACAGATCTTTGAGAGAGGCTCTTGCAGTAGGGAACCTTTTCCCCTCCCCCCCCAACCTTCTTTAGTCTGTAGCTCCTTTTCCTTGAGCCGTGCTTGGCTCCAGGGGCCTCTCTTCCATTCTCCTGTCGCACCTCTTGGAGGTCTCTGGTGGGAGAACTGAAAGGCTGGCATGGGGACTGCCCACTATATAGTGTCACGATGATGGGTGGGTGGTCCCCTGTCAGACACTGCTGGCAAAAGTTTCCGTGTGGTCCTGATGCCAGGGAGCGCAGTCCTACAAGTAATTACCTACTGCAAGAGCTTCTCTCGAAGATCTACTGTTACGGTAAATTCTTACAAAACTATACTTTCAGCGGCCGAGGCAAAAACAAAAAGGGGAGGGGAGCCAGAGGTAGTGGTGCATCTATGGCCCCTGTGGCCGGAGCCACCTCTAGTACATGCTGCTCAGTGATGGGTTGTGAGATGTCATCCCCCTTCCCTCCTGTCCAATCCCTGTTCTCCTCTCCTGGTCGAGGGTCAGTTGCGCCACTTATTGCCACAGTAGTCTGCCATTACTTCGGACAAGTAGGTTCTGGAAGTGGTGGGCAGGGGCTGCCTCTGCCTCTGGATTTCGAGGCTGTCCTACCATATTAACTCTAAGCTCTTTGGGAATTCACATTGTTGAACACTTTGTCCACTTAGGGCTAGTATCGCTCAGCTGTTCAAGTGTGGGGCAGTAGCCCATGTTCCAGATGCCCCTACCACTTAGTGATATTATGTAGATAAATGGTGGGCTGGCACCCCATACTGGACTAGCACGATCTGAACTAGTTCATGTAGAAGTGGAAGTTGTGAAGCTGGCCTAGTGGCGCTAAGGGTTGAGGCACTGGATGCCACACTTCACGCCATGCCGGTGACCCGGCTTCCGGAATGAGCCTGGGCTGTCAGGGGTCAGCAGGGGAGGAAGGGAGAGGGTTGAGCATCCGATGGACTGCTCTCCTCTCTCAGGAGGGGGGGTAGCGCACGGCACTTGACTGGCCTCTGGCGGAGGTCCGGGCATCAGCAAGCGTAGAGTTAGCTGCAAGAGGATGGGGAGTGGCTATGTCTACGTTGAGGCCATGACGTTGGATTCGAGTCAGTTCCCCAAACAGGAAAAACAGTGCTTGGTCTCCTAGATGATGCGGCACTGTATGCGGAGACCCTGATTGCCCACTCACCTGCCTGATTGCCCAAAGAGGAGGTCTGATGAGATACTGAAGCATCGGGGTGTACTTCCCCACCCTGTACCCACCGGGGGGTTGGGGGTATAGCCAAGGCTGCATGGGGACCAACCGGGAGTTCAGGTAGGCCATGTGTGCGAGGATACTGCATTGCGTCTCCCGAAGGAGTGGAGACCACCATGTGCTGAGAGAGGGAGTACAAAAAGTAATTGAAGAAAAAAAAAGTTCTGGGTGGTCATTCTGAATCAGATCATACCATCTTTGGAGCAGGAAATGTTTTTCTGCACCCTGAACCTCCAGGATGCATTCTTCCACATCCTGATTTGTCTCATTGCCGGTACCTTTGTTTCAGTGCAGAGTGTGATCTTGTACCAGTTTCAGGTTATGCCCTTCAGACCCTGATTCATACCCAGGGTCTTCACCAAGTGCATGGCAGTGGTGGCTGCCTTCCTGTGGTGCAAGAACAACAGGGTGTACCCTTGTCTGAACCACTGGCTGATAGCTGGGTCGTCCAGGTAGGTTTGGTGAGGTCCAAGGATCTGGCCCTCCAGACCTGTCAGAATTTGAGCCTTCTTGTCTACTTGGACACAAGTCAAAGCTTATCCCCTCATGGGTGATAGTTTATCAGGGCAGAACAAGAATCCCTGTGTGCCAGGGTCTGCTTCCTGGTAGACTGGTATGGGGTCTTATCTCCCTAGCCTGATGATTTTCATTTGGGTGCCCTGCTTGGGACATCCTGCAGCTGCTGGGGTGTATGTTGTCTTCCACCAGTGTAATCTATTGGTTTCACTGGAAGATGTGCAACCTGCAGTGGGAGTTTGGCTTGCATTGGTTCCAATGCCTAGGTCCTTCATCCTGCTGGTTGTGGTGACCCAGCTGATGTGAGGTGCTATCCAGTGGTGGCAAACCTCACAAAATCTGAAGGAGGGAGTCCTTTTTGTTCGCCTAGATCAGCCTGTCATGCTTATGATGGACACATCTCTGGTAGGGTGGGGAGCACACCTGAGAGTCCACAGAGCCCAAGGATTTTGGTTACTCATGGAGTCCCGATACCACATCAGCTTGCATGAGATGACTGAATTTGATTCATTGATTCAGAGTCTGGTTACTCTGATCCAGATGGACAACGTGACCACCATGTTGTACCTGAATAGGTAGGGCGGGATGCACTCCTTTCCATTGTGTCATGTGGCTCTCCATACCTGGACACTCGTGCTCAGTCTGTAAGAAGATCTTCTGGTGAATGCTTGTCGTGGGAGAAAACTGTGAACTAGCGGATGCTGTCAGCCGGGTCGGAGAGGTGTCACACTAGTGGTCCCTGCATCAGGAGGTGATAAATTACCTGTGATCCCATTTGGGCACCCCTGTGGTGGATCCAGTTGCCTTTTGGGAGAACAGAAAACTGAGGCTGTTTTGTGTCCATCCATCACTCTCTGGGACACTGTTAGGGGGTGCCTTCTCAAGGCTCTTGGTCCTGGGTCTTCTGTATGCATTCCCTCCCTTCCCTTCCCCTTGGTCCACAAGGTTGCGATCAAGGCATGGCTGATCCTGACAGCTGAAGACTGACCCAGGCAGTTCTGGTATCTGGAGCTCATCAGTGTCAGCAGCAGACCTCCATGGAGGTTGCCTCTTTGCCCTGACCTGCTGACTGTATAACTGGCAAGGTCCCGCACCCAGGCCTTCGGTCCTTGCACTTCTCAGTCTGGTTCCTGAACAGCTGGAGTTCCAGGCTGTAGACCTTTCCGGAGATGTCCGCATTGTGGCGGCATCCTGTAAGGAGTCACCGCGTAAATGCTGTGCATTTATGTGGAAGAGGTTCTGGAACTGGCGCCAGGGTAAGGCACTTGATCCACTTAGCTGCCGAATGGTGAACATCCTTGACTGCCTATAGTCCCTGTGTCAGTTGGGACCAAGAGTGACGATCCTTAAGGTGCACCTGGCAGCCATCTCTGCACATTGGGCGTGGGCTGATATGTCAGTAGTGGCCCAGAAGGCGATGGTTGGGCACTTTTTCAGAGGCCTGGATCACTTGTTCCTTCTGGTGCATGAACCGTGGCCTTCATGGGACAGACTGCTGGTGTTGACAATCTAATGGGCGGCTGTTGATCCTGTGCAGAAATGTGAGATGTCTTATTTGTCGTGGAAGGAAACGTGGCCTTCACGCCAGCCGAAAGGATCAGTGAGCTCCAGGTGTTCTTGGTGAAGTCTTCTCAAATCTCAAATCTTCTTTATTTATAAAAGGCGCCTTTCTAAAAACAAGGTGCCTGTACAGTAAAGTGTATAAAATAAATTATCCTGAAGACAGAACATATAAATTACATTAAAATACAATATAGTATTAGCAGCACTAATCCCTGAATACCAAACCAAAAAGATAAGCTTTCAAGGCATTCTTAAAACTCTGGACGGTTAGGCAGTCTCGTACCTGATGAGGTAGAGAATTCCACAGGGACGGGACAGCAAAACTAAATGCCCTTGCTCCAGATGTTTGTAATCGAACCCTGAGAGCCTCTAGCAGTCTCATCGGTGGATCAGAGGGGACGGAGGGGACAGTGGGGACAAAGATCTGTCGGGTAACCCGGTCCATGGTCGTGTAGGGCATTATGGGTTAATAAAGCAACCTTGAAGGTGATCCGCCACTGTATCGGCAGTCAGTGCAGACCGCAGAGCACAGGCGTTATGACTGGTTCTAGAGGTTACCAGTCAATAGCCTGGCTGCTGTGTTCTGCACCAGCTGCAAGCGGCGGATATCAACCTCCGGTAGCCCTAGGTAAAGGGTCTTATCTGGTCTTCCACAAAGACAAGATGATCCTTTGCCCCACCTAAAGGTCGTATCCGAGTTTCACTGTAACCAATTGATTAACTTGCTGGTTTACTTTACTAATCCAACCTCAGAGGCCGATCGCAAGCTCCATACCCTGGACCAGTGTAGGGCGCTCTCTCACTATAAGCATATGACTGGAGTTCAGGGTGAGGCTTGCTACCTGTTTGTGACATACAGGGAAGATGCACCTGGTAGACCACCAGCAGCGTGGCAGAATGCCAGGTTGATTATATCCTGCATTGACTCCTGCTATAGGCTGGCAGGGAGTTGGCCAAAGGGTTTAGTGCTCATTCCCCCAGACATATTGCTGCCTCAGTGGCTGATTCCTGGGATATCCTCATTGTGGAGGTATGCAGGGCTGCAACCTGGAATAAAGCACACATCCTAATCTTATTGCAGCATTGACCTAAGGAGTCAGGATGCTGCTTTGGGGTCCTTGGTCCTCAGTCCTGCGGTCTCTGTTCACCAAATTGGGATGCGTGTCTTGCCACCGCCTCCTCCCAGAGGACTGCTTGGTATCTGCCAGAGTATGAATAGTGAACTGTATCCACATTGTTAGAAATATAGGTTACTCACCTGTAACCATAGTTCTACTAATTGTATACAGTTCAGTTCCTTCCACACATCCCACCTACCCTCCCCTGGCAAGTGACACCCGGATCCCTGCTTCCAGCATGCAAAAGTTCTGACTTCATTGGGCAGAGATGGAAGATGTACCACCCTGGTGGTGGGAGGAGCTTAGCTTGAAGACTTTGACTTGGCTGTCTCAACAGAACTGTCACAGTGTGGTTGTGAACTGTATACCACTAGTAGAACTACAGTTACAGGTTTGTAACCTGTATTTTTAACCCCCTGTTGTTTGTCATTCCAAACCCCATCTCTGCAGCGCTAAGGATGAATTAACATGTCTTTTCTTGCTTCCCAGGGTCTGATCCATATATGGAGATCATAGAGCAGCCAAAACAGCGGGGGATGCGTTTCCGCTACAAGTGTGAGGGACGGTCTGCTGGTAGCATCCCTGGGGAGCATAGTAATGAAACCACCAAGACTTTTCCCACCATCAAGGTATGAAATGCTACTTTGCACAACTTTTTTTCCAAAGCTAGTGTGATCTGTGCTTAGGGAATTATTTTTTTAGAGATTATCTGCCTTTGTGTCTGATGGCAGAAACTTGGTTCAGGTACTTAAAGGGGAATAGTTAACACTGAGAGCCCCACACCCAACTGTGGGGCTGGTCCCAGTTTGTACTTTGTGACCAGAAAAAATGTTTTTTTACTTACTGTTTACTGCTGTATGATTATCAGGCTTATTCTGCTCCAAGCTGACATTTGTTGCACCCATAAATCCCAGAATCCCCTGCAGCTCATGTCAGAGCAGTGGGAGGTTCAGTAGTCTGTATTGCTTTTATAAGCTCAGATCAGATGTTTGCCGGTCCCACTGTTCTCCAGGGGCTAAGTACAGTCCTGTGTGACTGGACTTAGCCTTGAGAGGACAGTGAGTCCAGCAAACAAAAGCTAAGGGTTTGTAAAATCTCCTAACATACACTGTAGGCGGATGAATCTTCCCCCTGTTGCAGCCCCACTCTGGTATGAGCTGAAGGGGATTCTGAGATTTCTGGTTACAGTGAATGTCAGCTTGGGAGTTAGCAGAATCAGCCTGATATGCTCTGCTATCCTAGCCCCACACTTAGTTATAGAGCTCTTGGTGCTGACTGTTTTCCTCTTTAAAGGGAAACACCAGATATTAGCAACACTGCTGTGTGTCCTTCAAGACCCCCAAACACACACACACACACACACACACACACACACACATGGCAGTAGTAAGAACAGTTGTTTAAAGGGTACCTAAACAAGCAGTTTTTTTAAAACTGCATACTCCAAAATCTGGTTCATAGCAAGGTAAAGGCTGCTGTTTATATTCATGATAAAACTGCATTTATGCAGTTAACATGACTGCAGTTTCATAGCTTTTGAAAAATGTAATCGGCCTTTCACTTTCAAAAAACAGCCTTGGTTTCTCCCTAAGATGTCTGCCAAGTGTGTTAAGTGATAAGTCATGATGACATCACTGGAGCTAGAGACAGACTCCACATATATTTCTATAGTGCTAACTAAGTCTTCTTTCCCTATTTGTTTTGAATTGTTGTATCAGAATGATCAACACCATGTATTAACTCGTGGATTATTTTGATCAGTACACATTAGGCTATGAATTTGCTCATTTTGTTTGCTTTAACTTGCTGAAAATGTTTTGCAATCCAGCTGACTTTTTCCTTTGCAAACTGCATTGCAGTACAACACTTCAAATACCTGATCTAGTGGTTATATGTTGCACTGAATTTTGGGTTTTTGTTAACCAGGAGAGACATACTAGGCTGAAAGTTTTTTTTTTTTTTTTTGCAGGTGTGGCCTGGGAGCACAAGGAAGTTTAGTGACTTGCTCAGGGTTACACAGCAAAGTACCGGTCTGGTTCAGTTCCAAAGCTTATGCTCACTTGTTAATCCACAAATAAGGCTTTCTTTTTCCATGTGAACCCCCTGCACCTAGCCTGCCTTCTGTTGAACACCCCACCATCCATACCCTGTCTCTAGGACTGCCTGAGGCCAGTGGGGCATAGGACCCAAGGCAGCATGGGTTCAGCGCGGGAAGGTCAAGTCGGACAAATCTAATTGATTTCTTTGACTGGGTGACCAAAATAGTAGACCAGGGAGGGGCTGTGGACATGGCCTACCTAGACTTTAGCAAGGCATTTGGCACAGTCCCACACAAAAGATTGGTCAAATTAACCAGCCTGGGAGTGGGTCCCAGGGTGGTAGCCTAGGTAAAACATTGGCTGGACAACAGGACACAGAAGGTAATTATAAATGGAGTCCACTCTGAAGAGGGGTTACTAATGGGGTACCGCAGGGGTCAATACTGGGTCCAGTCCTTTTTAATGTCTTTATAAGTGACATTGCAGAGGGACTGGAAGGAAAAGTATGCCTCTTTGCAGGTGACACAAAGATCTGCAACAGAGTTGATACACATGGAGGTGTGGAAAGGATGAGAAGGGACTTGGCAAGGTTGGAGGAATGGTCAGAAGTACGGCAGCTTGGATTCAGTGTAAAGAAGTGCAAAATAATGCACCTGGGAAACAAAAACCCAGGGGAGGATTGCACAGTTTGGGGGTTAGTAACAACAAAATGGAAAGGGACCGGGGGTAAGCATTTCAGATGACCTTAAGGTTAGCAAGCAATGTGAGAAGGCAGTAGGGAGGGCTGGGGGATACTGGGATGTATAGGGAGGCATCACCAGCAGAAAACAGGAAGTTATCCCTCTGTATAGACAGTTGGTGAGACCTCATCTGGAGTACTGCGTCCAGTTCTGGAGACCCCATCTCTGCAAGGACATAGACAAGATAGAGACAGTCCAGAGGAGGGCAACTAAAATGGTGCAGAGTCTGCAAGAGAAGCCATACGAGGAGAGATTAAAGGAGCTTAATATGTATACCCTTAAGGAAAGGAGGGAGAGGGTGGACATGATAGAAATGTTTAAGTACCTCAGTGGAATCAACAAAGTCCAAGAAGGTAGCATCTTTCAGAAAAAGAGATGTGCAAGAACAAGGGGACACAATTTGAAGATTTTGGGGGGTTTCAGGGCAATGTGAGGAAGTATTTGTTCACAGTGAAAGTGGTGGACGCATGGAACAGCCTTCCTGAGGAGGTTGTGGAGTCTAAAACTGTGGGAGAATTCAAGAATGCATGGGACAGATGCAAGGCAATTTTGTAGGGGGTAGGAAGAAATAGGCTGCTGGTTAATTAGGATCTGCAGCTAATCCTGTGGGTAGGGAAATGGGCAGACTAGGTGGGCCAAGTCTGTTTCTATATGTGATTACGGTCTCATGAAGAGAATGATCACTCTTCAGATTGTAATCTTGTACCTCAGATAGTTGTGCACTCCTATACCGATACGCATCATTAGCTGGCACTGTTAAAAAATGCCTTCCAAATCATTCTGCAGTCCGCATTTTCAGTGTTTGACTTTTGCACCCACAGTAAACACTGAGTGGATCACCACCCTTCTGCACAGTTAAGGCAGTATGTACAGTTCCCCTGCTGTTTTTTTTTTCCGGCTTTGTTAACCAACAACTAGGTCTTCCTGGAGGGCCAAGCAATAAACAGTATCACCCACCAGAAACACTGCTGTTCATGCCCTCATAAGGGCTTCAATTACAATGGATTACAATATTATTAGCAGGAGAGGCATACTGATACCTTGAGCGAATCCACCCGACTTCCATTGTCATTCTACTCCTTTACCTGTGATCTGCTGAACCCCATAGGACAGTTCCCAGAGATTCTTCTCCAGTACGTTTCTGTGGTCTACTCCACAATGAGAGTTGGTTATCACCCTTCCAAATCTTGAATGAGCTATACACAACTCCCTCAGTACTGTCCTAACAAACGTCAACCCCCCCACTGCCACCACCCGAGGGTAATCTCCCTACACTGAATTCAAGAACCAGTTTAGGTGCAGCCCTGCCACTCTGGGAAATTGTCATTGCTGGCTACCCTCATCCACAGTCAAGTAGTAATCACGAAGCTGGCAGACCCACACTTCAGATCTCACAGTGATCTGCTCAACGTCCTCCTTTGTGCCTTCAACTAACCTGAATATAACGGTACCCTGCTGGAATGGCCTCTTCAGTCCCTCTCTGGGCATTCCTTCTTCTCACCTGCTCCTCACACCAAAAACTGGTGTTCACTACCCTTCCGCATCATGAATGTGGTTAGTACAGTCTCCCGTGTTATTACATATTCATAATATACATGATCTTCTGGTAAGCCAGGCTGATAGCAGCATGGCACACATGGAAAAATGGGCTTTCCTACCCATATAAGATCTAAACTACTTATGATTAGGCAGTATTAAATGACGTGCATAATGATGTGCATGTCCATCATTTAATAGTACCTAATCAAAGGTAACCTAGATCTTTTAAGGCTAGGAAAACCCATCATTCCCCTTGTTTCCTGCTCCTATCAGCCTGACGTACTGGAGATATGTTTATATTTGATATGTCAAAATAAAACGGGGACTGTACTACTTGCATTCATGATGCAGAAGTGTGATGAGCTCACCAGTTTTCAGTGTGAGGAGGAATAGTGAAGAATGAATACCAGAGGGGGACTGAGAAGGTCACTCTTGCAAGATACTGCTATATTCAGGGAAGGGGGAGTGCAGAAGGAGAGAAATAAGAGCAGATTACTGTGAGAAATAAGATGTGGGTCTGCCAGCACCTTGATCACTACCTGACCCCGTTGTCCTGGCCAACATTCCTCTTCCCATAAAACCAGTTTATGAAATTGTCCAAGGCTGTGTGTGGATATTAATGTATGAAATGGCTGCCACTACACGTTTAGTCATTTCACTACCAGTCTAGTATTGCTTGTAAAGCGCTTTGGCATACAGAGTATATAAAACCCACTATATAAATGATGATGATTCTTCCTGTTGTTATTTCTCGTGGAAAAAGAAGACTAGCATATGTATGAGTTTCAAGAAAGTATTGGACTGCACAAGAATTTTGCTACAAAAAAGTGGTAACTGTAGGGGGTGGTGAAGGGGGTGGCTGCACCCCCCTCACCCCCACATAGTAATGTACTTGCTTGCTGCTGTTGCATTTCACTTTGTTGAAAAAGTCTGATTTATTGATTGTACAAATGCTTACATTCAAACTATTGATTACATTTGTAGGTTCTGTCAAAAACGTACTAGAAAAGAATAGCAGAAAATATTAAGGTTTAATAAAAATGTTAAAAAGTGCATATTAAGCATGCACACCACCCCAGCACCCCCATTGTAGCATCCTGGATCCGCCATAACCACTAGCCCACCAGGTTATTCAAGATTTGTACTGCACTGTTTGCCACAGAGAAAGTCTGTTGGATTAAAACACAATTTCAGCATGTTAAAGTAAACAAAATGAACAGAACCGTAGCCCAACATGTGTATTATACAAAATAATGCACATGGTTTTGACCATTTGGGTGAAACAATTATGTACAAAGGGAACAAATGACTAGTTATCACTATAGAGCCATATATCTCTCTGGCTTTGGCTCCAATGATGTCATCTCATAACACATTTGGCGGCCATTTTAGGAAACATGTAAGACAGTTTTTTTTAAATTGGAAGGCTGATTTTACAATTTTCAAATGCTCTGGAACCACATTTAGGTAAATTATATAAATGCAATTTTAGCATTAATGAATACAGCAGTTTTTCCTTTATTCACCTAGGTAGTAAGATTTTTGAATAGTTGTCAGAATGTTGTTTAGGTATCATTTAAACTACCTAGATTCCTTCTACTTAACTTAACCACACTTATGCAGTCTCTTTGCACATGCACAGAGTCCACTGGCTAGAGCTTCAGCTACTCCCATTCACATCATACACTCACCCCATCATACCCAGATCTGTCCTTTCACTGTAAAAGTTAGGTCTTACTTCGAGAGGGCTCATGCAGTAGGTATTGACCATTAGGACTGCGCCTCCTGGCACCAGGTCCACACGGAAAACTTTAGCTAGCAGTGTCTAGCGGGGGACTGCCCACTGACATCACGAGACAGACGTCCGTGTGACCATGTATAGTGGGTGGTCCTCAGCCTCCCCAAGTTCTTTCCCGCTGTCGACCTGTGCATGTCAGACCTGGCGGATAGCGCTGCTACAGTTCAACCACCAAATTATTTTACAGTCTTGTCATTTCATCTTCATGTACGTCTTCCCAACGTCTTCTGAATCATAGAAAAATAAGTGCGAGTCCTGCGACACGCAACTCTCGCATAAGGACGACCATACTCTCTGCTTCTTCTGTCTGGGCCTGGAACACCAGACCGTGGATTGTGAGGCCTGCCTGAGCTTCATTCAGGCCACATGGAAATGCTGGCAGAAGGCACTAGAGGCCCATATTATAAAATTGAAGATGGTTTCTATGGAGAAGGAGTTGCAGAAATTACGGAGTGCCTTTTCCACACCCTCGTTGGATTCACACAGTCACAAAAAAATGGAAGGACAGGGAGAAGCATCGGGGCCAGGAAAGGTCCCTCTTCCGCCTGCAACTCCCTCCGGGGACCGTGGACGACCAACGGCCCTTTTCCTCCCGGAAATACGCCTCTGCGGACAAGGCTGCTTCGTGCTTCCCAGTAGCAGCCCTTGGTTCCCCTGCTGCCACTGGCCTTGGTGGTGGCGGTAGCTGCTTCGGCAGAGTCTGAGGCTACTGCCACTCTTAGGTCCCTCAAAACCTCAGGGTTTAAGCCTGCTGGTGGGGCTGATAAGTCGCTCGTCGGAGCCCCCGACGAGCGCCCCACCCAGGCTGTCAAAGTTGGGCACTGGGGTCTCCAGTGAACGCCCAGCCACGGCTGATAAGCTCGATGTCTGAGCTGCTGACGCCTGCTCAGATGCTTCCGTCAGGCCCTGATGAGCAGCCTGATGACTCTCAATGCCCGTTGCTGTCTCGTCTGCAACATACCCCTGCGGGCTTTCTTGACCATGGTCCCTTTTCGCCTCCAGGCACCCCCAAACGCCTGGAGCTGGAGCCAGGATGACTTCAGCCTAATGATGCCTTTACAGGGTCGCAACCGGACGCCAATACGAGTTTCCTGGTGGACCCTCAGGATCCTTCCCTGCCGACCCTTCCAGCAGGTCCTTCTGCCCCCCCCCCACACCTCCGGAAGTTCCTCCTGGGTGACGTCTGGCTCCTTCCCCAGTGGTCTGATGCTGGACTGTGGCCCCTTTAGATCTTTCAACCTATCTTTCGGGCCTTCTCAGGATCCTCTGTCTGGCCCAAGGGCTCCTCCATCAGGACTGGTGCCGGATTTTCAGATGCCAGGCTACCAGTTACTGTGCTGTCATACCCCTGGATACCTTCCATCGCGGTACCAGGCGCCAAATCTCTCTTTGCCAGGGTACGTGCCACTAGGCTATGTCCATAGTTATCTCGCACCGGATTATCCGCCATCAGGGTATCAGATGCCAGGATACCCGCCATATTATGGCTCTGTTTTTCAGCCGGTCTACCAACCTCCTCCGCCTCCCCAACCACAGGTGGACTTCTGGGCCATTCTCCATTCCTGGTGGACTGAAACTAAGTCTCGGCTAGTCTCTGAATTGGACAGTTGTCATCCGGTAGCGGCCTCTACCCTGAGGCGCCCGGATCTGACACATCGGTCCCCTTCGCCAGAGGAGTCCCATCCCACCATGTCAGGCCTGACGAAGGACATGGTTACCTGACGTAAGGGCAGACTTCCAGCTCCCCTCAAGGAGTTTCCCTGGTCAGGAGCGGTATCACCAATCCCGATTAGTCAGACTCGAGATTCATTCTCCAACTCCTCTTCCTATTTGTTCTTGGGTCTCTGGTGGGAGAACTGGAGGGTGGGCTGGGGATCACCCACTATATAGGGTGACGCTGACATCTGTGTTGATGTTGGTGGGTGGTCCCCCGCCAGACACTGCTAGCTATAGTTTTCCGTGTGTTCCTGACGCCAGGGGGCGCAGTCCTAATGGTTAATACCTACTGCAAGAGCCTCTCTCAAAGATCTACTGTTACGGTAAGTTCTTGCATAACTGTACTTTTTTCTGTTTGGTAATTACTACCATTTCGGACTTCCAGGCAATTTCTCCTTTTTTTTTTTTTCCCCCAAAAATATCATAGACCGGTTATTGACTTTCCTTTGTTACCTTTATTTATTTCAGAAGTTTCACCAGGAAAGACATACTGAGCTGGTGACAGCTTGTTTCCAGATGTGTCTTACAGGGGAAGGGGAAGGGAGGAGGACAATGAGGAACTGTAAGAACAATAATACAGTAATAGGTGGATAAGCATCATAAATAAAAATTGTGCAAGGCCAAAGATTGCAAGTAGTAAAATATGTAGTAATATAATAAAGTGCTGGAGAACTGCATCTGGTTAGAGCATCCAGCATCCAGTTCGACGGCAACTGCAGATTTTCCAGAGTTTTTCTCCTTCAGGTAGCAAAAGTGTTTTGCCACAGGAAGTGATCAACACAGTGAAAAAAGGTGACTGTGGAGCTGCTCTGGGATTCTTCAGTCCAGAAACCAAAAAAAGAAAAGGGGGGGGCTCATAAGGAAAAGAATTGAAATCTGCTTCTGTAGTGTTTGGTGATATTTGTTTCTTAATATGGCCTACCCTAACGTTTCGCCACTCATTTATTAGCTTCTTCATGGGATGCCTTATTTCATCACCTTTAAGAATTGAATTAAATACAGTATATTCATTTAGGCAGTATGTTCTTATCTCCATTATCTACAAGTCATAAGCAGAGAATGAAATTGTGTGTATAAACACCTGTGCTCCCCATGCATGGCTGCTCTAACAGTGAGTCAACCCCCTATGTAGGAGTGATGTCTTAAAGCAGGGGGTAAGTATGTTTAAACTTTCTGGGGCTTGATTTTTAAAGGTGACTCTGGGCTTGAGTCGAGCCCTGCGTCACACTCATTTTTTTGGTGGAGCTGCGCCAAACATCTTTGACGCAACTGCACCCAGTTTTAGTACATTGGGCATAAGTGGGACAAGTTTCCTTCATTTGTGGCTGCTTTGGAGCAAGCCCCGTAAAAAGGGTCCCCCAAATGATGCAAGTTAGTCCTGGGAAAAGCTGGTCTAACGTGTGGCATTTGACGTTCGGGATTGAAAATTCCAGTCACCAGCCTGGAGAAAGCTGCAAGCCCCATGCGCTAAATGATTGGCGCACTAGGGCCTTGCAACATTCTCGGGGCTCTGAAAATCGAGCCCTTTGTCTCAAGCAGTGTGTAGATGTTAAGGGCATTTGAAAACTCTTTGAAAACTAAAATGTTGCCTTTCAGTACTCGTAGCATTCTGTAAAACCGGAGGATTTATGAACTGAATAAAATAACTCTTTTAAGCAGACTGGTAACGTGTGTGGTATGTAGGGCTACAGGGTAAAAGCCTGATTTTTGCAGCCATTTTTAAATGTTGGCACAAGTTGTTCTCTCTCAGGTGGAGGTGTGTGGCTCACTGTTAGAACAGCTAAAAATATGAGAGAAACGAACATACTAAATAAGTAACTAATATTATAGTATTTGCAGACATAAAATGTTACAAGCTTATATATGATATGGAGTCTGGTGACAGTGCGTGCAGGTAACACAGGTGATCTCAACTGCTATTACATTCTTTGCTTATTAATTGTACTTAATGGAGAAAAGAATATACTGACTGAATGAAAATATTGTATTTTTTAAGGTGTTGAAATAGGGCATCTCCTGAAGAAGTCATTAAATCATGGCAAAACGCTGGGGTAGTCCAGTGTTAAGAAACAAATCTCACTGAACAACATTATGGAAGCAGATTAAAACATTTTCTTGCAAGGCCCCAACCCCACCCCCCACCTATTCGAGTACCTTACCTGGGATTTGAACCGATGCTGCCCTGCATACTGTTCCAGTTGCTGCACCACCAAGGCACCTGGAAACCTGGGACTGCCAGAAACATTTACTGTTTCTCTAATATACATTCTCATGTTACAGAGATAGTTACATTGTTGTATACAAGGGTACAGTATGCACATATATGGAACCCAAACAGAAGTGAGAAAGAAATAAGTGCCTTAATAGGAATTTTAACCCAGGCCACGTGGAATACCATTCTGGTTGCGCTACCAGCAGCACCACCAAGGCAACTGGAAACTTGGGACTCCCAGAAACTCCTTACTTTCTCTAATGCACAGCCTTGTGCTGCACGGATAGTTACATTTTCATACACAAGAGTACGATGTGCACATACATGAGACCCAAACAAACACAAGCGAGAAAGAAATCAGTGCCTTAGCTGGGAATTAAACCCAGGTTGCCTGGCATACTGTTCCCATTGTGTACCATCTGCACCACCAAGGCAACACTGCACCCTTTGGGATGTGTGGCTTAGGCAGACGTGAAACAGTCTGCAGTTAGACTTGTTGGTAGATAGCTCTTGATAACAGAGCATGGACTTTGCTCCTGCTTTCCGAACAAGGGGACATCCGATTGAAGCAACTGGAACATTTCTAGCAACCGTGCACGTAGACCGATATTATATTAGAAGTGTAGGGTCTGCAAAGTAAATTGGGACCTTCAGTCATGATATAAAAAGCACAGTAGTTGGGTAAGCAATAAGACGCAACTGGGTGTACATTGAACAGATATTACTATATACCCGGGGGCATAGTAACTCGCGAGGCTGCAGGTTGAGTGCCTTCGGCCCCTGGAAGTGCAGTAATATCTGTTCAGTGCACACCCCAGGGGTGTCTCATTGCGCTTATAAAATGGGCTACTTTTATTTATTTATTTTTACTTTTAGTATTAAAAAAAATTGTCTATTTAGGGAAAGCACATTTGTGTATGTGAAATTGTGATAAACTAATCCTTCCACTCAGGTCTCCAGATAAGGTGAGTACCAACCTATTTTACTCACCTCATTTTAGGAAATATTCTTCAGAAAATATTTTTGAGTACCAATACTCACAACATTTGCAAGTGCTCCACACTCCAAAGATTAGTGCTTCATAACATAACTGGTGATTCAAAAAGAGCAGTTTTTTCTAGATGCACAGCTCTTATACACATTCCAATTTTGCTTCATTCCCTATATTTTTAAACTGGTGAGTAAATTACTCCTACCTGCCAACATTATCTGAAGCATTTTTGGCACCTGATCAATTCTCATCTAGAAAAAAAAACTTCATTTTTTTTTTAAAAGTACTACTCACTCTATTCCGTAAAGACATTTGTACGCATCTGAATTTGGTTTTATTCTACTCACTTTCAAAATGAGGAGTATAGTACTCATTCCAAAAAATCTTATCTGGAGCCCTGCTTTCGCCTACTAGATGTTGTCACTGTGCATGTTATGTACAAAATGAGTCCTTTACTGGCACCAGTAGTGATGTTTGTTGCAGTGTGATATAGGAGCACTACCTCCCATGCCCCAGAGTAGTGGTGTGTTTTTTGTTGTTTTGAAGTGGGACTGAGAGGATATGAGGGAGGGAACTGTGTTGTATTTTTTTTTTTTTTTTAATTGAATTGCAACAGATGGCAACACAGTAGGAGCGGGCTGGAACTGCAGCAGGAGCAGGTGGGGACTTGGAGACACAGCAGCACAATGTAACTTTTTTTTTTGTTTTATAAGGTACAAATAAACATGCTCGGTATTTAAGTTTAGATTCTTTGCTGACAATTTTGTGTGCATTCCTTCTGTTTAAAAACTATTGGGGCAGGAGTTTGATTTTAAGACAGATGGTGGGAGCAGGCACGCTGTCTGAGCCGTACCGCAGTGTCGGCAGTTACCGCAAAGTCAGAGAACAGGAACAGTTACAACGTTTAATTTGAAATTGTAAGTTAAATGTGTGTCGACACTATGGTAGTTTATTTAAAAAAAATGGTTGCTGGCCGGCTCGTCGGTGCAGCGGCTGGATTTCTGCTTACGACGCCGGCGACCCGGGTTCGGGAGCGGACTTGGGTGCGTCGGGAGGCTTCGACTTGAGGGAGAAGGCTGGGCGTCCGTGAACGCTCGCCTTCTCCAGGGGAAGAGGCGGGGATGTGAGCAGGCACCTTCCGGCCCCTGGCGGAGACCGGGAGCATAGCAGAATGTCAGAGCTCAAATAGCTGGGGGGAGTGACGGACGTCGGCGTTCGCCATGAAGTCGCCTACGTCACTCTCCAGGGGAGAAAACTGGAAAATCAGCCCCCTGGCCTGCCAGATGACAGCTCTCTGGTCGCCTGGCTACCGTCACGGCACCGCGGCCTCCCACCCCAGCAGCACCTGGAGCCGATGCCGCAGTGCGCTGGATGCCCCTCTCCGTTGGCGCCTACCCTCTCGGAGGAGGGGGACCCACCCGGCAAAGGGTTACGCCTGGCTACTCCGGGGGCCTGTGATCTGGGGTCGAGGCAGCTTGTGGGGATGGCGGACAGTCCAGGTAAGGACCTTGAGGGCCAGAAGGAGGTGCCAGCCGAGGGGCAGAGGAGGAATAATAAAAAAAAAAAATGGTTGCTAATATACAAGAGAAATAATGACGGCATTTCAAATGTCACTGTACTAATGGCTCACTGATTTTTTATTTTTTTTTGTTTTGTACTGCGGTCCTCGTTTTTAGTACTTGCTTTTACCAGTGCATTGAATGGATTTGATGCACTGGTAAGAACCAATGAAAATGCAGGATTTTCTCTCCCCAATTTTTGATCGTGTGTTGATCTGAGTGGGGAAGGCAGCTGAAAGTCATTTCTGCAGTTAGCTGTGGGGGGGGTAGCTGTTTGGGGAGTGTGGCTTAGATAGAAGTGAAGCAGTTGTCTACATTTGGACTTCCCTTAGCTTTCTAACAAGAGCACTGGAAAAGTCTGCCTTGTACAGCATATCTCATGCTCCCAGAGTGTGAATGGAACAGAGTGGGAGTGGAACAGGTAACTGACATCTTAACGTTTCGGCAGGTGTCCATAGGCAAGCAGGGCGCTCTGTCTGACTGACAGGAGAAGGTGATTTACTCCTGAACACTGAGAACAGTTACTGTTACAGCTGTATAGGTAACTACAGATGGTGGGTTAGAGGGTAATTTTCTGGGAGAAAAGAACAGGTAGCAACTACAGGTGGGAAAACAGGAGACTCCTTATTAGAGGTAGGGTGATGTAGCAGTTCAGGAAGGGGATAAGTAGTTAAAACGAAAGAGGGAAGAGGCAGGGGGGTACAAGGAGAGCTAAAACTAGAATTAAATCCTGTTAAAAGGTAAAGCAGGTAAAAAAAACCTATCTAGGGCAAGGTGTTAAAGTCCAGATAGAGTGTATAAGTGGGAAAAGAGCAGGTAAAGGTAAAGGATGGTAGGGGCAAGCTATGTTTTAGATGTAGAAGGGAGTGAATTCAGATTAGCAGATATGGGAGTGTGTGCAGTGCAGTGGTTGTGAAGTCGCAGTATTCCGGCACACATTCTGGAGACTGAGGTGCTACCTCATCTATATGTACACCTCGCTGGGTTGGGGGCAGAGATTGCTAATCTATGTAATAAGCTGGCTAAGATTCAGAGGGCCTCTTGCTTCACCCAGGGGTCACAGAGTCTGCCACCATTGTCTCTGAGGTTGCCTAGGCAGAGGAGGGCCAGTTGGACCTTGGTGGGCTTCGGGAGGGTGGGGGGGTGGCAGGTGGGTGAACATTCCTCAGCCTGTACCAATACAGAATTCTGTCACCAGTCCTATGGGAGGAAACTGCCAAGAGGAGGCACCTGAAGTGTTGGCAAGGGAGGATGTGGAGGTCCTCTGAAGGGGATGCCCCAAGGTGGGAGATAGAGGACCCTCAACAGAGGAGACGTCAGCTTCTGGTGGGGTACTCAGTTGTGAATGGAATAGATCTGAGAGTAGGAAGGGGTGGATATAGGGGAGGTTATTGCCTACCTGATGCCTCAGCCCAGAGGGATGGACAGCGGATCATAAGGATCAATTGGGTGGCAGGTAATGGGGGAGGTGGATGACACTGTCCACCTGGGGACTGATGACCTGGCTAGGGATGGTGCTGGGGTAGTACAGGGTGAGTTAAGAGAACTGGGAGGGTCCTAAGGCAGGTGGCGCAAATGGTAACATTTGCCCAGGTGCTGTCTGTCTGTGGCTGAGGGGAGGATAGGGTACGTCATACCAGGAAATTCAGCAGTTGGTTTAAGGAGTGGTGTAGGAAAGAGGGGTTCGTCTTCATTGTAGACTTGGGAGCCAACCTGGAAGGACAGAGATCTATACAGAGGTGTGATGGCTTCCATCCTTTTGGAAAGGGTACCGCAGTCCTCAGTGGAAGGTTTAAATGTTACTTTGATAAACATTTAAACTAGCTGAAAGTGGAGGCGGTATCACCAGAGACATCCCCAACAGATTGAAATGACAGAAAGGGATGTGCCGAGACATGGAAACCCTTCAGGACACAAGTTGAAGGTGTCATAGGCATCGTAGGGAACAAGGGGGACAAGAACAGATGTGGAAAGGGAGGTGTTGAGATGGCAAGGCATGGAGAGAGTAGCAGGGGGGGTCGAGAGGCAGGAAAGGCCAGAAGGGGGTTGCAGGCAGAGTGAAAGCAAGGTTTGGAGAGCTGCATGTTCCAGTGCAAGGTGTCTAAGAAATACAATCTGGGACCTGGAGGCCATCTTGGTTGATGCAGAGGATCCTTGTGCCCATAACTGAATCGTAGTGCACTGAACCATAAGCGGGACATGGTCATAACAGGCTACCTTCAGTTCTGAAGGGGTAGGAATAGATGGATGGGTGGAGGGGCTATGTATGTGAGGGAGTGTATCCAAGGGAACCTAGGAGTAAAGGATGAGTTGGAGGTGCTGTGGGTCACCCTTGAGACAGAGACCAGAGCCACATTTTGCACTGGAATGATACAGAGATGTCCAGCTTAGGGTGACGAATTTGATAAGGCACTAGGGGAAGCAATCGGCATGATGGCAAAGGGGGAGGGGGGGGGGTGCTGCTTGTTGAGGACTTCAGTTTGCTAGCTGTAGATTGGAACCACCCATCCACAGCCTCGGTTAGAAGCAGGACCGTACTAGACTCCTTGCAGGGGTGTTTTCCAGGCAGCTTTTGAAACAGCCCACTGTAGACGAGGCAGTACTGGACCTGGTGCTCACAAACGGGGACAGTGTTGCAGACATCATGGTGGGGTGTCAGCTGGGAACTAGAGGTGACTGTACAGTGTGGTTTAATATGAAGATAGTGGGAGAGACAAACCACACAAGGATGAGGGTGAATGCTTGAGACAGCCCGGGGGTGGGGGTGGCGGAAGAACAGTCTGGTAAACTGAGGGAAGGCATAGTTAGGGTAATAAACCTGTGTGTAGGGAGTGAGGATAAAGGGTCCACTATGGTTCTCAAGGGAAGTGGCTGCAAAGATGAATACTGAAGGGTGCAAAGGCGTAAACAGCGGCAAGGATAGCCAAAGGAGCAACTAATGGGGAACAGACATTCTTTAGATATACACAAGAGAAAAGAGGAAGACCAGAGAGGGATTGTAAAGGTAAGGGCAGTGGGAGACTGCGCAGAGGTGGATCAGGAAAAAACAGATATCCTGAACAGGTGCTTCTGCTCAGTCTTCACAGTGGAAAGAGAATGGGATAGAAACAGTAGGAACACTTGGGGGAGAGAGGTGGACACAAGTCCATTCACAGTGGAGAGTCCTGAGAGGATTTGCAAATCTGAAAGTAGACAAGGATATGAGACTTGACAGGATAAATACAAGGGAGTTCAGGGAGGTACAGGCTGCACCTCTGAAAACCCTGTTCAACAACTTACTAGAAACATGAGTTGTTCCAGAGGACTGGAAGAGGGCAGATGTAGTCTTGCTCCATAAGAGTGGCAGCTGGGAGGAGGCTGGCAACTACAAGCTGGTCAGTCTAGTATCAGTGGTGGGGAAGTTAATGGAAACACTATTAAAAGATAGGCTAGTGGAGTGAATATCTTGAATCATGCAGGTTGCAAAACCAGAGGCAGCATCGATTCACAGGGGGTCATGTCAGACGAGCCTGATAGATTTTTTCAATTGAGTGACCAGGGTTTTGTGGCAGACGTGGCCTACTTAAACTACAGCAAGGCCTTTAACACCATACCACATAGGAGGCATAAAAAGAAACTGGGCAGTTTAGGGGTGGGACCCAAGGTGGTAAACGGAGTAGGGAACTGGTTGATGGGCAACAGAGGGTGGTGTTAAATGCCACACTCTAATGAGCGGACAGTGACCAGCGGGGTACCTCAGTGCTTAGACCAGTCCTCTTCAGTATCTTCATAAGTAAGAAGAAGAAATGTGCCTCGTTGCAGTTGGCATCAGAGTCCACACTAGAATAGATACTTGGGAAGAGGGGAGAGAATTAGTAGAACCCTGAGAACTCGTGGAGGGGATCTAGCGTATGGCAGCTGGGTTTCAATACATAAGTGTAAAATCATGCCCCTAGGGCCCAGAAACTCTGGTGTATAAAGTGGTGGTGGTGGTGTACTGATGGTCACAAAGCAGGTAAGTGATCTTGGATTATCTTATGTCGTGACCGCAAGGTGGTGAGGCAGTGTGACAGGGCAGTAGGCAGGGACAGTGGGTGGCTTAGTTGCATAGGGAGGAGAGTTTAGATTTAGTTTGCTTTTAGTTTTATTTCACGAAGAATCATTTAGGCAGGTGCCTATTTTCAAAGGGCTCAAAGTCAGGTACAATATTGATGCCTGCAGATATTGTTCCACAGGACATTGATGAATACAAACTCAGATTAGATGCACAGAAAATTATGGCAGGAGACTGAGGTCTGTTGAGTCTGCCCTTGAGATGCCCAGGACATATTAGTGATCTCGAGAGTCACCCCCTGCCAGACTTATTTGCTTGTATCTACTGTACTGCCCCTTATTTGAGCTCTGTATCTGTCCCACCCATGCTTGAAAGTCATCATGGTCCCTGCTCCCTCCGCCGGCAGACCATTCCATGGCTCCACTCTTTCAGGGAAAAAGTGCTTACTTAGATCCCTCTCGAAACTTCCCCTCTCAGTTTCCACTTTCGTCCCCTAGTTGTTCAACTTATCATATGGAATGGCTCCTCTGTGTCGGCACTTTTTCTTTCTTTTTTTTTTTTTTGCTTAAAACTTGAAGGTTTTGTGCATATAAAAAAACAGTTCTAGGGACATCAATATGTTGTTCATCCACACTGTCTGGCAGGTTCCTTGCCGCTTTAAATCTTGCCTGAAGGTCTTCAAGCTGGCTCCTCCCACCCACCTGGGTGGTAAAACTCTCGGCTCCGCCCCATGATGCCAGATCTTCCTTACCGCTTGGAAGCTCAGGTTCCCTCCTTAATGCACTGCGTATAGACTGGATCCTAATTCTTTGGTTCGCCCAAAAATAATTCTAAAGTTCTCAAGACTTCAGTCTAATTTCTCCCTCGCGGCTGCGATGGACAAATAGACTCCTGGATTTTGGCAGTGCCCATGGGGGCAGATGATGTCCAGGATGGACCCGCACTCCACGTGCATCTACTGCCTCGGCCTAGATCATGACCCGCAGGCCTGCGAGTTATGCCGATCGTTTTTGGCCAACGTCCTAGAAGACCACACTGCCCGGTTACAGCTTGGGCGCCCCGAGGAGCGCTACCTGGCGGTGAAGTCCAAGGAGGCCCGTTGGGCGGTGTCCGCGGTGGCTGGCTCGGCTGAGCAACTCGAGCAGATAATCGCCCTCAAGGAGGAGGTGGCCCAGGCCACATCCTCATCTTCCTCTGTCGTGACATTTATCCCGCTCTCTCTGGGATCCTCCTACACAGCTTCTTCTAAGGAGCTTTGCCAGTCCCTTTCCTTGAAGGGAGAGGAGCTATCGGGACACTGTTCTCGGTCCAAAAAGAAGAACTTGAAAGGTAAGTCCCACCGTCGACGTTCGTGGGAGCGGGAGAGGTCCCCTTCCCCGGACAGTCTACTTCGGTCGAGGTTGCGGCTAAGGCCGCTGGCTTCACGGTTGTCCCCGTCAGGTCAGCCGGCCGAGACACCCGTCGACACAGTCGAGATTTTTCACGACCCATCAGACTGGGCTGTCGACCGAAGCCGACAACCTTTCTTCACCGGTTCCCCCGGTGGAGACCAAGGACTTATTGCGCCTCCTGTGCTGAAGTCCCTGGTCAAGGCTCCCGAGCCGAGGGAAGAGCGGCCCCCGCTTCTTCCCAGACCACGCCGAAACACCGAGGTCGCGTCTCGGACCTCGTCTTGGTCAACCCGATCCCGCCGACATCGCGGCAGTCTCTGTCTCTGCACTGAGGTGGCGGGCGCCGCTCGCCTCTCCTCGAAAGAGGAGAGGCTTAGGCACAAATTGTGTCGACGCTACGAGGACTTAATGTGGCAGCAGCTACCTTTGTCCGGGAACAAGCTGACGCCATCGCCTTTCCTGGCCATCAAGTGGCTGTCACCCTATAGGCCGAAACAACCCCTCGCTGTAGTGGAGGTGCCCAAGCCTGGGCCAGTTGTTCGGCCGAAACCAGCTGCCCCACTGATTGTGGTGGAACCTCTGCCTCCACAACCGAAAATGGGGAGCCGACCAAGGACTCTTGGTCGTGTCAGGGTCTGCCCCACAGGTTGTCGGTCACCCTCACTCCCGACGTCCTCTGCAGGTGGAGGGTGGCTCAGGCCTCAGGTAGCTCTTCAAAGACTCCTCTGAGTCTGACGACAACTCCTCCCTGTTTTCCAGGCCCCATGACCTGGAGTCCTCTTGGGGGGGGCAGTCGATGGACGAGAGCCCATCGTCGTTCATGGGTCTTCTTCGGCTCATCTCGGAGTCCACCAGGATGCAGCTCGAGCCTGTATCCAAGTGGGCCAAGTATCCCCTGACTGAGTTACTTGACCAAAGGGATTCGCCCACAGAGGCCTTTCCGGTGGCCGAAGCCATTGTTGGCCCAGCCTTGGAGCTCTGGCAGCGGCCGGCTTCCTGCCCTGCGCCTTCAGCCAGGATGGCCAGGAAGTATGTGGTCCCTACTGGTTCTTTGTCTGGTTTTTCGGAGCACCCCTCTGCGGAGGGGGTTAGTCACCGATAGCGTTTTCTGGCGTTCCGAGAACGCTAGGGATGTGGATAAGCCCACTGACAAGGAGTCCAAAAAGCTGGACTATGCCGGGCGCAAGGTGTACGCTGCGTCCTCCCTTGGCCTCCGCCAGGCCAGCTCGGCTGTGCTGATGGCACACTTCTCCCACGCCCTCATGGGCTCCCTGGATTAGGTGATCCCTCATCTCCCGGCCGACCTGCAGACCACGGTCAAGCAGGTGCGGGATCAGGGAAGGGTGGTGGCGAAACAGCAGCTCCAAACAGTTTTGGGCATTGGAGACTCCTGTGCCAGATCAGTAGTGGCTGCAGTGGCCATGCACCACAGAGCATGGCTCAGGATATCCACCTTCATGGCGGATACCCAGCATAAATTGGCCGATTCCCCTTCTTGGGGACTGACCTGTTCGGCCCTGGAGTGGAAGGCCACCTACAGCGGATCGAGAAGTCCAACGCTACCCTTGACTCTGTCTCCTCCGTCCAGAAGGACAAGGGCCGTCGTCAGCAACATAAGATCTTACTTCGAGAGGGCTCTTGCAGTAGGTAATTACATATAGGACTGACGCCGGCCGGTAGCAGGACTCTGAAAAAATTTCTAGCTAGCAGTCCTGGCGAGGACCACCTCCACGCCAGGTGACCCGGCATCCTCGTCGGTATAAAGGGGTGGTCCCGGACACCACCTTCCAGTTCTTTTCCCGCCGTCGGCTTGTGCAGCGCCTCTCGGTTAAGTTCATATTGCTCAGTCCTGTTACTTCGTGTTTTTTTCCGAAAAAGTTTTCAGTGTTGTATTTTATATTTCTATTGTCAGGTGAACGTCGGTATATGTCGTCCCTTCAAAGAATAAGTGTGACTCGTGCGCCGCCCAGCTGCCTCACAAAGACGGTCACTCCCTCTGCCTTTTCTGCTTCGGCCCCGACCACGCAGTCGACAAGTGTCCACACTTCCTTCGTTTCAACGTGGCCACCTGCAGACGCCAGCAGTCCCTCGAAGCCCATCTCCTCAAAAAGAAGATGTCCGCGATGGAGAAGGAGTTGAAGAAACTTCGGCAGGCGTCTACCTCCCCTGAAGGGCACAAGAAGCGGGACAAGGAAAGGCACCGGGAGAAGGCCTACTCCTCCGCGACTCCGGCCGGAGTCGTGGGCAAGGTAACATCCCCTCCGGAGTTGCCAGCGGCAGCCTCAAGGCTTTGGAGGGGCGTCGGCCCTCCTGTCGGGTTCAGCGTTCGAGCCGCGCGGTGCCTCCGGGCAAAGGAGGCTTCAGCCCCTAGTACCGCGCGAAGCTTCGGCCCACTGCGCGGGCACCTCCCTTAAGCCGGACGACTGCTCCTCCGACGTACGCCGGGTGAAGGCCGCTAAGACGCTCGACCCTTCGGGGCGGCGCACGGCAGTGTCCCCCTCGGACTGGGTCTTCTCTCATCCTCGGCCCGTCTCCGACGAGGGACCCCTGAAGTCGGATGCCGGCTCCTCTGGCATCCGCCGGGATTCGGCCCCTAAGCCACACATCGGCTCCTCCGACGTGCGCCATGCCTCGGAGCCTACGGCAGACCCTGCTTCGTCTGTCATACCAGGCTCCCTGCAGCCTTCGCTGCTGTCAGGGGAACCCCAGTCCCCCCTGCCAGACCCCAGGGATTTTTCCCCTCCGTCCCCGGACGAGGCTCAGGATCCTGGGCTACCGTCCGATCCTCTGCCTGCAGAGCCGATCTGACGTCGGCCCCTGGCGCCCGGCTGCTCGATGCGGCCCAGCCGGCGTCGGCTCCGATGCACGCCCCTCCGGCGCCCGGCGGGATATTCCTCTTCCACGGGCCTCCACCCACGGGCCCTATCCCGGCTGATCCGCCCGTGGAGTTCCCGGCTGGGCGGCAGCTCCTCCAGTGCCTGGGTATCCGCTGTCCTATCCGGCCGCGGTTTCCCAGGTCCCCAGTATCCTGCGCCGCAGTACCTGGCTGACTCCCTGACCGCGCCAGTACCGGTCCGGTATACCCGCCAGCCAGGTTACGGATACTCTCCCTCTGGTTTCCTCCGTACAACTGTCCCCTCCTCCTCCACCGCCCCTAGGCGCGGTGGATCTTCAGAGACTCTTGCCTCCTGGTGGGCTGAGGCCAACGCTCAGCTCACCAAAAGAGAAGTCGGGAAACCGTCTTATGACAGCGATGCCACCTGGCTCCCGTGCACGCCCCAGGCGGCCCTCCCTCTCCACCTCAGTTCCCAGGCTTTGCCTTCGGGATCAGAGAGGGAGCAGGACGTGTTCTGGGATTCCCCTAAGAACCGTTCCTCCCCCTAGATGAGCTAGGGAGTCTTACTGTGCTTCGGATTCTCCTTCCTCTTCTGTCTCTGACTCCTTGGAGGCCTCCGATGGATGTTACGAGAAAGACAACGAGCCACGCTCTCCATCCAAGCCTCGGCCGAGGACTCTTCCGTAGTCTCTTCCGGAGGATCCTTCCTTCACGGAGTTGCTCAGGAAGATCCAGGAAGTCCATCAGTGGCATTTCTTAGAGCCAGATCCTCAATGGGTTAAACTCACCGAACATCTGGACTTGCCCCTTACGGCTCCTACTCTAGTGCCACCCTGGATCGAGCCTCACGCCCACCTTATTTCCACTATTTGGAAGCAACCGTCGGCTTTAGCCCCACTTCCCAGGAAGTCAGACAGGCTATACCAGGCTCCAGAGGGTGTAGACTTTTAGACTCTCACCCCCGTGCAGACTCGGTTGTGATTAGCGCCGCTCGCTCCTGTTCAGCACCAGCGCCGCCAGGCTTGTCTCCCCGGATAAAGGTCCCGCCTTCTGGATCAGTATGGAAGGAAGATCTACGCTTCTTCCACACTGAGGATTAGGGCCTGAATTATGCTGTAGCACATGAGGGGATTATCAGAGGCTGTCCTTACCCAGACTGGAATCTAAGATTGACTCCTTGCCTGACTCCCAAGTCAAGCAGGGAGTTAGCCGACCTAGTCCGTTCTGCTGGTGGCCTGTCGTCATATTTTGAGGGCGACCTACGATGCAGTGAACACACTTGGGGCCGGCTCTCAGCGTGACCTAAGTCTTCAGCATCATGCATGGCTCCGTCGCCGGGTCTGGTCCGGAGGTGCAGTCAGCGATCCAAGAAGCACCTTTCAGGGGTTCTGTGCTTTTCAGTGGTGATGTCAAGGACATCATCACTGATTTGCAGGAGAAGGGGACGGCCCTTAAATCTGTTGATTCAGTGTACTGTCCCCATCCCCCACAGCGCCGTCCCTTTCGCAGACGCAGCCGGCCTCAAGTGAAACCTTAGGGAAGGTGGGCCACTAAATGTCGGGCCCCCACATCTGCCAGGGCCCCGCCGCCGAAAAAAGCAACGGGTGCCCCAGCTGCGGCGCTGCCTCACACCACCTGACTCCTTCCCTCTCCCACCGCCTCTGGACGCCCTGGAGGAACCGGTGGGAGGAGATTCTCCTCCACTCCGGGTTAGGAGAGGATAACATCAGTTCATGGGTGCTTCAGATCATAGCAGAGGGGCACTCCATAGAGTTTCTGCAGAAACCTCCATGTCACCCTCCTCTGAACTCCTCTTACTCAAGGGCTCATCTTCCTTTGGTCAGGGAAGAAACCTCTGCTCTCCTTGTGAAGCAGGCTATAGAGCCTGTCCCCCCTCACCTCCATGGGACGGGTTACTATTCCCATTTCTTCCTTGTACCAAAGAAGACTGGAGATCTCAGACCCATTCTTGATCTCAGCTTCCTGAACCTATACGTGGAATTCAAGAGGTTCAGGATGCTCTCCCTTCAAACCCTCCTCTGAACCCCTACTTCGGCCGGGCCAATGGCTTTGTGCACTGGATATGCAGGATGCGTACCTGCACATTCCCATTTGCCCTTCGCACCGAAAGTACCTCAGGTTTGCGTTCCAGGGGGACCACTACCAATTCAGGCGCTCCTTTTGGTCTTTCCTCGGCTCCTTGAGTTTTACAAATGCCTGGCGGTGGTAGTGGCCCCACCTGCGTGCTGGGAGTTCAGGTTTTTCCCTCGGACTGACTGTCCTCATGACGCCCTGTCCTGGGAGGAACTCCTGCATTTTCTCTCCCTCACCCAGCAGTTTTCACTGGCCTGGGTATGTCCAACATTCCAAGTCTCACCTGGATCCTTCCAGAGGCTCCAGTTCATGAGGCAATCCTCTACGACAATGTGCAAGCCTTCCTGCCTCCGGACAGAGGGCTCTCTCCAGTCCAGATTTCCCTCCTGTCGAATACAGGAGGTTCATGAGGTGGTGCTCTGTTTACTGGGGCTTATGGCGGCGGCCATCCCGACAGTTCCGCACGCGCGCCTCCACATGAGAATCTCTCGGTGGACTCTCCGATCTCAGTGGGATCAACTGGTAGACGACCTAGATCATCTGGTTCTGATCTCCTCGCCGATAAGAAACTTGCAGTGGTGGATGGTTCGAGAGAACCTTTTTCGGGGGGTCCCCTTTTTTCATTCTCCCCCCGATCAGACTCTGACCACGGACACTTCAGGCGAAGGTTGGGGAGGCCATCTGGGTCCTCACTGTACCCAGGGCCTATGGTCAAAGTTGGAGTTGGTTCTCCACATCAACGTGCTCGAGCTTCGAGCAGTGCTGTATGCTCTCCAGGCCCTTCACCAGCCACATCCTTCCGGTCACCTAGTTGTCCAAGCGGACCCAACATGTGCGTCGGTGTGGTACATCAACAAGCAGGGGAGGACTCTGTCCCTACCCGGCTGTGCAGGAAGCGATGAGGGGTTTGGAATGAGCAGCGCTTCACAACCTTCACCTACGCAGCGATCCATGTTCCGAGAGATGACAATGTCCTCGCAGACCGACTGTAATAAATCAGCTCTCCCACACCGAGTAGAATTGAGACGAAAAGTTCTAGAAAGTATCTTCAAGATTTGGGGACTCCTCTGATAGACCTTTTCGCCTCCTCCCAAAATGCAAAGCTTCCAAGCTTTTGCTCGCCCGCTCCAGAGCGAGGTGCTTTCTGGAGTGACGCTCTATCTCTAAGCTGGAAGGACAGATTCATCTATGCTTTTCCCCCAATTCCTGTGGTCCCTCGTGTGCTGCAGAAGCTCGCTTTGGAAGGAGCGAGAATGATTCTGATCGCTCCTTTCTGGCCCAGGCAAATTTGGTTCTCTCTTCTACAACAATACTCAGAAGTTCCTCCTCTTCCTTTATCTCCAGGATTGCTGACCCAGGATCAGGGGACCCTGGTCCATCCGGGACTCAAGTCCCTTCAACTTCAGCCATGGCTCCTGCAGACCTAGCTAGTCTCATTTGGCGATTTCCTCTAAGGTGGCCAAGATTCTGTGGAGGCTAAAACCCTCCACTAGGTCTACCTCGCCATGGAAATGGAAGAAATTTTCCATCTGGGCTGCGTCCAGGGCGTGAGCCCTTCTCCTGTCCTGTGATCATTCTTCTTTGTACATGTCGTCATCTTTTAGAGCCTGGGTCTCAGTCACTCCTCTTGAAAGTCCATATGGCGACTGTTTCAGCCTAACATGTCCCTTTCACTGATGAGGCTTTTGCCCAGCTGGAGGTATCAAAAACTTTCCTCAGAGGGTCCTTCATCTCAGGACCCCCTATCTGGACTCAAGCTCCCCTTGGGACTTAAACTTTGTAAATCGAAAACTTACCCTTCCTCCCTTTGAGCCTACGGCTTCTGCAGAACCTGAAGTTTTTATACGTAGAGACACTCTTCTTGGTAGCCATTACTTCTGCTACCATAGAATTTCGAGCTCAGGCCTGATGTACCGTCCTTATCTGATTTTTCACAAAGAGCAGTAGCTCTTTGCCTGATCACAAGATTTTCTCGAAGGTGGTAGCGGAATCTACCTTGAACCAGTCTATTGAATTACCTGCCTTCTTCACGCAGTACTCCAATCATGGAGAATACCTGCTCCATACCATGGATGGTCACAGGATCCTGAGATACTACACTGATAGGACGAGGGATCTCAGAAGGACTGATCAGTTGTTCGTCTCTTTTGCTCACGAAAGAGAAGGCAATGCTGTCTCTAAGCAATGCCTATCAAAATGGTTGGCCCATTGCATCACTTTCTGTTATGACAAGTACAAGACCCTACTGGGTCAAGTCAGAGGTCACTCCACTCGTGGAGTAGCAGCCTCTGCGGCTTGTTTCAAGAATGTGTCTGCGGCAGACATCTGTGCTGCAGCCACTGGACTTCGTCATCCATACCTTTACTAAACATTACAGTTTGGACATTGCCTCGCCCCGTAGAGCAGGCGAGTTAACTGTCTTGCAAGGCCTCCTTTCTTGAGGCTTTGAGTTTTCTCTTGCTACTTCTTGGAGTAGTACCTCCTCCTGGTGCCTTTTCCTTTGTTCCAGACTGCTTGGGATTCTGTCCTATATGTAATTACCTACTGCAAGAGCCCTCTTGAGTAAGATAGTACAATTAAGCAAGAACTTACCCGTAACAGTAGATCTTCGAGAGGCTCTTGCAATAAATATCTTCCGCCCTCCATCCCCTAGGCTTTTAGCTCCTTTTCCATCGGGGAAATATCTGCTGCTCTCGTCCATGCCTTCGGGCATGTGGCAGAAAAGAACAGAGCGGACGTCTGGGACTGCCCCTTTATACCGGCGTCGTATGGCGCCGATCACCTGACGTGGGGCGGTCCCGCCAGGGACTGCTAGCTAGAAATTTTTCCGTGGGGTCTGCACGGCCGGCGTCAGTCCTATATGTAATTACCTGCGGCTCTCTCGAAGATCTACTGTTACAGATGGTTCTTGCGTAACTATGCTTTCGCGCAACTTCTAAGCCTGCGGCACGTCGACAGCAACACCAGCATCAGTGCCCAGCAGGCTCGGCTTGGCATCCCAAAAGCCATGCCTGCGCTTCCTCTAATAAAGCAGGAGGAAAAGGCCAGGAGGTCCTCAGCCCGGCCCTCTTCCAAGCCTGCCCAGTGACAGGTTGAGGGTGTCGTCCCTGCCTCGTCACTCCCCTGGGTTTCCCCATGGGGAATGGCTCCACCACTTCCTTTCGCCTGGTCTGCTATCACCACGGACCGCTGGGTGTTGGGAGGTGGTAGAAGAGCCTGCCTCTGGGTTGAGCAGGCCCGCTCTTCAACCCCTTGCCCCTCGGGGAGACAAGCGAGTCCAGCCTCTGTGTCACCTCACTGCGCTCGATATTGCCTTGCTCCTCGAAAAAAGGGTGATCAGGAAGGTGGTAGATCCTCCACCTGACCCGGGGTTTGTGTGCAGGTACTTCCTGGTCCTGAAACGGACGGGGGGCTGGTGCCCCATTTTAGACCTGCACGACCTGAACATTTTCCTAAGGTCTCGAACCTTCAGGATGATCACTCTGGCTCAGATCATTCCATCCTTGGAACGAGGCGTGTGGTTCTGTTCTCTGGACCTCCAGGACACATTCTTTCATGTCCCAATTCGTCCGTCCCACCAGAGATTCCTCCGCTTCAGGGTTGAGGGATCCCTCTCGAGTTCTGGGCCATCCCTTTAGCCTTTCCTAGCTCCCAGGGTCTTCCACTGCCAAATGCATGGCAGATGGTGACAGCATTCCCTGCGGCGACAGAAGGTCGGTGTACCCCCTACCTGAACGACCCAATGGGTCCAGTCTCCTCAGGAATGGAGGTGGGCGGTCAGAGATCTGGCCCTCAGGTTTGCTCTTAGGTTGGCCTCCCTCATCATGAGGCCAAGTCAGAACTCATGCCAAGCAGGTGATAACAATTCATCGGGGCAGAGCTATACTCTCTACGAGCCAGAGCACGGCTCCCGGCGGACAGGACAAAGTTTCTTTCCTCCTTTGCCCAGTCATTTCAGGTTGGGCAATTGCACCCTACCTGGGACTTCCTGCGCCTCCTGGGCCTCACAGCGGTCTGCACCAGCATGGTCCATTGGGCCTGTTGGTACATGCATCCCCTTCAATTGGGGCTGGCCGGCCAATGATCACAGCACTCCGATCCCTTGGGTCAGTTAGTGACAGTGACCGAGGATGTGAGCGCCCGTCAGTGGTGGACCGTTCCAGCACATCTGCAGAAGGCATCCGTTAAGTCCGCCCGAGTGGACTGCTCTCTCTGTCGACGATGCCTCTCTAGTGGGTTGGGGTGCCCATCTGGGGGAGCACAGGCGCCGACCTCTGGTCCCCTTAGGGAGTCGATGCCCACATCAACCTACTGGGCTTCAGGCGGTTTGTCTAGCTCTCACCGCCTTCGCTCTGTTTATACAGGGTCAAGTGGTCCAGGTCCAGATGGACAATACCACGACCATGTACTACCTAAACCACCAGGGCAGGACGTGCTCCATGCCTCTGTGCATTGAAGCTCTCCGCATTTGGTCCCTTGTGTGCAGCCTGGAGGCAGATCTCCTTGCCATCCATGTGGCAGGAGCCTCCAACATTCTGGCCGATGCCCTAAGCCGGATAGGGGCTGCGTTCCACGAGTGTTCTCTCCTGCCGGAAGTAGTACAATATCTGTTCTCCCACTGGGGCATGCCTCAGGTGGACCTGTTTGCCTCCAGGGAGAATGCGAAGCTGAGACTGTTTCATGCTCACCCCCTCAGCAGGGCTCGCTGCAGGGGGATGCCTTCTTGAGGCCGTGGACCCCGGACCTCTTCTACGCCTTTCCCCCCATTTCCCTTGATCCACAAGGTGCTTCTCAAAGCGAGGAGGGACAAGGTGCAGGTGATTCTGGTAGCCCCAGACTGGCCTCACCAGTTCTGGTATCCAGATCTCCTCAGTCTAAGCTCCAGGCTCCCCAGGCGGCTTTCAGCCTGCCCGGACCTGATCTCATTCAGTCAGGGGAAGGTATTCCATCCGGACCTTCAGTCCCTGCACCTGACTGCCTGGTTCCTTAGTGGCTAGAGTTCCAGGCCTTGAGTCTTTCCGACGAGGTCTCCAACGTTTTTGAGGCATCCCATAAGTAGTCTACCAGGAAATACTCGCCTTAAATGGAAGAGATTTTCCATTTGGTGTCAGGGGTGAAGACACTGGACCCTTCCTCCTGTTGTAGCTAACGTTCTGGACCACCTGTGGTCCCTTTCTCAGCAAGGGCTTTGGTCAGCAACCCTCAAGGTGCACCTGGCAGCCATCTCTGCTTACCGGGCGCAGGCCTGGAAGCAGTCGGTGGTGCAGGAGAAGGTGATCTGGTGCTTTTTCAAAGGCCTTGATCACACATCCCTTCCGGTGCAAGAACCTCCACCTCCATGGGATCTACTGCTGGTATTGGCTAAGCTCATGGGCAAGCCAGTCGAACTGTTGCACAGGTGTGACATCTCTCACCTGTCATGGAAGACTGCCTTCTTGGTGGCTATCACGTCAGCCAGAAGGATGGGAGAGCTCCAGGCGCTTTCCATCGAGTCTCCTTATCTGGTCTTTCACAGGGACAAGGTTGTCCTGTGTCCCCACCCGAAATTCCTTCCGAAGGTGGTGTCGGAGTTTCACCTTAACCAGGTGTTTACTCTTCCGGTGTTCTACTCCAATCACACTTTGGATGCTGAATATAGGCTCCATACTTTGGATGCTAGAAGAGTGCTCGCTTATTACAAGGAGTGGACGGCTGAAGTTCGGGGAGAGGTTTGCCAGCTGTTTGTCACCTACGCTGAAGCTGCACTTGGCAGACCTGCAGCCAAGCGGACGATAGGCAGGTGGGGTCACTTCCTGCATTGATCTCTGCTATAGGTTGGCGGGCATGGAGCCTCCCAGAGGGATAAGAGCTCATTCTACCCGCCATACCGGTGCATCGGTGGCTGCTTCCAGGGACGTCCCTATCCAGGAAATCTGCAGGGCTACTACCTGGAAGTCAGCACACACACCTTCATCACCCACTACCACATCGACCTTGAGTCACCCCGGGATGCTGGTTTTTGGGCCTCTGTTCTCCAGTCTTTATTCTCTAAGTAGGGGGTGTGCGCCTTGCCTCCCTCCTCCTGGAGAACTGCTAGGAGTCTGCCAGATAGTGTAGATGAACAACATATCTATGTCCCTAGAAATACAGGTTACTCACCTGTAACAGGAGTTCTAGGAATGGTATATGTTCATCCACATGACCCACCCGACCTCCCCGGCTTCGACACACGACCTGCTTCCAGCGGGCTAGATTCAGCCATGAGGCGAGAGCCGAGAGTTTTACCCCCCCAGGTGGGTGGGAGGAGCCAGCTTGAAGGCATTCCGGCAAGATTTAAAGCAGCAAGGAACCTGCCAGACAGTGTGGATGAACAACATATAACCGTTCCTAGAACTCCTGTTACAGGTGAGTAACCTGTATTTTACAGACATTGTTAAAACACACATACTATATACAGTTAAAACTCTAACAACTATTTACATAGGTTCACATATACCCCACAAATCATATTTTCTAGTCTGTTACTATTAATCTACTTCTTTCCACCAATTCATAAATTTATATGCTGCTTAATATCATTCCTCCCTTTTTGCTATTGGTCCCTTTGCTCAGGCCTCAACTCCCAGCCTGTAAGATCAATACTTCCTCCATGGTCAGTGTTGCTAAAAAGGGTCTCCTTATGGATAGAGAGGTCTCTATTCTATCTCTAATCTGATAAGACCTCTCTTCCATTACCAAAGCCCCTGTAGTCCGAGAGTGTCGCTGCTCAATTGAAAGATCCTTTGCCGATACCCAATTATTCAGAATGACCTGTCTGGCCTGTGAGAGCAGCACTCTGAGCCATTTTCTATGTGGGGACCACTCCTCTCCCTCTCGTGTCTCCATGCTAAACAGTAGATCAATTGGAGTGAAAGGTACGTCTGAACCCAGCATACCACTCAGGGTCTGTGCTATCCTTTTCCAGAATATTTGTAATCTGGGACATGCCCAGAAGCAGTGGAAGTATGTACCTTTTTGTTCCTTGCACCTTTTAAAAGTTTACTTCTGGCTGGTATCTGTGTAGCACCACCGGAGGGCAATAGAGCCTATGTACAAATTTATAAGCTGATTCCTTATATTTATCTGAAAGGAGTAGGCCCATATGTAGTTCTAGTATAAGCCCCCAATTATAATCAGAGATTGGAAATCCCAAATCCTTTTCCCATAGACCCTTAGTATTGCGTGTCATATCTAGGATATTATCTCAAATTAAATGCACCATAGCCCCCACCATATACTTAGGATCCCTCCTAGCCTTGCAAATCAAGGCCTTTGCCTTTTCCAATGATATTGCCTGTAGCTCCTGCTTCCTTATCTGTTTAAGTAGTCCCTGGTGTGAAAGAACTGAAACAAGTGGTTATTTGCCACCCCTCTGGTCTCCCTAAGCTCATGAAAAGAGCACATGTCCTTCCTCCTGAGGTGGTGTTTTATGCATTGCACCCCTCTAGTGTCCCACTCCTCAAATCCTGGATCCTCCAGTCCCAGCCGAAACAAAGGGTTACCGCATATCGGTAGGAGTATAGTCTCTGCCTCCTGTCCCCACAGTGCCTTCTTGCTCTGTGTCCAGCACCATCAGCACCAGAGGGTTAAACTGAGCCTGGGAAACATATGCCCTCCTCCCTCCTCCAGCCAGGTATGCTGAAAGCCTACCCTGGGCCTCCATTTCCTCCAGATCTATCCAACTAGCCGCATCAGGTCTGGCAACCCAGTCCTTTACAATTCTCATTTGTGCAGCCAGGTAGATCTTCATGTCAGGAAAATTTAACGCTCTACCCCTTGGGCTTGCCTTCAACCTGCCCAAGCTGATTCTAGCTCTTTTCCCCTGCCATAAAAATTCAGAGAAACCCCTCTCTAACTTCTTGTTATCCTCTTATTAAGGCCCATTGGGAGCATCTGTAGCAGGTAGAGGATCCTTGGTAGGATATTCATTTTGATTAGGTTCATTCCCCCTATCCAGGACAATGGTAGTGCTCTCCACCTCTTCATTTCTGCCACAGTGCTATTAACCAAGGGGTTATAGTTCAGACAGTAAAGTTCTGGGATATTCTTCCCAATATTTAAGCCCAAGTATCTAAAGGAGGAACGGACCTCTCTTAAGCCCCACAGATCCTTCCCCATTACCGTCCCCTTCCCTAGATACATTACCTCTGACTTATCTAACTTTATCTTGTATCCTGAGAAGGTGGCGATCCCTTCAATATGTTCCAGTAAGGGAGACAGAGTGCTGTTGGCTATCACTTAAATACAAGATCATGTCATCCGAATAAAGCGACATTTTGTGGTGTTTGTCTCCCTTATCCCCAACTCCCTTGATATGCGGATTCTGTCTAATGTCCATGGCCAAGGGTTTAATTGCCAAATCAAACAGTAGTGGGGAAAGCGGACATCCCTGTCTTGTACCCCTGAACAAGGAGAACCACTCTGATGGCACCCCATTGGTCAGCACCGCAGCCTGTGGAGAGCTGTACAAAGCCCTAATCATACCAATCAATCTTTCTCCTAGGCTGAATCTGCCCAATACCTCAAAGAGGTATCCCCATTCAGTTTGGTCAAAAGTCTTCTCAGCATCCAGGGACAAAACCGCTATCATACCTGGATGCCAAGAAGAGCAATGCAGTACGTTCAGAACCTTCCTCACATTATGTTAAGGAGTGCCTTCCCTGTATGAAACCTGTTTGGTCTTGGTGTATTAGCTGCGAAAGCAACACATCCAGTCAGGCGGCCAGAACCTTAACATAAATCTTAGCATCCACATTTAGCAGGGATATAGGCCTATAAGAGGCACATTTCTGGGGGTTCCTTCTGCGTTTTGGAATAACACATATTGTCGCTACCTCCATGGTGTGCGGAAGTCGATTTCCCTCCCTAGGTTCCCGAAATAATTCCCACAGGAAGTCCACCCCTCCCCGTCCCAATCCCTTATAGAACTCAGCTGGGAGGCCATCTGGCCCAGACGCTTTGCCAGACTTCATGCGCTGTATGGCCACTCTGATTTCTTCCTTGTAGATTTCCCTGCTCAGCTTTTCCTGCTGCTTCTCAGTGATTCCTGGAATTTTGACCTTATCCAAGAGTTCCCTTGCCCTATCCATTGTACCTTCACATTCAGCCTGTATAGGGCCTGCTAAAATTTCTTGAACCTATCCCCAATAACTTAGGGTTCCCTGATCAGGGCTCCTCCTTCCTCTCGTATCTCCTGAATTCTCCCGCTCTCCCTTCTACTCCTAATAAGGTTCACCAGCATGGGCCCTGGTTTATTGCCCCATTCGTAGAATTTGTTTCAGAAACAATATCTGGGTTCTTGCTTGCTCTGCTAGCATATTATTAAGGGTCCCTCTTGCAGTCGCCAGCATCTGGAGCACCTCCTGCCCACCCCCCCGACTGCTCTTTGCTCTAATTCCCTAACCTTCAGCTGCAGCTCCTCCTGACGTGTAAGCTGCTCCTTTTTATATCTTGCCACGTACCCTATGATAGCTCCCCCTTAGGTAGGCCTTCCCCGCATCCCAAAACACCTGTTTGGATGGCGCAGTTTCTTTATTAAGCTCCACATAGCTCCCTAGCTGCTCTTTCAGAAAGGTCCTAAACTCCTCATTTCCTATCAGGTACAGTGGGAATCTACATGAGGCAGGTTTCAGCCCTTTGGCCTTAAATTCTAATGCCATAATCACCATGGCTTGGTCTGAAATGTGTATAGGCCCGTGCCTAATTTCTGCCAACTTGTGATACCACCCCTCTTCAGTATAGATGTGATCCAGTCTGGTCCACGTCTTGAGGATTGGAGTAAAAGGTGTATTTCCTGAGCATGAGATTGGCTGTTCTCCATGCATCCATTATGTCTAAGTCCACTAAGCCTTCCCTCCACTGCTTCATGCAGCTTCCTCCCCTGCCCCTACCTTCTGAGTGATCCATCTTTGGGTCAGGAGTACAATTGAAGTCTCCACCCATTATCAGCCACTGAAATTGTTCTCTTACAAGCAGGTCTAAAATGGAACGTTAGTACGATGGCTCAAAAACAGCAGGTGCACGTACACTCCCAAATGTGACCCGTGCCCCATGCAGCACTCCTACAAACGCATCTTCCATCACTCTTCTCTTGCACCACTCTTATAACCTTAAAGGGGAGGTGCTTGTGTATTAATACTGTCACCCCCCTCTTGTGTGAGGAAAAAGAAGCAGCATGGCATGTCCCTACCCAGTTCCCCAACAGCTTCTGGTGCTCAGGTGCCGGCGTGCCCTTGTAGTAAGGCAATTTGGGCACGCACTCTCCTAAGAGCCGTCAGAAGACTGGTACATTTAATCGGAGAGGAAAAGCCCCGAACATTCCATGAGACAGTATTCACCCTCTCTTTCTGAGCCATCACGATATTAATAAATGCACCCCCTTTACAACAGAGTTCCAGTCTGTGGCCATAATAGTGTGCGTCATTTCATCTCTTACTTTATGTTGCAATGTGGATGTAGCAATTAAGTCCAACTCTAAACACATAGCATATAACATTTGAACTATGCCCCTCGCCCCAGACTATATACAATACAGTCTCCCCTCAGAAACATACAACATTTCCACAAGTATGTTCTCCCCCGTTAATATTCTTAAGGATTTGATTCAAAAAGAACAATTTTGATCACACCCCCCCGGGTTACTGTACCCTTTCCACCAGTCTCTCTTTCCTCCAGCTCGTTTAGGTACAAACTTATTTCTGAGCCCATGGAATTCCCTTTCCTCTGCATTCAAGACAAGATATTTATCAGTCACCTATCCTTTCAAATCGCATCCCTCCTTGTCAATTTTTCCCCCTCCTTTCCTCTTGCAGTCGATCCTCTGTGCATAAGCATGCATGCTATCTATCCCTCCTCGCCCAGATGAGCTGCATACCTCTCTCCCCCACGAGGCTAGGGTGCACAATCCAATCTCAACGAGCAGACCCTCCTCGCGAGTCGGGTCTCTGCACTCTTCCCATGTAATGGTGCAAGGGTTGGGGGGGATGTGGGCCACATCTGATAATCATCCCTTGGGGCCTTTCTCAACCACCTCCTTAATGATTTGACCAAAACGGTCACTCCTCAGTAACCCCATCCAGATGCTGCAAGAAATTTTGGCCATATATAGCAGAGCTGAGCCCCCTACTTATCCCCTTCTATCCCCCCCATCAAACGTAGACGTGCAGACTACTTTGTCCCCCTCGCCTAAATACACTGCGTACCTTTTTTGTTCCACGAGGCTAGGCTGCACGAGTCATTTTCAACACGCAGGCCCCCCCTCTCGAATCGGGTCTCAGCATTCCTCCATTTCAATGGAGCAGGGGCTAGCGGAACGTGAGCCACACACGTCAATAGTCTCTCGAGGCCGAAATCAGCCATCCCTTGGACAGTACTCTCTCCAGGCCTCTCTCATCCCAATCAGCTCTCAGTTCAATGTTGCACCTGAGTAGCGCAAGGAAGGCACAAACATGCCAGTCTTTTTTTTTTTTTTTTAAGGGGAACCCACACCAATTACATCCCAGGGACACCAGTGATAACGATCAGGACAGGTGCCCTTCATTAGTCCCATCCAAATGCTGCAACAGGTTTAGGTTCACATTTTCAACATCTTAAATATTTACAGGAAAACTGGACGTTCTCTCTCTCCAGCTAGCGTGAACTCTCTCCCTTCTGGAGCAGTCATCCTATCTTTTTCTTTAGCTCCTCTACAAACCTAGCTGCCTTATCCACTTCCCAGAAGCGATACGTAGCTCCTTCATGTCTGATTTTCATAGTGGCTGGGAAAATCATATACCATTCAATTTTTGAACGCTGAGAGTCAGCAATCACCTCATTAAATTCCTGCCTCTTTTCCCGACTCTCGGGGAGTGATCTTGGGATATAAACAGGCGTATTCCTTCATACTTTAGCTCAGCCATGATTTGATATGTCTTCCACATCTCTTGCCTCTCTTGGAAGTTGTGGAAGCAGAATATTATCTGCCTCGGTGGGTGGCCTTCCTGGGGTCGCGGTTGCACCGCCCGATGCGCTTGCTCCAATTTGTATCAGCCCCCTTTCGGATTCAGCCCCAGTGAGGCTGGCAGTATCTTCCCACAGAATCCAAGCATGTCAGAGCCTTCCTTATCTTCAGGGAGGCCCCGGAGCCGCAAATTGGACCTCCGATGATAATTTTCCTGGTAATCCAGGGCCTCCCTGAGGTCTTACTCTTGTTTCTCCAGGTCCTCCAGACATCTTGGAATTGGATGTAGCATGTTCTCCACTGCCGAGATATGGCCCTCCACTTCCTCCAACCGCTCTTGCTGCTGTTCTAGCTGGACATCTATGGTGGCCAGCCTGCAGTCATTTTTCCTTACAGACTTTCAAGCTGGGGGGGACAAAGCATCGATCAGCTGTTCCTTCAGTTCTCAGCCTATCGCCGTCATTTCGGCAGCCGAGATAGAGATAGGCCCACAGTATTCGACTGTCCCGTAGCTGGTGGCTTTTTGCTATTTTTTTGTTCCTGCTCGCTGTGATTTACCATCTGTCTGCACCACATATTCATCCATGATATAGACCTTAACTTTCAGTCTCCTTTATTGTTTTCTTAGATGAGAGATTTCGGTGGATTCTTTAATTTTATGAACCCAGGGAGTGGAGCTCGACAAAGGCATGTCCTCACGCCATGAAGCAGTCACGTGACCCCCCCGGCACTTTGTTTGTCTTTCAGGAACTTAAATGTCTCAATCGTGTCTCCTCTCTCCCTCTTCATTTCCAGCAAGTACATATTTAGAGGTGCCAACCAGTCCTCATAGGTAAGTCCTTGTAGACCCTGGATCAGCTTTGTTGCTCTCCTCTGCACTGCCTCCAGTCCTATCCCTGTCGTCCTTCAGGTGCGGCCTCCAAAACTGAACATGGTGCTCCAGGTGCAGTCTTAAGAGATCTATAGAGGGCGACGATCACTTCTGTATTCCTTCTATCAATTTCTCTGCATCCCAGCATTCTGTTTGCCTTGCTGTATGCTTTGTTTATTGAATTTTGGTAACTGGGTAGGCCCACTGAGACCAAAGGTCCGTATTGCATTAGCTTGTTTATTTCATGGTTTCAGCAATGATGACCCCCGGTCCCACAGTTCCTCTGAGGTACTCAGTCTATATCCATTCAGCCAGTATTCCCTCCAAGGGTTCCCTTTTGCCAGATGCATAACTTTGCACTTCTTTGTGTTGAATTTCCACTGCCACAGATTAGATCATCATTCTAATTTTTGGATGTCCTTTTGTAGGTCCCTAGCCCCTTCGTGGCCATCCACCTGCCGTCCCAGCTTGGTGTCATCTGGCAACAGGGCAGGCTTGCCCTGGATACCGTCACTGATTTTGCCAGTGAATATGTTGAACAGGACAGGACCCAACACCGAACCCTGAGGGACTCCACTTGTGACCTCACCTTTGTTTGATCTCACCTCGTTTATGACTATCCTTTGTCTCCTGTCCTTGAATCGGTTACCTACCCATCTGACAATGTCCTTCATGACCCCTGTGTCCTCCAACGTTTTGAACAGTTGTTTGTGTGGCACCGAATCAAATGCCTTGCTGAAATCAAAGTAGAGAAGGTCAACTGTGTGTCCCGTATCTAGTTCTCTTGTCACCCAGTTGAAAAAAATAAGATGCGTCTGGCACAACCTCCTTGCTATGAATCTGTGTTGCTTTTTGCCTTGGAGCCCATTTTCCTTTAGGTATTGCACGAGGTCGTGTTTGATTAAGGAACTCCATTAGCTTTCCCGCAACAGAAGTGAGGCTAACTGGTCTGTAATTCCTCACTTCCTCTCTACCCCTTCCCTTGTGGAGTTGCACTACGTCAGCCCTCCTCCAGTCTCCTAGTACCATTTCTCTTCTCAGTGAGCAGTTGAATAGGTGTGCTAGGGGTTTAGCTAGCTCTTCTGCTAATTCTTTTAGTACCCTTGGGTGCATTTCATCTGGCTCCTATGTTTTGTCTGGCCTGAGGTCTGCCAGTCCTTCCTTGACCCTATCTGTGGTAAAAGTTGGTGTTTCCATTATCTTGATCCCTCTGTTGGCTGCTGTTATCCCACTTTCTGGCATCGGTCTGTTTTTCTGTTTGGTAAAAACTGAGCAGAAAAAGCTGTTCAGGACCTCAGCCTTTTGGTCGTCCTCCCCTACCAGTTAATCCCCGTCCAACAATTTTGTGATCCCTCCCCTTTTTTCTTGAATATATCCAAAAAAAAAAAATTTTTCCCGATTTTGATCCCTTCTGATATCCAGAGCTTGGTTTCTGCCTTAGTGTCCCTTACTTCCCTTTTTGCTTCCTTATTTTTTCGATATAATCTTCCCATTTGCCTACCCCTTGGTTCTTTTTGAACATATGAAAGGCCTACCTTTTGTTTCTGATTCCTGTTTGGACCTTGTTTGTAAACCAAATGGGTTTCATGTACTGGTTTCTTTTCTTCACCATTCTGACATTGGATTTTTTTTGCCGCCATGACAGATTCCTTTTTATTTTTTATTTTTTTACCAGGAGAGAGAGAGACTGAGCTGAAAACTTGTTTACGGGTGCATCCTGGGAGCACAAGGAAGTTAAGTGACTTGCTCAGGGTCACACAGTATGCAAGTGGAGGGTGTGTGATTCAAACCCGGGTTTCTAGGTTTGCAGTTCACAGCCTTAAACTATTGCACTATACTGCCTCCTTTATGGCCCTCCTGATATCTTCGACTTCTGTTTTTTCAGATTGCTGCTTACTGTCTGTCTTAACCTTCCAAAGTTTGCCCCCTTGAAGTTCAGGACTTCGGTTGGGGAGTTATGTTTTGCTTTGCCAGGGGAAATCTCAAACCATATGGTGTTATGGTCACTATTGGCTAGCAGTTCCCTGAGCCTATCTGCCCCTACTGCGTCTGTGTTAGTTAAGAACTTGCATCCAGGATTACCCCCTGCCTAGTGGATTCTTTATCAACTGCATGAGCATGCTGCCCTGTAGGGAGTCCAGGATGACCTGACTTCTGGTGGATGTGGATTTCGCCACCAGAACATCCCAGTTTATGTCCAGTAAATTCAGGTCTCCAGCTACCACTGTATTTCCCCTTCCTGAAACCTTTTTGATTTCCTGTGTGAGCTCTCTATCCCTTTCTTCTCCCTGTCTTGGAGGTCTGTAGGTCTGTATCCCCGCCCAGTGCAACTTCTTCCCTGATGCTGATATCAGTTGAACCCACAAGGATACAACATTTGTGCGACTGTCATTCTCGTTGACTGTTGCCTCTGTGCCCCCCCTAATATAGAGTGCCCCCGCTGCCTTCCTATCCTTCTTGTAGAGTGCATATCCTGGGACTGAAAGGTCCCATTCATTGCATTCAGTGTCCCATATCTCAGTAATGGTAGCCAAGTCAACCTTGGTGTCAACAACCAGTGTTTGTAGGTCGCTTATCTTATTCCCTAGGTTCCTGACATTGTAACGAGCCACCTTTCATGAACCTGGATGCACTGTCTTCCCTTCCCATCTTACCTGTATGTTGTTTAACACCCAATTTACTTTTCCTGCTGCCCTTGACTTTCCCCTGTAGATTAGCAAGGTTTTTCTGAGACTTATCGCTTTTGATCTTTATTTGAGGGAGCATGTCAGCTAAGTTGCTATCCATTCTGCTGCTAGCTTCCCTTGCTTCCTGCTCCCCCTTGCCTAGTTTAAAAAACCTGATGTGGTTGTTGAACTTTTTGCCCCATCCCAGTCACTCCTTTAAGTGCAGCCCATCATGTCTGAAGAGCCTTCTGTCCCGAAAGTCCCTCCAATTCAAAATAAATCCCTTTTCTGTGCACCATTGTTTCAACCAGCCATTGAGTTCTTGAATCTCTTCCTGTCTGTCTTTATTTGTGTTCCCTTCCTTACCCCAAACTGGGAAAACCTTGGAGGAGGCCAGGGATGTTGATCTTGCAGCCAGTGGTTCACCTAACTTTACTAGGTTTTGTTTTGCTGCCTTCACCAACTGGTTTGCCAGGTTGTTCGTTCCCAGGTGCACCAGGACTCCCAGGCCTTATGCCGCTTGGTCCACTATCCTCCTGATGTGCTCTCCATCTCATTTAGCTGAGGCTGCTGGAAGACACCTGACCTCTCCATGTCTGTTTGTCCATCTTTGCTTAACTGTGGCTCGATTCCCCCTGATCATTGAGTCTGCGAGACGGGATTGTTTGTCCTTTTTTTTTTTTTTATTCTGCTTTTCCTTTTACCACTGGCCGATGACCTTGCATTGTTCTGTGTTGGCCTGTTGACTGACCTATCGTGCTCCCCTCCCCCAATGGAATTGGATTCCTGTAATTCCGTTAGGGGTGCAGATTTGTTTGCAGTCGGAGTGGCTTTAACCTGAACAGTGCTCTTCTGAGCATTCTTTGTTGTACCCCCCCCCCCCCACACCTGCCATCCCTCTGGGCCGACATGCATTTGAGGAAGCAGGCAAATGGGGTGGAAGCGCCAGGCCAACTGGTGGTGCAGCCTAGAGATTTTGGCCCAAGCTGACTCCAGCTGGACCCTTTAGTTGTCTGCATATGGGGCAGTGACCCGCCCTCCGGAGTGGTCCCCTGGAGACTAGGGCCCCACACCCGTTGCAGTTTTCTTTCTCCATTTGGTAAGTTCTGACCTTACTTCCTACAGCTTGACCAATTTTGGGTAGAGCTACGTTACTTAACTTTGAGCAGCTCCCCCTCTAACCAATAACCTCACCCAGTGGTCAGGCTCGCACACAAACCTCTCCCCCACCTTTTTTTTTGTTTAATGTTTAGCCTAGGGGAAGGACAGAACACAGTAGCTAATTCCCCCGTGCCTGCAAAATTACTCTGTGATCGTGCTTGTGACTAAAACCTGGCACAAAGTACAAGCCTGCAGAGCAACAGCAATGTTTAGCCATTAAATTCAGTGCAGTTCAGTGATCACAATTTTATCCTTGTCAGCACTAAAAAACCTAAAACCCAAGCCTGCTAGAGCAGCAGCAGGAAAACCGTCTAATTTAGATCCTGTATAAATGAGCCTCCCAATACACACAGTAATCACTAGCAGCCCTTCTAGTCAAGGCAGTCTGGGCATCACATAATTTAATCCTAACAGCAAGAAGGCCATCAGTTATAAACCAGTATATGAGCCCTCAAAACACACCAAATTCTCAGCTTATGTGGTTGAACTCTGCCTCCCGTTTACTCCTCACGTTGCACTTCATTAACAAAACAGTAAATGTATTACACCAGTATATTTATAACAGGAAGCAGGCTATTTACCAGTTACCAGTGTTGCCACTGTATTGATAATTGGTGAGACACCACCTGGAATACTGTTCAGTTCTGGAGATCACATCTTGGAAAAACATAGGGTAGAGACTGTCCAGAGGAGGGCAACTAAAATGGTACAGGGATTGCATCAAAAGCTCTATTAGAGACTGAAGGATCACAGCATGTATACCTTGGAAGAGAGGAGGGAAAGTGAGAACACAGTAGAGACCTCTAAGCACCTTGCAGGGGTGAAGAAGGTAGAGGAGGGGAATATTATTCCTAGGAGAAGATTCACTAAGACAAGAAGGCATGCAGTGAAGCTGGAAGGGGAAAGTTCAGGAAGGATGTGAGGAAGCACTTCTTCAGTGTAAGACTGGTGGATGTCTGGAATAGTCTACCAGCAGAGATGATGGAAGCGAAAACCATGGTGGGCTTCAAGCATGCATGGGATAGGCACAAAGGGGGGAGTAGCTGTAGATCAGGTAGGGTCTGCATTGACCATATAGGCAGGGACCAACTTGGTGGACTAGGTGGGCCAAGTGGTCCCTGTCTGCCAACAAATTCTGTTTCTTTGCTCAGCTTTAGACATGGAACGATCTCAGCAAGGACCTGCGTGAGAAACTGGGAAGGGGAAAAAATGTCAGCCCTGACAGAACGTGCCAGTAAGAGCTGCTCATCTCAGGACACTGAAGAGGTGCTTGAACCTACAGTAGCTTGCAGCGGTAGGAGAACTTGAGAATAAAATGGAAGGCTTCAGACTTTGGGACTGAACATCATATGCTACGAGTATATCGAATTACACCCAGATGGAGACCTAAGTAACTCTGATTTGCTTTGGACCACACTTGTGATAACAGCTGGTCCACACTTTAGAGAGAACTGTTTGGTCATCTACAACTTGCAGATTCACAGCAATCCATTGATTTCCTTATTTAAGCTACTGAACCCGTTCGTGACAGTGTGGGTTTGATGCAGTTCAAATAGGATTGCGAGAATTGGGCATCTCGTGTGTCCTGCTGCTATGTGCTAGACTGAAATTTCCTATGCTGGCAAAGTATATCCTTATGGGGATTCCGTTGATACAGGACAACAGTTAGAAAATGTCAGAATGGATTTTGCTTGCACTGAAAATACTCAAGCTGGAGCTGGATGACAGCGGAGCAGGGAGAGCAGAATTAACTAGAGGCTCTATGTTGCCAGTCAGTGCTTGGAAGGGGAACAGTCGGCACAAAGAACCCCACGCTCAAGTGTGGGCTGGTCCCAGTGTGCACTTTATATGCACAGTTTGGTTTACTTATTGTTAACTGTAGTATACAAGATTGTATCAAACTAATTTTCTTTACTTCTAGGCTTACATCTTCTGTAACTACAAATCCCAGGATCCCCTGCAGCTGACATCAGAGCAGTAGGCAGTAGAGGGAAATTTAATAGCCTGCAGTGCATGTTAGAATTTATATAAGCTCTTATCTTTTGTTTGCTGGCCCCACTGTCCTCTCTGGGCTAAGTACAGTCACAGGGTACTGTAAGCCCTTGGAGCAAAACAGAACCAGAAAACATCTAATCAGAGATTATAAAAGCCCAAACACACACCGCATGCTATTGAATCTCCCACTGCTGCGTACCGCGCTGTTGTCAGCTGCAGGGGGTTCTGGGATTTGTGGTAATAGAAAATGGTAGCCTGGAGCTAAGCAAAATTAGTCTGATAGAATCTACTACACTACAGTAGACAGTAAGTAAAACCAAATTGTTTTTATTTTATTTATTTTTTATTTAGTTTTTGTTTACCGGGTAGATGCGTTAGCCATCGAGATGACTGTTTTCAGGCACGACCTAGGAGGTTACAGGATAACGCATGACAGGCAAATACAAACAGGTTAGCAGCATAATGGGTACAGAAGGTACAATATAAACGGGTTTTATCAAATATGACAGTAGCAATGGTATAATAAAACCGCATTCAGTAGGATAATCATGAGATCAAGTACATAGTGTACAGAGTGGGCTTGCAGGGGTAGTTCACTTTATAGCATCTGGGCATAGCAGCTAGACGAGCCAGGACAGCAGTAAACAATCGTAGAACTAGCGGGAGGCTCATTAAACCTTAGCCATCATTCAGAGCAAAACAGTGCTGCCAGGGGGTTGGGTCGAGATAGTTGAAGGATGCAGGGGGATGAGAAGCCAGGGATAGGACGTGGATACAAGCAGAGGTGGGGGATACTGAGGGAGAGAGGGGTGACAGATGCTGGTGGCTAGTGAGGGGAGAGATACAGGGGGAGGTTATATAACAGGGCAAGCTTAGTAGCAACACCAGTTAAGTGCTTCAGAAACCGGCAGGAGAAACGGGAACTAAGGAGGTTTGGAACAGAAGCACTAGCCAGTAGAACTAAGATGATTGCGGAGTGATTTTTTTTTTTTTTTTTTCAAAGGCGTAGTGCATGGGAGCAAGACTGACATCAGGTGGGAGCGACTTCCATATCTGAGGGGCATGGTGGGCTAAAGCTGTGGAGCCTTCTGTAGAATTGCATTTCGGGACGCATAGGAGGGATTTATCAGCAGAGCATAGGCCGTAGTTTGAGGTCTGGTAGGTGAGCAGCTCTGCCAGCGTGGTGGGGATACGCGCTCTCAGAATACAATCGACAGTGGACCCGAGGGAGTAATGTCTGGTGTCATGGAGGGATAACCAGTTTAGGTCAGAGTAAAGGAGGCAATGGTGTTTGTCTGTGGGAGGCTTAAGCGAAATGGCAGATGTTATAGGTGACATCCCACCTGTAAAGATTAGATTTAGATAAGGCAGCATATGTGGTGGCTGCATAGGTCAGAGTAGGTAGTAGAATGCCTTGAGCTATGCCCACTCTAGCAGAAGGGTTTAGTACGTAGTAGCTGGTTTGATATGCCAATACCTAGTTTGGAGTTAACTAATTTACAAGTGTTTTGGATATGGGGTTCAAAGTTTAAGGATTGGTCAAGGGTGACCCTTGGGTATCTAAATGATGTGACAGATGCTAATCGTGAGCCATCCAGGCAAGAGACAAGGACGTTGTCTTGGTGTGTCCTGAGTTTAGAGGGGGTTCCGAAAAGCATAGACTGTGTTTTTGCCTCATTTAGCACTAGTTTGTGGTCACACAGTCGGGTTTATGTGTTGGAAATCGGAGATGAGGGGCAGGTTGATATCGGATATGCCTTTCGCGCTGGCATATAGTACTATATCATCCACATAGAGTAGGGATGAGGAGTCAGGTAGATTGAAGGTGATGCTATTAATAAAAATAGAGAAAAGTGGCCCCAGTACGGACCCCTGGGGAACTCCAGTGCTCACTGTCCTAGGGTTTGAGTAGGTAGAGTTGTACTTGACGGGTTGTATTCTGTTAGACCGGTAGCGTTTGAACTAATTTACAACACTAGGAATAAAGCCCATAAGAGTGGAGGGTGTCCAGGAGAAATGGGTGGTGTACCAAATCGAAGGCCTTAGTCATGTCGATAAAGATAGCCCCTGTGAGAAACCCTGTATCAATGGCAGTGAGGGCGTCGGTCTTAAATTTGAGTAGAGTTGTTGTGGTGCTATAGCCTTTACGAAAGCCATGCTGTGCAGCTGTTAGGAGGTAATTTTCTAGCAGGAATTCAGTGATTTGCATGGCAGCTAGCTTCTCAAGTACTTTGCTAAGGACTGATAGGATGGCTATGGGCCGGTAATTTGAGGGGTCCTTATTGTTGCCTTTTTGGGATGGGTGTGACCCGTGCAGTTTTTCATATATCGGGGACATAGCAATGCCACAAGCAGAGTGTGAAAAGTTTGGCCAGTGGGGCAGCAATAAGTCTTTCAGCAATTTTTAGCAGTCTGGGCTCAATACCGCCAGACCCAGTGGCATTGCTATCTGAGATTTTGAGTAGTTTCAGAACTTCCCATTGGGTGACAGCCTTGACGCGAAAAGAGTGGTTCGGTTGTGCATGTTTAGAGGGTGACATGGGGGACCCAGTTTTTGTGAGGCAGGGAAGGTGGACGTATATTTGATCAAGTCAGTAAATTGTTAAAGAAGTTGGCAATGGTCAGAGAGTTGTTACAGTGGACACTATTTAGGACCCTGTCATTGAGGGTGGAGGAATGGGTGGATCCCAGGAACGTCTATGCGGGACCAAAACTTTCTAGGATCTCCTGAGGCATTGGTTAATAGGTTTTTGAAATAGGAACTTTTGGCTGCCCTTATAAATCCTTTTTGCACCCTTTCCTCAGCATCCTGTAGGAATTGTGGTTTTCCTTCAGGCCGGAGGATTTGAAACTGCGCCAGCATTTGTCATGCTCTTTTATTTTAGTTAGTAGTTCGTTCTTTAGCCATTTGGTTTGCTTGCCTTTCATTCTACGTGTGATCCGAGGGACGTGTAGGTCCTGAATGGCTGTGAAATTAGCGATGAAAATATTAAGAGCAGACTGCACGTCTGGGGTCTGGAACAGACTGGACCAATCTATGTTAGCCACATCTTGAAGAAAGCTTTTGGAATTAAAGGTAGTATAGTTGCGTATGGTGATGAAGCACGTTTTTTGTGGTGGTGATGGGGCCTGACCCCAGGAACAAAAGATTGGGTGGTGGTCCTTAATGGCGTCTGCGAAAATGACGACAGAGAGGTGTTCAGGGTGGTTGGCCAACACCCAGTCAATTGAGAGTGCTGGAGTTTTATTGAGACTCAGTCCTCATGGGTTCAGTGATCATCTGATGCAAGGTATAACTCCGGATTTTTGCTAGCGAGGTGGCCTGATTTCTTCCCTAGCCAGTTTATATTTATATCCCCTAGTATTTTTTCCAGCGAGCAGTACCGTTTGGTTTAGGAGTTCAAGGCCAGAGTAGTCACTGTTTGGGGGGTTGTATGCACATACTATATGTCACTTTTTTGCACCCAGTGTGAGGATGGAGTGAAGTGATTTATATTTTGTCAAGGGAGCAGTGAGATGCAGGTGGCTCTTAGAGTAAATAGCAATGCCACCACCCCTTTTTTTTTTTTTTTTTTTGAGGAAGTTCTATCCTTCCGGAGTAGGTTATAGGAGGGTAAAGAACACTGTCAGAGACCATAGGTTTTAACCTTGTTTTGGTCAAGCATAATATAGCATATCTGGTTTGTAGAGGGGGAGACCCAGGCCTCCAGTTCAGAGAAATTGTGTTCTGGACTCTGGATAGAACAAAGATGATAGCCAGTCAGCAGGGTAAGGCATATAAGGAGAGGTTGAGGGCACTGAACATGTACTCCCTGGAAGACAGGAGAGAGAGAGAGAGAGAGATGGTGTGTGTGTGTGGACATGATTGGGACCTTCAAGTACTTGAAAGGGATGCATAAGGTTGATAAGGGAGTTTCTTTAAGCTGAGTGGCAACCATTACACGAGAGGGCACAGTCTTAAGCTGGAGGGTGGGAGGTTTGAGGGAGGTCAGGGAAGCACTTATTCACAGAGAATGTGGTGGACACTTGAAATGCACTGCCGGAAGAGGTGATCTCATTGAAGAAAGTCGGCAGCTTTAAGAGAGGCTGGGATAACCACTCCAGTTCTCCCTTCAAGGGACCCCATCGCTCTGGATCAACCCCCCCGGGGCAGTGCCTGCCACTCCTTTTGACAGCGTATTTTTAGAATTAGAGGGTCCATCCCTCGAAAGTCTGCCGTGGATCTCCGGTGTGGCTTGTCCGGTGTTGGGGATGTGAGGGAGGTCCCTGAGGCCCTTGTCGCCTCCACGGCATGCAGTGGTGTTTTTTATCGGCCCCAGACGTGGGTCATGCAGTGACGCCCAGCCCGTGATGTGGATGCTCCCACCCATATCCGCAAGGTAGCTGCCCGCCATCTTCTATCTGCGTGCTAACCCTAGGCGTTGCAGTGCCTCTGGTCTCCACTGGGGGCCGATGCAGTGCTGGGCTGTTCCTGGATCCCTCCCCGAGAGAGGAGAGCAGTCCTCCGGACACTTGATCCTCTCTCTCCCCCCCCTCCCCCCGCTGACCCCGTCTGCACTGGGCTGTTCCCGAACCCGGGTTGCCGGCGTGGCGCAAGGTATGGCATCCAGTACCTCAACCCTCCGTGCCACCAGGCCGGTCGTATTTTGGAATTCTGTGCCACCTCATATTCGCTCTGCCACTCAGTGGAGATCTTCAAGTGAGCTGTTCTAGCAAGCCTACTGAGATAAGGACGATAGTTAATTTGGGTTGTTTGTTTATTAAAATTTTTACGTTTTGTTGTATTCCTGTATGGCACCTAGAGTCTCTGAGAAGAGGCATTTTATAAAAACAAAACAAAAAAATTGCCTTGCCTATAATTCTTTAACCCTTATTAATCGGCCAACAAGTGCTCTGTATGTAAACAATAAGACGTGATGGGGTATGCATTAGACACTTGTAATGCACAGCCAGGGGCGTAGTAAGCAGTCAGGTGCCTTCAGCCCCATGCCATGCTTTAGAAGTGTCTAATGCACACATCTGGAGTGTCTTATTGTGCTTATAAAATTAGTATTTTTTATATAATAGCAGTATTTAAATATGAAAAGACTTATATTTCAATACATTAAAAAAGTTTTAATTTTTAATTGTTCCTGCGCCTGTACAAAGCAGCGGTATTTTTAGGACATTTATCCTAATGTCGCCGCCTGTAACTTTAGTTCCTTTTTTGACACACCCACCTCTCTGTGCCTGCTAGCCTCTCTGTGTGGGAGAGAGACAAAAATTAAAATCATTTACTTTATTTTACTTTTCTTTCAGTTGTACTGTATGCTGGAAGTGTGAGCGTATTATGCAGCTGCCTCTGGGATACAGCAGAGATGTCCGAGACATTTGAGAGCAGCAGTCAGGTTCCAGGTTTAGTTTTTTTAGTTCTGTTAGGTTGCCAGTACCTACTATATTCTGAATGAGTACGTTAAGCATGCGAGCCATCGATACAGGGATGGGTGTCGCCATTTCGCTTTTGGTTGCTGCTGCCATTGCAGAGTGACCAAGCTGTGGATCATCTGATGGCTTGCGGGAGAAACACTTTAGAGTAGAGCTCACCTGGGAGAGCACAGCAGGTGAGAAAAGAGATGAGGCTGCAGTGTCATGGACAGGAGACAAACTGCTATACGATCAGTTAGTTCTAGGGACATGGATATGTTGTTCATCCACACTGTCTGGCAGGTTCCTTGCCACTTTAAATCTTGCTGGAAGGTCTTCAAGCTGGCTCCTCCCACCCACCCGAGTGGTAAAACTCTCGGCTCCGCCCCATAATGCCAGATCTTCCTTACCGCTTGGAAGCTCAGGTTCCCTCCTTAACGCTCTGCGTATAAGACTGGTTCCTAATTCTTCGTATTTTCGAAATTAAAAAGGTTTTGCTAAAAAGACTTCGGTCTTCTCTCCCTCGTGGCTGCGATGGACAAATCGACTCCCGGTTTCCGGAGGTGCCCTTGCGGGCAGAAGATGTCTCGGACAGATCCGCACTCCATGTGCGTCTACTGCTTGGGCCTTGAGCACGACCCGCAGGCCTTCGACCTATGCTCTTCCTTTTCGGCCTACGTCCTCGAAGGCTGTGCTGCCCGTTTACAACTGGGGCGTCCCGAGAAGCGATTTCCTCCGGTAAAGTCAAAAGAGGCCCGGTTGGCGGTGTCTGCGGCGGCGGGCTCGGCGGATCAGCTCGAGCAGATGATCGCCCTCGAAGAGGAGGCGGCGCGGGCCGCTTCTACCTCGGCTGCGGCATTTGTCCCGCTCTCTCTCGGTGCCTCTTATTCAGCTTCTTTTAAGGAGCTTTGTCTGACCCTCTCGACTAAAGGTGAGGGTCCAACGTCTTCTGGACCGTTTTCTCGGCCCAAAAAGAGACAAGGGTAAGTCTCACCGTCGACGCTTTTGGGAACGGGAAAGATCCCTCTTCCCCGAGCGCTTGGCCGTCGACTTCGGTCGACTTCTCGGCTTCGGCCACTGGTCTCACAGTGTCCCCGTCAGGCCAGTTGACAGAGACTCCCGTCGACGCGGTCGAGATTTTTCTTGACCCGTTGGACGGGTTGTCAGCTGGAGAAGCCAATGAATCCCCTCTCCCCGGTTCCCCCGGTGGGAGTTGAGGATCCCGTCGGCTCGTCTGTGCCTCCGGTTCCGGAGCCTTCGGTTGAATCTTACGAACCGAGGGGAGTGCCGGTTCCCCGCGACACCTCCCTGCACCGTCCTCGGCAATACCGAGGTTCTCTGTCTCGGACGTCTTGGCGGTCCAGCCGATCCTCGCCCGTCTCGGCGTCTCGGCACCAGCGGCAGCGCCGCCGCCGCTCATCCTCTTCCTCCTTCTCGGATGAGGGGAGGCTTCGGCGCAAGTTGCGTCGAAGATATGAGGAACTCATGTGGCAACAGCTCCTTCTGACCGGGAATAAGCCGATGCCGTCTTCCCTGGCCATTAAGTGGCTGTCACCGGAGCAGCCGAAACAACCCCTCATTTTATCCGAGGAGCCTGTGCCCAGGCCGGTTGTTCGGCCAAAACCAGCTGCCCCACCGATTCCGGTGGAACCTCCGCCTCCACAGCAGTTAGTTGGGGCTCCGACCAAAAATTCTTGGTCGGCTCAGGGACTGCCCATAGGCTGTCTGTCACCCTCACTCCCGATCGACCTCGGCAGGTGGAGGGTGGCTCAGGCCAGGCAGCTCTTTGAGGACTCTTCCAGTCCGAGGCCGATTCTCCCTTTCTCAAGCGAATGGGCGTGGAGTCCTCAGGAGGACAGTCGGTGGATGATAGCCCCCGTCCTTCCTGGGATTGCTTCGCTCATCTCGAGTCCACCGGGATGAAGCTCGAACCGTTCTTAAATGGGCCAGGTATCCCCTCACGGAGATTCTGGACCGAGTGACCCTCCACGAGGCCTTTCCGGTGGCCGAGGCCATAGTGGGTCCGGCCTTGGAGCTCTGGCAGCGCCCTGCTTCCTGTCCTGCGCCTTCGACCAGGATGGCCAGAAAGTATGTGGTCCCTACCGGTTCCCTGTCCGGTTTTTCGGAACGCCCCTCGGCCGAGGGGTTGGTTACCAACAGCGTTTTCCGGCATGCCGGGAACGCTAGGGATGTGGACAAACATCCCGACAAGGAGTCCAAGAAATTGGACTATGCCGGGCGAAAAGTCGATCCTGCGTCCTCCCTCGGCCTTCGCCAGGCCAGTTCGGCCGTCCTCATGGCACATTTTTCTCATGCCCTGTTGGGCTTCCTGGATGAGGTCGTCCCTCATCTTCCCGTGGATCTGTAGACCATGGTCAGGCAGGTGCGGGACCAGGGCAGGGCAGTGGCCAAACAGCAGCTCCAGACTGCTTTAGACTTTGGGGACTCATGTGCCAGGTCTGTGGCGGCCGCAGTGGCTAGCGTCGCCTGGCTTGGCTGAGGATATCCACCTTTTCGGATACCCAGCACAAGTTGGCGGATGTCCCTTTTGGGGACTGACCTCTTCGACCCTGGGGTGGAAGGTCACCTGCAGAGGATCAAGAGTCCAATGCTACCTTGGACTCGGTCTCTTCCGCTCAGAAGGACAAAGGCAGAAACCACAGCCTAAGCCCTTTACGTCCTTCTGCGCCTGTGGCGTCCGCCCAGCAACGCTGGGGTTAGTCGGGCTTGGCATCCCAAACCCAGCCCGGGCTTCCTCAACAGGAAGCAGGAGGTAAAGGCCCAGGAGGTCCCTCGGCCGTTCCTCCTCCAAGCCTGCCCAGTGACGGGCTGAGGGGTGTCGCCCCAACCCCGTCACACTCACCCCAGGTTCCCCGTGGGGACGGCTCCGCACTTCCTTTTCGCCTGGTCCGTTATTACCACGGACAGGTGGGTGCTGGAGGTGGTGGGGAAAGGTCTGCCTCTAGAGATCGAGCAGGCCCGCCCTTCAGAGCCGTCGCACTCGGGGCCCTCGGGTCCGCAGCCTCTCACCGTCAGCTCAGAAACATCGCCTCCTCCTCCAAAGGAGGTGATCAGGGAGGTCGCGACCTCCCTCAGACCCGGTTTGTGTCCAGGTACTTCCTGGTTCCGAACGGATGGGGCTGCGCCCATTCTCGACCTACACGACCTGAACAAGTTCCTAAGGTCTCGAACCTTCAGGATGGTCACTCTGGCTCAGATAATACCATCCCTGGAACACGGTGTGTGGTTCTGCTCTCTGGACCTGCAGGACGCGTTCTTTCATGTCCCTATCCGTCCGTTACATGGGAGATTCCTTCGCTTTCGAGCGGAGGGATCCCTCTTCGAGTTCCGAGCCATGCCCTTCGGCCTGTCTCCAGCTCCCAGGGTCTTCACCAAATGCATTGCAGTGGTGACAGCTTGCCTGCGGCGCCGAGGGGTCCGGGTTTACCCTTACCTGGATGATTGGCTGATAGCAGCCCCCTCCAGACAGGAGGTGGAGCGGTCCAGAGATCTGGCCCTCCAGGTTTGCTCTCAAATCGGCCTTCTCAACGAGGCTAAGTCGGAACTTGAGCTGAAGCAGGTGATTCTGTTTATCGGGGCAGAGCTTGACTCTCTTCGAGCTAGAGCACGGCTCCCGGCGGACAGGGCCGAGGTTCTTACCTCCTTTGCCCAGTCATTTCTGGTTGGGCAATCGCGCCCTGCCCGGGACTTCCTCGCCTCCTGGGTCTCATGGCCGGCCTGTGCTGGCGTGGTCCATTGGGCACTGGCACATCCGCCCTTCAGTGGGGACTGGCCAGCCAGTGGTCCTAGCGCTGCGATCCATTGGACCAGCTAGTGATGGTGACTCAGGAGATGTGGAAGCTCTCCGGTGGTGGACCGCTCCATCTCATCTGCAGGAGGGCATCCCGTTTGTCCGCCTTGACCGGGTCTCTCTGTCGACCGATGCCTCTCTGATGGGTTGGGGTGCCCATCTGGGGGAACACGGGCACTGACCTCTGGTCTCCACGAGTCGATGCCACATCAACCTGCTGGAGCTCGCGCGGTCGCCTAGCTCTCACCGCCTTTGCTCCGTTTCTCCGGGGTCAAGTGGTCCGAGTCCAGAGCGGACAATACCACGACCATGTACTACCTAAACCGCCAGGGCGGGACGCGTTCCATGCTTCTATGCAAGGAAGCTCTCCGCATTTGGTCACTCGTGCACAGCCTGGAGGCAGATCTCCTAGCCATTCATGTGGCAGGAGCCTCCAACACCCTGGCTGGTGCCCTGAGCCGGATAGGGGCTGCATCTCACGAGTGGTCTGTCCTGCCGGAGGTAGTACAAGATCTGTTCTCCCACTGGGGCACACCTCAGGTGGACCTGTTTGCCTCCAGGGAGAACGCGAAGCTGAGGCTGTTTCATGCCCGCCCTCCTCAGCAGGGCTCGCTGCAGGGGGATGTCTTCTCGAAGCTGTGGACCCCGGGCCTCTTCTACGCCTTTCCCCCATTTCCCTTGATTCACAAGGTGCTTCTCAAAGCAAGGAGGGACAAGGCGCAGGTGATTCTGATAGCCCCAGACTGGCCCCGCCAGTTCTGGTACCCAGATCTCCTCAGCCTCAGCTCCAGGCTCCCAAGGCAGCTTCCAGCTCGCCCGGACCTGCTCTCAGTCAGTCAGGCGAAGGTGTTCCATCCGGACCTTCAATCCCTGCACCTGACGGCCTGGTTCCTGAGCGGCTAGAGTTCCAGGCCTTGGGTCTTTCCGACGAGGTCCTCAATGTTGTTGAGGCGTCCCATAAGGAGTCGACCAGGAATGCTGTGCCTTCAAATGGAAGAGATTTTCCATTTGGTGTCAGGCAAGGGCTTGGACCCTTCCTCCTGTCCTTTGGCAAGCATCTTGGACTGTTTATGGTCCCTTTCTAGTCAAGAGGCTTAGAGTCGAGCCCTAAGGGTGCACCCTGGCAGCCATCTCTGCTTACCGGAGCGGGCGAGGAGCAGTCGGTGGCGCAGGAGAAGGTGGTCTGGCTGCTTCAAAGGCCTTGATCACATTTCCTCCGTGCAGGAACCTCCACCTCCATGGGATTTACTGCTGGTACTGGCAAAGCTCATGGGCAAGCCATTCGAACCAATGCACAGGTGTGAACTCTCACCTGTCGTGGAAGACCGCTTTCTTGGTGGCTATACGTCAGCCAGAAGGATGGGAGAACTCCAGGCGCTCTGCATCGAGTCTCCTTACCTGGTCTTCCACAGGGACAGAGTTGTCCTGCGCCCCACCCAAAATTCCTTCGAGGTGGTGTCGGAGTTTCACCTTAACCAGGTGTTGACTCTGCCGGTGTTCCTACCCCAATCACACCTCGGAGGTCGAATACAGGCTCCATACTTTGGACCCTAGAAGGGCCGCCACTATAAGGAGCCAGACGGCTGAAATTGGGAGAGGTTCGCCAGCTGTTTGTCACCCACGCTGAAGCCACACCTGGCAGACCTGCAGCCAAGCGGACGATAAGCAGGTGGGTCACCTCCTGCATAGATCTCTGCTATAAGTTGGCGGGCATGGAGCTTCCCAGAGGGATAAGAGCTCATTCTACCCGCCATACTGCTGCATCGGTGGCTGCTTCCAGGGACGTCCCTATCCAGGAAATCTGCAGGGCTGCTACCTGGAAGTCAGCACACACCTTCATTACCCATTACCACATCGACCTTGAGTCACGCCGGGATGCTGGTTTTGGGGCCTCGGTTCTCCAGTCTTTATTCCGTAAGTAGGGGGTGTGCGCCTTGCCTACCTCCTCCTGGAGAACTGCTAGGAGTCTGCCAGACAGTGTGGATGAACAACATATCCATGTCCCTAGAAATACAGGTTACTCACCTGTAACAGGAGTTCTAGGAATGGTATGTGTTGTTCATCCTACGACTCTCGACCTCCCGGCTTTGGCCGCACAACCTGAGCTTCCAGCGGGCCAGATCTGGCGTCATGGGGCGGAGCCGAGAGTTTTACCACCCGGGTGGGTGGGAGGAGCCAGCTTGAAGACCTTCCGGCAAGATTTAAAGCGGCAAGGAACCTGCCAGACAGTGTGGATGAACAACATATACCATTCCTAGAACTCCTGTTACAGGTGAGTAACCTGTATTTACTGAGCATAGGAGTGATTTAGTGATGGGCCACTTTGCTAGAATTGAGCAAGTGGAGCAGCCTTATGGTGGGGGGAAGGGGAACCAGAAACCATTCATATAAAGTAAGTGTGGAGTTTAGGTACTTTGATATTGTTTTCAGTGTTGTGGTTTTGTTTTACTGTATGGCAGAAATAGTGAAGTGTGGTGTGGGGTAAAGTCTCGGTAAGGGGGGGGGGACATGGCTGCTGCAGGGTTTTAAATAGAATCGCATTGCAATTTGCGATGCAAATCAGCTGGTTACGCGAGTCAAAATTAGCAATGGATCGGAAAGAAGTGCAGTCCATTTTCTGGGTTTTTTGTTTGTTTTTTCACTGTTGAAATGTGTTCGACTTGTAACATGTGGCTCCAGATACAAATTGAGGATTGATTCACCATCAGATAGGAACTGCTTCCCACTCCATTACTGTCCCTACTGTGCCCAATTTCGCTACTAGAAAACTTCCAGCTTCTCCATCTGGATCCAGGATTTCGTACGAGGGAAGGAGAGAGAGGGAGATGGACTTCAGTATTTACATCAAAGAAAAACTCCACGTTCATTTCATTCATGGAACTCCAAACATTTGGTCTCTGGCAGGAGGACTTTCATAGGTTTCTGCAAGTAAGTCATTTTCCGTGCATCACTCCTACTAGATGACTGAACTATACTTACAGCCAGAAGTGATCAGATATACTGTTACCATCCTGAAGTTGGACATGTTACATATGATATCACTGTTATACCAGGTAGCTTCAGCAGTGGACCTGATACTGACAGACGGGACAGCATTGCTGATGTCACGGGGACCACTTGGGACCGTGTAGATTAACATAAGAACAGGGCCAGAATCAAACCACATGAGGACAAGGGCCCTGGACTTTAGGAGGGACGATTTTAAGAAAATGGGAGAATACCTCAGGGTCCCCTAGCAGTGATAGGAAAACTGGGGGTAAAAGAACCGTCGGCTACAGTAAAAGAGGAATTGAAAAAGCTACTAAGCTCTGTGTCAGGCAGATCAGCAAGGGCAAGAGAGAAAAAGACTGCCATGGTTCTTTAGAGAGGTAGCAGAAAAAGAGCAAAAAAAAACTAGCCTTCAGAAAATAGAAAAGAATACAGCAGAAGGAGGAGGATAGGGAGAGTTATTGGTAGAAACAAATGGAGGCAGGGAAGGCAATTAGGAGTGCAAAAGCAAAAATAGAGGAAAATGTAGCTAAATCAATGAAAAAGGTAATAAAACTTTTTTAGATACATTAGTGATAAGAAGTTCGAGAGAGGGATAGTAAGACTGAAAAGGGGGGGTTCTGTAGAAGAGGACTACTAAAAAGTGTGTGTGTGTGTGTGTGTGTGTGTGTGTGTGTGTGTGTGTCTGTTCGTGTTCTATAGAAGAGGACCACCAAAAAGCAGACATACTAAACAAACATTGCAGTTCAGTATTCATGGAGGAGGGGTAGTAAATGGGCCTTTGTTACAAGACAAGGGCATAAAGAGTTGGAAGCTGAACACTAGTCTCTTCACAGTGGAAAGAGTCCTAAAGGAGTTATCGGAGTTAAATGTAGATGAGGCAGTGGGTCCAGATGCGATGTGCCCCGGGTTGCTGAGGGAGCTTGCAGGAGCTGGCCACACCTCTGACAGCCCTGTTCAACCTGTCATTAGAAATGGGAGGTACTGGGGGACTGGAGGAGGGCAGATGTAGTCCCACTTCACAAAAGTTGAAATAGGGAGGAGGTGGGAAATTACTGGGCTGTCAGCCTCACTTCAGTAGTGGGCAAAATAATAGAATCTGTACTGAAGGAAAGGATTGGATGAAGGATAATATCTTGTTAACCAGCGGTCTACAGGATCTGAGGCAACAAGGATTCACAGGGAAGAGGTCCTGCTAGAGAAGCCTGATTGAGTTTTATACTGGGTAACAAAAGAAGTGAACCAGGGAGGGGCAGTTGATGTGGTCTATCTAGATTTCAGCAAGGCCTTCCACACCGTTCCACATAGAAGGCTGGTAAACAGAGTAGCCTAGGAGTACGTCCTCAAACAGTAAAATGGCAGAGAGTTGGCTTAGTGGTAGGAGACAGAGTGGTGGCAAATTGGGTACACCCTGGGGAGGCAAGGTGACTAGCGGGGTGCCGCAGGGGTCAGTATTAGTATTGGTCCTCTTCAGTGTCTTTATTAGTGACATTGCAGAAGGACTGGAGGGGGAAGGTATGCCTATTCGCAGATGACACAAAAATCTGCAACAAAGTAGACATTCCATGGGGGGTTGAAAGAATGAGGGAGGATCTAAAGAAGTTAGAAGAATGGTCATGAGTTTGGCAGCTAAGATTCAAAAAGCGCAAAATCATGCACTTAAGATACAAAGACCTGGGGGCAGTGGCGAAATAAGGCCATACCGTATTGTTATAATCATATTTCATGTTATTTTATGTGAGAAATGCATCAGAGACTCCCATGGTGGCCCAGTGTAACTTACAAGGGATCATGGGTACAGAGAAAGCCATAGGCCCAAAAATGATGCAATTTGTTGTTACTGGGCAGAGAAACCATTAGCTGCTTGCCTAGGGACTAGATTTTGATTAAATAATTTTATTTTATTTAGTTTTTGTTGACCGGGTAAGTGCACTAAACAAATCCTGCCTATTTTCAGGCATGACCTGGGGGTTGGGGATACAGATGAACTGACCTTGAACCAGATTAAGCTGTTGGTGGTATTTATTTTAGTGAATGAGGGAAATTTGGCCAGGACACTGGGGAAGTTCCCCTACTCTTTTCAATAAGTGCCATGGGATCTTTAACATCCACCTGAACTACCACCAGTCCAGGCAGATGGGACCTTGGTTTAACGTCTCATCTGAAAGATGGCACCTCAGAAGTGCAGCATCCCTCTCATGCTGTACTACAGTGTCAATGCTGGGATATTAACCCAGGTGCCAGATGTGAGAACTGAACCCACAGCCTTCTGATCTCCCGGCCTCAGAGGCGAGTGTGCTACCTACTGAGCCACTGACACCGACAAAGGAGACAAAAGAATAATTGAGCAGCACTGGAAGCAGGCACATCCATTTCTGTCTAAATAGCCCACAGCATCTAGAGGAGCCGGGATGTCTGGGGCCTTTTGTCTTGAGAGGACTTCTCTGCGGTAATCTAATTACAGCATAATGCTCTGTTGCTGTTTGTGAACCAGAGTAAATTCTTTGTTCAAGTGCAGTTCCCATGGCAGCCACCCAACAGATGGCAGTAAAAATGTTGTGCTGCTAGCATTATTTCACAGCCATCTGTTGGCCTGCCAAGGGAACTGCAGGAATAAAACATGAACATGTACCCTAGCATGGTCCCATCATGCAGTGCAACCCATATCTTGTAATACATGCAGATGAAAATCTAAGTACACAGCACCAATCCTGACAGTAAATTCAGAGAAAAGTACCATATTTAGTAAATGTAAAGCTAAGATGTATAGAATTACTGGTTGAAAATTGTTCAGTTTCTGCTCATGATATTCGTTATCAGCAGTCACAGCCATCTGTTGGCCTACACATGAACTGCAGGAACAAAACATGAAAGTGTACCCTAGCATGGTCCCATCATGCAGTGCAACCCATATCTTGTTTATTTTATTTTTTTTTATTTAGTTTTTGTTGGTCGGGTAAGTGCACTAGACAAATCCTGCCTATTTTCAGGCACGACCCAGGGGAGGGCGATACAGATGAATGCCAGCTGACCTTGAACCAGATTAAGGTGCTGGTGGTATTTTTAGTGAGAGAGGGAAATTTGGCCAGGACACCGGGGAAATTCCCCTGCTCTTTTCGATAAGTGCCATGGGATCTTTAACATCCACCAATCCAGGCAGATGGGACCTTGGTTTAACGTCTCATCCAAAAGACGGCACCCCAGAAGTGCAGCACCCGTCTCATGCTGCACTACAGTGTCAGTACTGGGATATTAACCCAAGTGCCAGATGTAGGAATTGAACCCACAGCCCTCTGATCTCGCGGCCTCAGAGGCGAGTGTGCTACCTACTGAGCCACTGACACTGTGTAGTGTAATGCACACAGATGAAAACTGAAATACCTAGCACTGATCCAGACAGTAAGTTAGGAGAAAAAGTACAATAATGGTAGAAATTATAAAAGTATATTTGGCAATAACTCCGTGCACTTAAAATGTAAAGTAATGCCTTCCTACACCCACAATATATATGACAGGCTACATTCAGTAGAATGTGTACTATCGATTCATTGTTAAAGAAATATAACTATGTGTCTTTTTTTTTTTTTTCATTACAAGTAAGCAGTACAAATCTGCTTATTTCTGGAAATTCTTGCCATGTTAAAAGCGCAATAAGCCACAACAAAGGGGGGTTCTACTGGGCACTTAATGCCTTGTTGGGTGGGTGGTTGGAAGCACCAAGCCAGGCATTAATTCCCCAGTAGAACCCTCCTTTGTCATGGCTTAATGCTTATTAAATGGACTGGCATTTGAGGAAATTGTGGCCCTCAGTTTAGCTGGATTGCTGCCTTTGGGGGGTGGGGGTGGGGAACTTGATCTGCCTGGAATTCAGGCTGGTTGGGACTGGTTTGTTGTCCTGTTCAGAGATGAACATTAGTTTTTCATTTTGGTAATAAAATAAAAGCTAGTTTGTTGCATAGCCATGGAGACTAAATGATAACGAATTGCAGGGCAAGCCACTGTCCACTGGACCTGCCTTTTGAGAACCTCATAAAACAGGAGTGCAAGGTTTGAGCAGTGCTTTTGCTTGTGACTTTTTGCCTGTTTGGCTTTTGTGTGAAAGACTGCATTTTGGGACCCTGTCTGCTTAGAGAGCAGAGACCCCCAAGACATTCTCCTGGACCACAAGAGCCAAGACTTCAGCTACCACTTTTAAGAACACTTTACACTTCAAATTCAGCAACTAAAGACTTGAGGTAGAACTTTCAAACTACAATTTTCAAAGTTTAGTTTGTTTTGTATGCTTCCATTTTATTTTCCATATCCTGTAACCAATGTCTAAAATGTTCTAAGTTATTTACTGCATTTATTAATTAATTAGTAAAGCCTTTGACTTATTTTAAGATAATTGTGCCAGTGTCTTTTGTGTGTGTTTTGGGAAAGGGTTGTTCAAACTATACAACGCCTGTGTGACTGCTTAGGACCAAACACTACCAAAGTAAAGTACCACAAGGGACTCTGTGGACGAAAGGAGGGGAGGAAATACAAACAGACTTAGAGGGTTTGAACCGATCTCTGCATTTCTGGGAAAAGACGCATATAGGGTGTTGTAGGGTGTCCCTTAAAGGCTTATATAAGCTTCTGGCTTTCCGGTTTGTTGTGCAGTGGCCGAGAGGGTTCTTTCCCAAGAACAGACTCAAGACTGTATTTGCACCCCCTCACACTGAGAGGGGGTGCCCCCTGGGATCCTCTGGCTTGCATTTAGTTGTGAAACAAGTGAGCGTGCTAAAAGGACAGAGGGAGAAGGACAGACCCTGATCACAAGAGGATTCACTGTAGCCTAGGGAATTCCGGACCCACAGGAGTGGGCTTGTGACAGGGGCAACTTACCAACTCGGGGGAGGGGGGTATTAGCAGTCACAAAACAGGAAAGAGTCCTGCGGGTTATCATTTCTGATCTGAAGGTAGCTAAACAGTGGGAAAGGCTAGCGGAATTCTTGGATGCATAGGGAGGGGTATCACCAGCAGAAAGAGGGGGTAATATTACCCCTGTATAGATCGCTGGTGAGACTCCACTTTGAGTATTGTGTACAGTTCTGGAGGCCCCATCTCTGAAAGGACATAGGGTAGAGGCGGTGCAAAGAAGGGCAACCAAAATGGTGCAGGGTCTGCATCAGAAGCCCTACAAGGAGAGGCGTAAGGACTTAAATATGTACTAACTAGAGGACAGGGGGGATGATAGACACATTAAAATACCTCACAGGAATAAACAAGATACAGAAAGGGAGCATTTTCCAAAGAAAAAAGATGCTCAAGGACAAGTGGTCACAGTATGAAGCTGGAGTGCGGAGACCATGAGGAAATGCTTCTTCATGGAGAGGGTGGTGGATACTTGGAACAGACTCCCAATGGAAGTGGTGTGGACTAGAACAGTTATAGGATGGAAGAATGCATGGGATGAGGCATGGGGAATCTCCGAGGGGTGCCTGAGTCAGATAGGATCTCTGGTGGCACTATAGGTAGGGAATTTAGGGCAGCCTAGGTGGGCCAAGTGGTCCTTATCTGCCGACAACTTCTGTGTTTGTGATGGTGAGGGACACCTCCTGACGCATAGCAGACCGGTGGGAGGAAGAGCTGATCCAGCTGGTTACAGAGGAAACCTGGATCTCTTGCTGTCATTCGACCTCCAAGATCATGAGCTCCCATATATTAAATGAGTATGCTTGGAAACAACTTGTACATTTCTTCTGTACCCCAGTACTCATCGCACAGTTCTCAGCATAGTGGGACTCCTTGTGTTGGAGTAAATGGGCTGAGAACACACAAATACACACACCATACCTCTCAACTGTCACACATTAGGAGGTACGTCACTCATTTTTCCTCTCAGAAGCCCTTTGTCTATCATGGGGATGGTGATATTCCCCATTCCCCACTGAGACTTTAAAGCAGAAATCCACAATAATCTATTGTGCTCTGTTATCAAAAAACATTATGAACATTAGTGCACTGATAGCTATAGTGTTCTGAGCTTGCAGTGCCATGTTAGATGATGTGTCACACATTTTGCTCATTTGTCACACATCGTGTCACACATTTTGACAAAGAAAGGTTGAGAGGTATGACACACACACACACACACACATGTGGGGATGCCTGATCTTACAACCTTTCTTTGACGCATTGGAGGCAGAATTAAGAGAACTATATGCCAGATCTGTGACCCCTGACTGCAGATTTATATCTGTTCCTGAAGTTTCCTAGGGGGCCTAGAGACCCCAAATCAAGATATCTGCTTGAACATTTTGATCACTACTTCCAAGAAGGCTGTTAGAAAACTGTGGCTTATCCTGCAAACCCCAGACTTTGCAACCTGGAGAAGTCTAGTAGGGCAGATCTATAAAATGGAGAAAATCACCTTCTTGAATGACCTGGTAGAGATTTTTTTTTTTTCCTCCACAAAATTTTATTACTTGATGATTGATTGATACATACATAATGATACAGCCGGTGGAGACAAGAGGTGCGCACTACAAATACATAATAGATTAAAAAAAAAAAAAAAAAAATAGGAAAAAGAGAATACCTAAGAAAATAAGGACACAAGTTGTATTTTCAAAAGATCCTTAGTGTAGATTCTGTTACTTTAAAAAATCTGTATGGGCCCAAGCCTGAATTTCCTTAAACAAGTTCCAAACTTTTTCTCATGTTAAGAAAAATCATTATTGTACAAAAAGCTCACATAGAAACATGGAATTTGATGGCAGATAAGGACCGCTTGGTCCACCCAGTCTGCCCATTTCCCTACCTAATGGATAAGCTGCAGATCCTAGTTAACCAGCAGCCTACTTCTTCCTACCCCCACCCCCTAGAATTGTCTTATGACTGTCCCATGCATGCTTGAATTCCACCACTGTTTTTGACTCCATAACCTCCTCCGAAGGCTGTTCCATGTATCCACAACCCTCTCTGTGAAAATACTTCCTTACATTACCTCTGAGCCGCCCTCTATCTTCAAATTGTGCCCCTTGTTCTTGCACACCTTTTTTTGAAAGATGCTACCCTTTGGACTTTGTTGATTCCTTGAGGTACTTGAAAGTTTCTATCATGTCCCCCCCCCCCTCCTTTCCTCGAGGCTGTACATATTAAGCTCCATAAGTCTCTCTTCATATGTCTTCCGCTGCAGACCCTGCACCATTTTAGTTGCCCTCCTCTGGACAGCTTCCATCCTGTCTATGTCTTTGCGGAGATTGGGTCTTCAGAACTGCACACAGTGCTCCAGATGGGGTCTCACCAGCTGTCTGTACAGAGGGATAATAACTTCCTGTTTTCTACTGGTGATACCTCTCCCTATGTATCCCAGTATCCCCCCAGCCCTCCTTGCTGCCCTCTCACATTGCTTGCCCACCTTTAGGTCATCTGATATGACTACCCCCAGGTCCCTTTCCATTTTTGTTGTTGTTAGTATCTCACCCCCCATTGTGTACTCTTCCCCTGGGTTTTTGTTTCCCAAGTGCATTACCTTGCACTTCTTAGCATTGAATCTAAGCTGTCATACATTTGACCATTCCTCTAACCTTGCCAAGTCCCTTTCTTATCCTTTCCACCCCACTTTGTGCATCAACTCTGTTGCACATCTTTGTGTCATCTGCAAAGAGACATACTTTTCCTTCCAGTCCCTCTGCAATGTCGCTTATAAAGACATTGAAGAGGACTCGTCCTAATACTGAACCCTGCGGTACCCCACTAGTAACCCCCCGTTTCTTCAGAGTGGACTCCATTTACTATTACTCTCTGTGTCCTGTTCTCCAGCCAACTCTTTACCCAGGCTGTCATCTTGGGACCCACTTCCAGGCTGGCTAACTTGTATATTAATCTTTAGTGTGGGACTGTCAAATGCCTTAGATTCGTCTGGCATGATCTTCCCGCTGTGAATCCATGCTGCCTTGGGTCCTGTGCCCCTCTGGCCTCTAGATACTCGGCAGTTCTTTCCTTCAGAAGTGATTCCATCATTTTCCCTATCACTGAGGTTAAACTAACAGGTCTGTAGTTTCCTGCTTCTGCCTTGCTCCCACTTTTGTGAAGGGGAATCACATCTGCCCTCCTCCAGTCCTCGGGTACCACCCCATCCTCCCATGATTTGTTAAAGAGGGTAGTCAGTGGTGTCACTAGTTCTACCCTTAGTTCTTTTAGAATTTTGGGATGAATCCCATCAGGCCCCATTGCTTTGTCCACCTTCAGTTTTAAGAGTTCTTTCAGAACCCTTTCTTCTATAAATGGGCTGGTATCAACTTCTGTATCCAGAGTGTTTCTACTGTTTGTTTAGGTACCTCCCCATCTTCATTTGTAAATACTGAGCAAAAATATTTGTTTCTAGGGACATGGATATGTTGTTCATCCACACTCATTGGCAGGTATCCTTGCCGCTTTAAATCTTGCCGGAAGGTCTTCAAGCTTGCTCCTCCCACCCACCCGGGTGGTATAACTCTCGGCTCCGCCCCATGACGCCAGATCTTCCTTACCGCTTGGAAGCTCAGGTTCCCTCCTTAACGCTCTGCGTTTGAGACTGGTTCCTATTTCTCCGTTTGCGGTTTAAAAATAAATTTTGCGAAAAGACTTTGATCTTGATCCCTCAGCGACTGCGATGGACAAATCGACTCCCAGTTCGGAGATGCCCATGCGGGTCAGAAGATGTCTCGAGACGGATCCACACTCACGTGTGTCTACTGCAGGCCTTGAGCACGACCCATGAGCTTAGACCTGTGCTCATCTTTCTCACCTACATCCTCGAAGACGTGCTGCCCGATTGCAGCTGGGCGTCCCGAGCGTTCCCTCCGGTGAAGTCCAAGGAGGGCCGGTTGGCCGGTGTCGTGGCCCGGTGTTCGATTGGATCAGCTCGGCGGATGGGTAAGCCCTCGAGAAAGGGAGGCGGCTGACGGGGCCGTATCTTCCTCGGCCGCGGCATTTATCCCGCTCTCTCTGGGCTCTTCTTACACGGCTTCCTTTAAGGAGCTTAGTCTGTCCCTCTCCACTAAAGGAGAAGGGCCTACGTCTGCGGGACCTTATTCTCGGTCCAAAAAGAGGGACAGGGGTAAGTCCCTCCGTCGACGCTCTTGGGAGCGGGAAAGGTCCCTCTCCCCGGGTCGTCGACCGTCGGCTTCGGTCGACCGCTCGGCTTCGGCCACTGGCCTCACGGTGTCCCCGTCAGGTCAGTTGACCGAGACTCCCACCGATGAAGTCGAGATTTTTCTCGACCCGTTGGACGGGCTGTCGCCTTTAGCAGCCGATTCTCTCTCGGTTCCCCGGGAGGAGTTGAGATCCCGTGGGCTCGCCTGTGCCTCCGGTTCCGGAGCCCTCGGATGGACCATCCGAGCCGAAGAGAGTGCCGGTTCCGGCCGACACCTCCCCGCACCGACCTCGGAAATTCCGGGACTCTCTGTCTCGGACCTCTTCGCGGTCCAGCCGATCCCACCGTCATAGGCGGTCTCGGTCTCGGCACCGCGGTAAGCGGCGTCGCCGCTCGTCCTCGTCCTCCTCCTCGGACGAGGGGAGGCTTCGGCGTAAATTACATCGACGGTACGAGGACCTTATGTTGCAACAGCTCCTCCTGGCCGGGAGTAAGCCGACCCCGTCGCCTTCCCCGGCCATTAAGTGGCTGTCACCGGAGCGGCCGACACAACCCCTCGACTTATCCGAGGAGCCTATACCCAGGCCGGTTGTTCGGCCAAAACCAGCTGCTCCACCGATTCCGGTGGAACCTCCGCCTCCACAGCCACCAACTGGGGCTCCGACCAAGGATTTCCGATCGGCTAAGGGTCTACCCATCGGCTGTCAGTTACCCTCACTCCCGACCGACCTCGGCGGGTGAAGGGTGGCTCAGGCCAGAGGCAGCTCTTCGAGGACTCTTCCGAGTCCGAAGATGATTCCTCCTTTTCTCCAGCGACTGGACTTGGAGTCTTCAGGAGGTCAGTCAATGGACGATAGCCGTCGTCCTTCCTAGGACTGCTTGGCTCATCTCGAGTCCACCGGATGGAGCTCGAACCCGTTCCAAAGCGGGCCAGGTATCCCTCACGGAGATTCTGGACCGAGGGATTCTCCGACGGAGGCCTTTCCGGTGGCCGAGGCCATAGTGGGTCGGCACTGGAGCTTTGGCAGGCCCTGCTTCCTGCCCTCGCCTTGACCAGGATGGCCAGGAATGTCGCGGTCCCTACGGTTCCTTGTCCGGTTTTGAACACCCTCTGCTGAGGGTTGGTTACCACTAGCGTTTTCGGAGCGCCCGCTAGCGCCAGGGATGTGGACAAACCTCCTGACAAGAGTCCAAGAAATTGGACTATGTCGGGGCGAAAAGTCTACGCTGCTCCTCTCGGCCTTCGTCAGGCCAGTCTGGCCGTCCTCATGGCACATTTTTTCATGCCCTGTTGGGCTCCCTGGATGAGGTCATCCCTCATCTTCCCGTGGATCTGCAGACTACGGTTAAGCAGGTGCGGGACCAGGGCAGGGCAGTGGCCAAACAGCAGCTCCAGACTGCTTTGGATACAGGGGACTCATGTGCCAGATCGGTGGCGGCCGCGCAGTGGCGTATCGTCGTGAGGCTTGGCTGAGGATATCCACCTTTGCTTCGGATACCCAGCACAAGTTGGCGGATGTTCCCTTTTTGGGGACTGACCTCTTCGGCCCTGGGGTGGAAGGTCACCTGCAGAAGATCGAGAAGTCCAATGCTACCTTGGACTCGGTCTCTTCCGCTCAGAAGGACAAAGGCCGCAAACCACAGCCTAAGCCCTTTCGTCCTTCTGTGCCCCCGGCGCGCCAGGCCCAGCAACGTCAGGGCCAGCAGGCTCGGCCTTGGCATCCCAAACCCAAGCCGCCGGCTTCCTCTAACAGGAGGCAGGGAGGAAAAGGCCCAGGAGGTCCCTCGGCGGTCCCTCCTCCAAGCCTGCCCAGTGACGGGCTGAGGGGTGTCGCCCCCATTCCCGTCACCTTACCCCTGGGTCCCCCCGTGGGGGGACGGCTCCGGCACTTCCGTTCCGCCTGGTCCGCTGCTACCACGGACAGGTGGGTCTTGGAGGTGGTGGGAAGAGGCCTGCCTCTGGAATTCGAGCAGGCACCACCCTTCAGAGCCGTCGCCCCTCGGGGGGCTTCGGGATCCCCAGCCTCACTGGCGGCTCGTCGAGCCGACATCGCTCTCCTCCTCCAGAAGGAGGTGATAAGAGAGGTGGTGGACCCTCCTTCAGACCCAGGGTTTGTGTCCAGGTATTTCCTGGTTCCGAAACGGACGGGGGGCTGGCGCCCCATTCTCGACCTACGACTAAACAAGTTCCTAAGGTCTCGAACCTTCAGGATGGTCACTCTGGCTCAGATAATACCATCCTTGGACACCGTGTGTGGTTCTGCTCTCTGGACTTGCAGGGCCAGCGTTTTTCCACGTCCCTATCCGTCCGTCTCCGAGAGATTCCTTCGCTTCGGCGGAAGGATCCCTCTTGAGTTCAAGCCATGCCCTTGGCTTGTCTCCAGCTCCCAGGGTCTTCACCTAATGCATGGCAGTGGTGACAGCATTCCCTCTTGACGCCGAGTCCGGTGTACCCTTACCTGGACGACTGGCTGATAGCAGCTCCCTCCAGGAAGGGGCGGAGTGGTCAGAGATCTGGCCCTCCAGGTCTGCTCTCAACTGGGCCTCCTTATCCAAGAGGCCAAGTGGAACTCGAGCGAAGCAGGTGATTCTATTCATCGGGCGCAGCTCGACTCTCCCGAGCCAGGCTGCTCCCGGCGGACAGGGCGAGGTTCTTTCCTCCTTTGCCCGATCATTTCTGGTTGGGCAATTAGCCCTGCCGGGACTTCCTCGCCTCCTGGGTCTCATGGCGGCCTGCACCAGCGTGGTCCGTTGGGCCCGCTGGAACATCGTCCCCTTCAGTGGGGACTGGCCAGCCAGTGGTCTGGCAGCTGCGATCCTTTGGACCAGCTTGTAGCCGGTGACACAGGGGATGTGGAGCAGCTCTCCAGTGGTGGACCGTTCCAGATCATTTGCAGGAGGGGCATCCCGTTCGTCTGCCGAGCCGGCGGTCTCTCTATCGACCCGATGCCTCTCTGATGGGTTGGGGTGCCCATCTGGGGAACACCGGGCTCATGGCCTCTGGTCCCCATGGGGAGTCCGATGCCACATCAACCTGCTGGAGCTCCGGCGGTCCGCCTAGCTCTCACCGCCTTTGCCCGTTCCTCTGGGGTCAAGTGGTCCGAGTCCAGCGGACAATACCACGACCATGTACTATCTAAACCGCCAAGGCGGGGGGCAGCTCCATGCTTCTATGCAGAAGGCTCTCCGCTTGGTCACGTCGCGCAGCCTGAGGCGGATCTCCTGGCCATTCACGGGCAGGGCCTCAACACCCTGGCCTGCCCTGAGCGGATAGGGCTGCATCCCACGGTGGTCTCTCTCCGGAGGTAGTACAGCATCTGTTCTCCCATTGGGGCACACCTCAGGTGGACCTGTTTGCCTCCAGGAGAGCGCTGGCTGAGTCTGTTCCATGCCCCCCTCAGCAGGGCTCGCTGAGGATGCCTTCTCGAGGCAGTGGACCCCGGCCTCTTTTACGCCTTTCCCCATTTCCCTTGATCCACAGAGGTGATTCTCAAAGCGAGGAGGGACAAGGCGCAGGTGATTCTGATAGCCCCAGACTGGCCTCGCCAGTTCTGGTACCAGATCTCCTCAGTCTCAGCTCCAGGACTCGTGGCGGCTTCCAGCTCGCCGGACCTGCTCTCAGTCAATCAGGGAAGGTGTTCCATCCGGACCTTCAATCCCTGCACCTGACGGCCTGGTTCCTGGCGGCTAGAGTTCCAGGCCTTGGGTCTTTCGACGAGGTCCTCAATGTAGTTGAGGCGTCCCGTGAGAGTCGACCAGAAAATGCTATGCCTTCAAATGGAAAAGGTTTTCCATTTGGTGTCAGGAACAAGGACTTGGACCCTTCCTCCTGTTCCTTGGCAAGCATCTTGGACTATTTATGGTCCCTTTCTAGTCAAGGGCTTAGGTCGACGACCCTAAGGGTGCACCTGGCAGCCATCTCTGCTTACAGGCGGCGGGCGGGAGGCAGTCGGTGGCGCAGGCGAGAGTGGTCTGGCGCTTTTTCAAGGCCTTGATCACATTTCCCTCCAGTCGGGGAACCCCCACCTCCGTGGGATCTACTGCTGGTACTGGCCAAGCTCATGGGCAAGCCATTCGAACCTATGCACAGGTGTGCTCTCTCTCACCTGTCGTGGAAGACCGCCTTCTTGGTGGCTATCACGTCCAGCCAGAAGGATGGGAGGCTCAGGCGCTTTCCATTGAGTCTCCTTCCTGGTCTTCCACAAGGACAAGGTTGTCCTGCTTCCCGAAATTCCTTCCGAGGTGGTGTCGGGTTTCACCTTAACCAGGTGTTGACTCTGCGGTGTTCTACCCCAATCACACCTCGGAGGCGAATATAGGCTCCATACTCTGGACCCTAGAAGGCGCTCAAGCTTATAAAGGGCACAGCTGAGAAATCCGAGGAGGTTAGCCAGCTGTTTGTCACCTCACGCTGAAGCCGCATCTGGCAGACCTGCAGCCAGCGGACGATAAGCAGGTGGGTAACCTCCTGCATAGTCTCTGCACTATAAGTTGGCGGACATGGGCCTCCCAGAGGGATAAGAGCTCATTCTACCGCCATACTGCTGCAATTGCTGGCTGCTTCCAGGGGCGTCCCTATCCAGGAAATCTGCAGGGCTGCTACCTGGAAGTCAGCAAACACCTTCATTACCCATTACCACATCGACCTTGAGTCACGCCGGGATGCTGGTTTTGGGGCCTCGTTCTCCGTCTCTCTTTCCCAAGTAAGTATTGGGGTGCGTCTTGCCTCCCTCCTCCCGGGAACCTGCTAGGAGTCTGCCAATGAGTGTGGATGAACAACATATCCATGTCCCTAGAAATACAGGTTACTCACCTGTAACAGGGTTCTAGGGTGGTATGTGTTGTTCTTCCACACGACCCACCACCTCCCCGGCTCCGACGCACAACCTGAGCTTCCAGCGGGCCAGATCTGGCGTCATGGGGCGGAGCCGAGAGTTATACCACCCGGGTGGGTGGGAGGAGCAAGCTTGAAGACCTTCCGGCAAGATTTAAAGCGGCAAGGATACCTGCCAATGAGTGTGGATGAACAACATATACCATTCCTAGAACTCCTGTTACAGGTGAGTAACCTGTATTTAGTATCTCTGCCTTTTCACACTACCCTCTGCCCACCCTCCCTCCCCTTTATTAAGCCTCACTATCCCTCCTTGGTCTTCCTTTGCTCCTGATGTACCTATAAAATATTTTATCCCCCTTCTTAACTGAGTTGGCTATCTTTTCCTCGGTTTGGGCCTTTGCTATTCTGACTGCCTTCCCAGCTTCCTTTTGCTTTAATTGATACAATTATCTGTCCTGCGCCTTCTGTGATTCCTTGTACTTCCTGAATGCTTTCTTTTTCTCTTGAACTTTCACTGCCACTTCCTTTGAGAACTATAGTGGTTTCTTACATCATTTTGTTTTGTTTATTTTCTTCACACAAAGGCTTGTTACTGCTGGGATGGCAGTTTTTATTATTCCCCATTGTCAAGGCCACTGATTTACGGTGATTAAAACAATTAAATTCCGTTGTCAAGACTTAAGATTCCGGAATTTCACCGGTGATTGTTACTCTAATTTCCGGATTTTACTGGGATTCTTTTATCATTTTTTAGAATGTGTATAAATAATCAGAATTTAAGAAGGCTTAATATACAGAGCATTAAATGAAGCAAACTGAAAATAGTACAGGAAGGAATTAAAAGAGAAAAACACTTTTTTATAGATTTACTGATCTGATAGAAAATGCCAGATTCCATGAAATCTTCGTTTTTACCGGTTTTCAGGCAGCCCTAATTCCAGAATTTTACCGGATTTTCTGGTAAAAACCGAAAAACAGTGGCCTTGCCCATTGTTCTTCCACCCCTCCTTCCTGCCCATTTGCTAGTGCATTCCTTAGGCATTTACCATTTGGCAAAGTCAGCCCTCCTAAAGTCTAGTACTTTTGCCTTTGTATGGCTTGACTCTGTTGCTGTTTGTTGTGAACCATACTATTCGATGGTCGCTAGTTCCCAGATGGCTACCCACTTCTACATCTGTGATCCTCTCTCCATCTCCATTTGAGAGAACCAGGTCTAAGATTGCTCCCTCTCGAGTGGGCTCCAATACTAGTTGTCTAAGGCTTGCCCCCTGTAGGGCATCTAGAATAACGCCTCTCTTCGAAGTAGCTGATGCAGCTGCACTCCAGTTAACATCTGGCATATTCAGATCACCCATCAGCAATATCTCCCCTTTTTCTGCCATTCTAAGTATTCTTTCTATCATTTCCTTGTCCATTTCCTCCCCGTGATAAGGGGGTCTGTATACAACCCCTGTTCGGATTGTGGTGCTATTGCCTGTCTCCAAATTTACCCACAGTGCTTCTTCTCCTCCTCCCTGTTTACCCTTTTGTTCTGTTGCTTTGATTCCTTCCCTTTTGTAAAGAGCTACTTTTCCTCCTCTTTTACCCTTCCGGTCCCTCCTGTAGATAGTGTATCCTGGTATGTTTACGTCCCAGTCATGGTTTTGTGTGTACCATGTTTCTGTGACTGCCACAATATCCAGATGTTCCTTAAAATTAACTGTTTCCATTCCCATATTGGGAAGGGCATTGTTGCAGATGGTATCTTCCAGTTTGAGTATGAGTCTTTTAACAGCCATTGAGTTCGCTTTAACAACTGTAGGTTGTTTAGTATCAAATTGTGTACCACTATTTATTTCTAATACTTAGAAACATAGAAGTTGACGGCAGATGAGGACCGCAAGGCCCATCCAGTCTGCCCATTTCTTTTTCTACCTTATAAATGTGCCATCGGCCTTTGCTCTGTCAGTGACCTATCTATTCATAGTCATTTGTATTGCTCCCTTATGCCTATCCCATGCCTGTTTGAAGCCCTGCACTGTATTCATAGCCACCACTTCTTGTGGTAAGCCATTCCATGCATCTACCACCCTATCTGTGAAAAGAATTTCATTCCCCTTAATCGGCCTCCTCTAATCTCATGATGTGTCCTCTTGTCCTGCTATTTTTCTTATATTTAAACATGTTAGACTCTTTCACCTTGTTTATGCCCTTAAGGTGTTTAAATGTCTCGATCATATCACCTCTCTCCCTCCTTTGCTCAGGGTATACATATTGAGCTCTGTTAATCTGTTCTCATATGTCTTCTGATGCAGTCCCTGCACCATTTTGGTTGCCCTTCTCTGGACTGCCTCAATTTGGTTAATGTCCTTGTGAAGGTGTGGCCTCCAATGCTGCATGATACTCCAGATGAGGCCTAACCAATGTCTTGTACAGAGGATTATTACCTCCCTCTTCAGACTTGTGATACCCTACTAATACACCCTAACACCCCCTAGCCTACCTACTGCTTTAGAGGTCTGCTTGATGATTTTAGGTCATCAGTGATGATGATGCCCAAGTCTCTTTCTTCCTTTGTGACTGCTAGCAACTCCCTCCCAGCCTATAAGTGGCTTCAGGGTTTCTCTTCCCTATGTGCATGATTTTGCACTTCTTTGCATTAAATCCCAGTTGCCACTCTTCTGACCATTTTGCTAGTTTATCAGATCTCTTCTCATTCTGCCCACCCATCTGGATCATCTACTCTGTTGCAGATCTTGGTGTCATCTGCAAACAGACAAGCCTACCCTCTATTCCATCTGCGGGTCACTAATGAAGATGTTGAATTGGAATTCCCCAGGACTGATCCCTGAGGTACCCCACTTGTGACTTGCATCTCTTCTGACTGTATACCATTTACACCACTCTCTGTTTCTGCCAGTCAACCAGTTTGCCACTCAGTTGACCAACTTCTGACCACCCGAGCCTACCTAGCTTATTTATCAATCTTCTATGGAACAGTGTCAAAGCTTTGCTGAAGTCAAGGTAGGCGACATCAACTGCTCCCTTGGTCCACCACTCTGGTTACCCAGTCAAAGAAATCTGAGATTAGTTTGACAGGACCTTCCTTTGTAGACCCATGCTGTCTTGGATCCTGTGCCCCTATGGATTCCAGGTGTTGCACTATCCTTTCCTTAGAGTGCCTCCATAATCTTGCCCACTACTGAGGTAAGACCGACTGGTCTGTAGCCCCGCCTCCCTGCTACCACTCTTGTGGAGCGGGATCACATGAGCCCTTCTCCAGTCTTCTGGGATCTCTCCTGTGCTCAGAGACTCACTAAACAATTCTGCTAATGGCTCTACTAGTTCCTCCTTTAGCTCCTTAAGTACCCTGGGATGTATGCCATCAGGTCCCATTGCCTTATCCACCCTGAGCTTAGCAAGCTCTTGTAGGACCCTTTCTTTTGTGAAGGGAGTAGTGCTCACCTCCCTCCCCCCTTTGTCCATGATGGTGAGCTGTGGGCCCTGCCCTACCTTCTCTTCAGTAAATACTGAGCAAAAGTATCTATTTAGGATAGATGCCTTTACAGGGTCCTCCTCCTCACATGCTCCCTTTTCTCCATTAAGCTTAGCAATACCCCTCTGGACTTTCTCCTTTCACTAATGTATCTATAGAAAGTCTTGTCACCTTCTTTTACTGTTTGTGCTAGTGTTTCCTCAGTTTGGGACTTTGCCTGCCTTACTGCCATCCCTGCTTCCCTTAGGGCAGTTTGGTATGCCTCCCTATCTTCATCCTGCTGTGTTCCCTTATATTTCCTGAAGGCCAGCCTTTTGGCTCTGACCTTTTCTGCTACTGTATTTGAGAACCAAAGTGGTTTCCTTCTTCTTTGCACTTCCTTTTCTGTCTAACACAATGGGATGTTGCTTCAAGTATTGTATCCTTAATGCTTGCCCACTTTGCCTGTACCTCCTCACCTGTGTTTCTTTTTGCCAGGGCTAGCGTAACTCTGTTGGCCATCTTATCAAAGTCAGCTCCTCTGAAGTCCCATATTTTTGCCTTGGAGCAGGATAGTTTAGATGTAGTAGCCAATTAACCATACCATGTGATGGTCACTGGCCCCAGGCATCTCTACCTGGAGATCTGTGATCCCTCTCTGTGTTAGTCAGTACTAGATCTAGGATAGCCCTGTCTCTTGTGGGTTGCTGTACCAGTTGTTTGAGGCCCTCCCTGCAGGGAATCCACTATGAGTCTAGTTCTGGCAGATGCTCCTGCTGGTATTGACCAATCTGTATCTGGCATGTTGAAGTCTCCCATTATCAGAACCTCCTTTAGCTGTCATGTTTTGTATATCTTCTAACAGTAATGTCTATGTCCTCCCTCTGGTCTGGGGGCCTGTAGACAACCCCAGTTCTTATGGCTGTCCCATTTCCTGTTTCAGGGTGACCCACAGTTCTTCTGGCTCCTTATGTGTATTCTGAATTTCTGTAGCTTTGATATTTTCATTAACATACAGGGCCACTCCTCCCCTTTTGCACCTCGGTCTCTTCTGAACAATACATAGCCAGGTACTGAAGTCTCCCAAGTGTGGTTACTGGTAAACCACGTCTCACTAATTGCTACTATGTCCAGTTTAGCCTCTGACATTATTGCCTGCAGGTCTGGGATCTTATTTCCAAGGCTGTGAGCATTTGTGTACATGATTTTCCATTGGCCAGATTTTGGTGTGTTAGTTGTTGGGTGAAGTTTGGCATTACCCCTGTGCATCGTATGGGGAGACAAACCTTTTTCTTACCTGGTGATGCAAATGAGCGGCAAACACGCTGAATTCCTGTTTGACCACTAGCTGAGGGGAGGGTGTTCTTCCACTATGACGGGGTGCGTGCTGCACCCCTCCCCATTTGCTAGTTTAAATATTCT